>SJOL01004438.1:0-61294 GCA_004794785.1 Opisthorchis felineus | reverse complement strand
GGCTATTTCCGTCCTGTATCAGATAAACTGCGTACTATTTATAGATATTTAATCTTCTTTACAAAATAGTGAGCCACCGCTGCTGTTGAATCTCATCTGTAGGGTAGTTACGGTCAAGCGACATCCACTGGTAGACTCGGACGATATCCCGTATGGAAACACTGTAACAGTCCTATGATCACTGAAATGAATTAATCTGAATTTGGTGAATATGGCGTTTGGATCAACCACGAAGAATATCAACGTAAAGTTAACGGACATGCAATTCCCTCACAATCCGGCATTATGTTGGGCTGCCTTGGCCTCCGGCCAGGAAGCGCGCGCTCAAGCCAAATTTACTGGCAAGCCAAGTCAAGTAGTATTTAGCTGCACGTTACGCATAAGATAAGAAGACACGAGTAACTGAAAAACCATTTATCACAATTTGCAGGGTGTATTCCAGGAAATCCAGGAAATTCCAGGAAAAATATGGAAGGATGCTCTTCAAGTTACTCTGTGCGATTTTCCGGAAGTATGATCAATGAAGCTTCAGTCATTTCACTATGCAAGCGCGGTACGGTAAAAATCCCATGTGAAACATGTTTGAAAAGGATCAAGTTTGATCTTACGAGGATTTCATGGCAGAGGAGCTGCCGAAGAGCTGTCGTAATCAGACCCTAAAATGGTCCGCTGCAATCTATCATCGACCTCCATTGGTGTGGCTCAGTTTAAAACTCAGTGGTTCTGTGAATCAGAGATTCTTCAAGCTGAAGCAAGATGGTCCACTTCGTCTTTATAAAAATCAGCACCTGCAGCTTCAACATAACGCAGTAGACTGGATAAAACCATAGCTCCCTGGGACTTGCGCACGGATATACTTTTAAAAAGCAGTTTTCCCTTTCAAAATCAGATGAAATATTGTCATGTCATGAGCCAAAAACTACAAAAGTAGGCTGTCTTTTCCGGAACCCGACCGAAATCCAAGAGGCCCGCCGGGATCCTAGACGTCTGTGGATCGGAACCGCCATGACGACACTTACCGAGGCATCAAATTATTCTATACCCCGAAAACATTGCAATGTATTCCTCAATCAGCATAGCCGTCTTACTGAGCTCACCCAGCACCGTGGTATCATAGCGCACCCGATGTGCTAGTCTTTCTCACGGTTTTCATCAAACCTTAAAAGCTTAAGTATAAGAGAGGTTACCACAGACCGGCACCTGGATCCATAAAAAAGGATCCATAGTAATACGCCGGAGTAATCACCACCTCTCCGGCAGCCCACAAAAACAGGAGTGAATATTTAGAATGCAATCACCCTAACGTGGGCGTCAACCCTAAACTAATTGTTCTGACTGGACACGAACATCAACGTGGCACGCGTTTGTGGTTACCCTTTTCGCAACAAAGAATTTGGAAACCGTAGTGCTGGCAGCCCGTTTATCCCTGCATTTTTTCACACAAGGCATGCAATCAGAAGTTCTGAGAGAACTGAGAAGAAAATAACCCGCAAAATAGGCCATATTGCTGCGATCGCCAGAACTGAATAGATAACGAGCTCCTGGACGCCCATATATTTGACCATTTAGGTAGCTCATATCCACGTCTGGAGCAACGCTTGGGTGCTGGTCAACATACAGCTTCTCTTGCTTTCCACCAACACTGCAGCCAGTACGTTGAATACATCGCACTTGCACAATTGCATAGCCCTTTCAGAGAGAGGCTCCTTCCATTCAAAATCAGAGTTTTTACTTCCGTCCTTTGGCAAAGTCAGTCGATTGTCTTCCGGTCTCACTGGATGTCCGGAAACTTCCGAAAGTAAATGATTTCACCAACTCCCTGCCGAAAGTATGATCGTTGGCTTAAGATCGACGGGCTTTATAAAGCGCGATAATCACGCCCACGGTTATCAACCGCGGCCAGCAACCCCATTGCGGCTGCCACTCCAGCGACCATCGTGGCTTCACCAGCTAATTTGAGCTATTGGGCAAGGGTTACTTCAAAACTCCGACCTCGTTGTTTTCAAAGATATGTGGTAACTTCAGACATACTAGATGCACAACAACCAAAAATCCATGGGATTGGTTCCTGTAAGATGCGATATGTAGACAAAAGGAAGCGCGGCATTGCTCGGTTCATTAAACTAGAGGTAAACCGAAATTAATTCCTCCGAAACTATGGGTTCTTCGAAGTCGATAATTGTATGGGGAATTAGTTTAATCAGGTTGCATGTTTCGCTGATATATTGCTTACAGCATTTTGTTTAGATGAGCAAACATTCAAGGTCACCCACCATTGCCGATTCAAATATGATGACCTCTTACGCGACAAAGCGCGGAATCAAATCTTGGCATATTTAACAATCCGTGGTGTTCTTTACATAGGAGCTACTATCTACAAAATGTTCAATGCAAATTCCACAGGAGTGGATAGCTGAATATAAGCGTTGCATGCGATATTCTCACCAGGCGTAACAGCTTACATGAGTTTGTTAACCGAAATTCGGCACAACACTGTTTCATGCGAAGCTCGCCCTGTGTTCGATATAATACTGGAAGACAATCTAATGAATTGTGCAGTGGTTATGCTAATATGCACCTCTGAAGATGATCTTCATTCTCAAATATGCATAACTGGTTGACAGGTAATGCAGCTATTTCAGCCATCTGCATATGAACTACTAACACCACGACATTTTCCTCATAGGATATGACGCCACGTAGCTAGAATACGTCATGCAACTCAGCAAAATTGTCGGAGAATAAGATCAGTCATCGCTTTTATTATGATAACCATACATGATGTCGTTTACCTTGGCTTCTTATCGCAACTTCCATGCCCATATCCATGCACGACGCTGGTTATCAGGCATCAGGTATGCGTGATAGCCTAATCCAAAGCCAACGGCAGTCTTTCATACGCATACATTTGTCTGTCGGTTGTGCCTACGCCTGTTACATGTGTAACAATCTCTGGCGAATTACATTTTTTTATTTATTGGTTGAATCGGTACAAATTAATGGGTTGTCACTCCAGTCCTCATTTTCCGAAAGAAATCTTTATTAGACGTGGATCCCGGAAGGAAGAATGCACAAGCAACCACGTGCTTTCGGTAAAATTGATCGGACGTCCAATTGTTACACATGCATATGTACTGTGATATGAGCAAACCTGCTACAAGCTTAAGTATCCCCGTTTTTGATAAGGAGGCATTCGTTTTACACCAATGTTGCGATGTCAAGATTTAGTTACAATGTGCTTTTTTGGACAAAATAACGTTAGAGTTGAATAGGAGTTTATACATGACGTACGTTCAAGTAGTAGGGACTTAAAAAAGCTATAATTTAGTAACCTCACGCTTCTTCAGACACTCACCCATGAATGTAGCCGTAGCGACCATCTAGTAAGTGGGTGGGCATTTGTTGTCCAGTCTACCCATTTAGGGCGCTTGACTTCTGCCTGCCATCACTTACCCTGTGGCCCTGTGGTCCTCAACATAGCTTGCGAATATCCCATACTCAGCCGCGGTAACACTCCCGCCAAATTGGGGCTCCGGTCTTCGACACTGCTTATCAGCTGTGCAGCTTGCGTTGGTGAAAGTCGCTCACCATTACAGGCTACTCCGAGGTCCTTTTCCATGTACGTCATGTGGGTTGGGCCTCATTCACTCATCATTCACACAAAATGTTGCCACCGTCATTCACCTCCACATTCACCTCTAAACTATCAGAAAACAGGCAACTAAGGCAGTAAATTCCGATCCGCCATTACTCTCTCCGATGATGTTGACCTAACTAGGGACTGCAATATTTACTCTATCCCATTGCCCCCGGATTAAGTATCCTTCAACCCACCTTCAACTATTATACACCTCCACCACTCCCGTCATTTTGCCATAGGTCGTCGATGGACCCTGACTTCCGTTTACACACTCCCCGAATGCGCCTTGCCTGCCCAACCACATTTATCTCACCTAGACAGCCTTTTGGTCCGCTCCTCGTCCCTAAACATCGGTCGAATCTTTCTATACCATGTCCTTCAACAACGCACCCCGTGGCTCCGACGATGCTTAAGACTGTACGATTGACAATAGCCCCTTCAATTGCATGCCATCCTCCCAAGGGTCCCCCTGGCTCCATGCTCAGCCCCACGCACCACCTTCTCTGATGGGTTCACACCTAATTTTCCTTTCATAAACTGCTGCGCCCACCGTCAAAAAGGCGACCCCGATCAACCCTGAACGCATACGCATGTAACCCTAGCTCATTTACCACCACTGCACCCCGAACTCCCATAGTGGCAAAACAGCGGGGGCGACGTTAACAACTTCCTAAATAGAATGATTGTCTCGCCGTTGATGATATTAGTACGTTGAAAATTGTTAACGGAAGAGTGAAAAGGAAGCAGCTTCTGTCGAAACCCTGTGTCGTTGGCTTAAGCTTGCCCTGGTGGTATCATGTATCCAATGAAATCAACCTATAAATCCAAAAGTTCGAATAAAATGGAATAAAACTTGCTATCTGATGTGTGATTTGACAGAGGCTGACAAAATGCATGCGGCGTGGAGCACCTGATGCAATTCGTTTTGCAGAGCCTCTACTCCTTTCCATAGGTTGCAACTGCGCCATACTGGGGTCACTGGGTTGTCCAATCGTGCAAAGGAACCGCGCACCTCACACTTTTTCAAATCGAGTGTTCTTGCATGCTTTGAACTTCCAATTCATCTAGACTCACCCAACTTTCAGGATTAGCTGACACCTATTCCCGCGCAGCGCATAGTATCAGGCCATCCGTATCCCAAGTTGGTGTTCTACTGTTCGCCCGCAATTTCTCCTCGTCTACAGCTCTCCAACCCACTTACTGAGTTGAGGTTGTTGATCGGTTTGCAAAGCTGTCTGTGATGGCTTTCTCACTACCTTTTTCGTCCTAGCACGCATAAATACATGATAATCTTACCTCCTCAGATGCCTGCCAGCTAACCAGCCAGCAACACGCGGGAGCTACAAAGGCAGGTACGCTTCAACCGCAATTTCAGGAACCGTCTATATTCACACGTCTTCCCTTGCTATTCAGCTTCATGGATGATTAGATAACTAGCTATGAACATGGTGGCGCAAAGTTTGGCTATCGAGCGTTCCCCATATTCACATGTGGCCACGCCGGTTTGCATCGACCGCATCCTGCAATTCCCTACTATTTCCTTCAGGACGTTGGTCATAGTTTTGCAAATCAGACGTTTCACCTAACTATGGTCGTCAGAAATCGCAAGCACTCTTAACTTTTTGCTACTTCGGTCAGTCTAATGGTAGCAAAGAACAATCCCGCTGCCTTGCTCGACCCACGAAAATCCACGGTCAATGCTGATCTTAATTTATCGCGGTTCCTTAAATAACCCTAACTATCCTGGCAAATCCAGCTGACTCACACGAGGCCTTCATGCAAACGACCGTCCGCATACCCAATATGACCTCGCGATCACGCTCAATAAACCGTCTCACTCTCCTGTATTTGTGCGAAACCTCCGAATTACTGGCCGGGTTACCGTATTGTTTTCTCGCACTGCCCGTAAAAAAATTAATCCCACGATGGCACCACTGAGTAGTCAGTGTATCGATGAAGGTTGAATATTGCCAGGACTAACGTAAAAAGATCCACCAACCTTACTAACGCCGACGAATTTTCTGGTCTTGTTTGGTGTAAGGCCCGCTGCAACAACAGGAAACATTTTCTTACATAGGTGGCCAATGGTTGATCCACTTTGAGTTTGCGCAGACAAAAACAAAGTTATTTTTCATATCCACTTTCAGAATATTTCCAACTTCACTAAAGGATAAAGCAGGCAGGGAAACAAACTTTCCGGCGAAATGTCGCAGCCTCTTCACAGAGGCATCACGCCGAGCCATGACAGCCGTCGAAAATATGAATTCCTGGCCCAACTCTACCTAGAGCACAAATATTGGTACAACTACGACTATCTATGGAGATTTTAGGATTCGGAATAAATACTGTTTAGTGCTAACTCTTCGCATCAAAGTTTCCTTGGTTCAAGCTACGGCTTCAGAGAAATTTTGGTTGTGCCTCAGAGGATCGGCCCCCCTTTGTAAATACACGTATTGGATATGAGATGTTGGGTTTGCGAAATTTGAGTATTGGAGGTTCGATGAGCTTCAGTGGTGTTTCCCCACACACCTTTTGTTTCTGCTGCGGTAGTGTCCGGAGATAATGTAGTTCAATAGTTATCATGGGTTCATATTCACGGTCGAGCTCTTTGTTCTGATCCTCTCCAGCCAGCCTTTTCATTGGAACAACCACCGAAAGTACAGCGAGTGTGCTGAACGCCGAAAGCAGGTTGACAGCTTTTTGCTGAAAGCGCTTTCGGCGCTAACATCCTGGAAGTTCGGACACGAACGCGGAACTCACAAAGGCGGGCAACAGATACTGAAAGCCTATTGGTGGTGACGTCGATGTGTTGGACCAATCAGAGCTTTGAACTAACCACGTGCGACTACGTATGTTAGTCGTCGCGGCTCCTGACTGGGAGTGATAAAGTGGTTTGGCGTAACATTCTGCCTGACAAAGACCGGCTACCCTTAGTTGGAGTTGTTTTTTGTCCTACCGCAGAGCACATATGAGAGAGGATGCGTTAAAACTGGGAAATCTACGGTCGCCGTCTTTTTTCGCGTTACTACGGTGTCTGCAGGCACCGTGTACACATGTGTACGCATGGAACGGGTAGAGTATATAGTCACATCGTCTTCGGCCAATACGTTCAGAAAGACCGGGCTAACGTTTCCGCACAGTTCAGATTCCTCGAGGTGTCTAACGCCTGGAATCACAAGGACAGTTCTTCTCAGCGGATAACTCTGGTGCGGCTGACTAACAGGACAGGACACAGGACAATTCATCTCCTGCTCCCACCACTATGAACTGAAACCATATGCTCACTGGGATATGTAGTTATCCTATCCCGTATACTTACCAAGTATCTCTAAATGTACAAGCATTAGACCGGCTGGTACGCATTATCCCGCAGTTCCTCATCTCCATCTGTGTATCACCACAACGCTTGCGGTCTTCCAGTGTACAGACGATTCCGGCCGTCTTCAGCGATGCGTTACCTGGAAGTGTTGCTTTGGGGAGCTGTTGACAAAGGGTTTCAACATGGCAGCATGTGAGTCCGCAAACTTGGGAGTTTTTTTGGTTGATGTGGCTTTCCGGTAATATGAGAGCAACCAACCGACCGACAAAAGGGTGATAAAAAATAGAAACGACACCTGCCTTGCTTGGGTGAATCGAATCCCCCTTTTAGTTTTTGAGCAAACCTACCCTTGATTAGACACTAGCGCATTGCAGCACTGTAGTGTAATCAGGTGGCACGATTGACGACATCCCACAGGATATGCACTCAACTAACGAGACTTCCTCACTCCATCGTCACTGAATCTCATCCAAGTGACGACTGAGTGAGGGTTTGACACAACCCCTCATCCAGGAAAAAAATTTCAGACATCAGGATGTGCACTAACCGGTAGATTCCAGCGACACAGAGAGCGACATTTTCACGTTTCTTCGGCCAATTTTCACCCTGAACCGAGTTGTACGCCCTTACAATGCTAGTTCACCCCACATGATAACGTTTTCAGCACCACGAAGAACTACACTAGTTGTTGAACTAAAATTTCTTCCACAGGTAAAAAATAATTGTCTATTAAAACGAGCCACAAGATTTCTTCAGTGTTTTCGCAAACGCTCAAGTTTTCTCGCCCTGGCGTTTTCGTTATACAGTCAAGAAGTAACGTCTTAGAGAAGTCCGTCAAAGGAGTGGATTTGCTATTTCTAAGCAAAGGCTGTGGCGTCTGCGGGATAATGATAACCTAATGGTGACGACAATAATGATAATATACGCGTACGTGACTAAGGTATAGTTGGGGTGTTCTCACTTGAGATGGCCTTGGGCATTCGTTTGCATCCAGAATTCCTCCCTTTATGCCATGCTAGTTGTAACGCTAATTCTGGGACGGTCGTCCTTACTATCAGTTTCTCCGCATATCCTTGCAATTCGATGGATCGCATGGCAACGAACGTCTGAATCGAAAGCAGGCAGTAGTGCAGTTCAAAAGTTTCGCTTGCCTAATGAACAAACTTATAGCCACTAGAAGTTTCCCGTTGAAAAATTCAAAGGTGCTCAGTGTATTGCACGGTATGGATGCACTTAAAGTGTTCCAAGCTGGTTTGCGGGGAATGGAGCTGTCCAATTCACATAGAAGCATTTAATCTCAATGTACAAACTTTTTAGGCTTTCTATTACGCATATGCAATTGTACGGAGTCGGACGGGATATTGTATACGCCGTTTTTGGTGAGTTCGCCATTGAATGCACTGGGGCATGGGTGTATGACGTCCAACTACGAATGTAAAAAGGGAAACATGAAGGGCACAGCCTACGGTTCGCAGGCAATGTCTTCCTGGAATACGTTTCCTTCATGTGGCAAAGTAAGACGTGTTGGTTCAAAGGCCCCGGTCGGTAAGCCAGCATAATCGCGAACGCGCGAAGACGCAACAGTTTTCGTCTGTCGGCCGGTCGGATAGTACTTTCGACGGGCATGATTGGTAGATGACATTAAAGAACGATGTCCCATCGTTTGTGTCAGTGTCACCTGACTCCCCAATGGAAGAAGGGTGACGTTACTAAGGAATACTAATGGAATCAGATTTATGAAGATCATAGGCTTGTCTTCCGCGTTGTGCTTGAGGTTCGTACGTCTAGCCTCTCCGTGTAAGGAACGTGGCCAGATTGCAGTTCCTCTTGGTGGCCACTTGAAGCCGCTGTGAAAGTGTCAGAAGGGCATCGGTGAGCCTTACCGCACCGTTGGTGGGTCGATAATGTGTATAGTTCCATGTTGCCCTCCGGGAGTCTCTTCCAGTAGAAATTCATACGTTGAATTAGTAGTGCTCCACGATTGGCAGTCGCCGACATTTACGGGGAAAATCCATTGTCAGTAGTTGCATTTGTTTCCAAATTTTGTGGTCCAGCCGACTCCAGCTCTCTTCTGACAACCGTGTCCTGAGAGAATAGTTCTTAGCCCGTTCAGGAAATGCTTAAGGAACCCCGAGCACTTGATGTGCATATAATCCGGAGGGCGTTCATCGATCTATGGCAGTGGTAAAATCTCCACAGAGAAAATACAATTACGATATCCTTCCTCCATTCGGAAACGGAGGTTTTTGGCGGAGCCGTCAATGAAGAGAACGCCATTCTTCTGCCATATTGGACACCCTTTTAAACACAGTCACCCAAGATACCCGGTTCGACCCTTGGTTCGTTTAACGAATGGCCGAGTGAGACTATCATAAATTACACAATATTGCCGAATACTGGTGTGGTATGCCGTGACTGAGAAGTACGTCTGTCATCTCTAGCATCATACCAGAAAGCAACTCGTGTGCGTTTCTCATCTTTGTTTCTCCAAAGAACCTACCATTGACGGTATCCACCATTACGCCTGGTTGGATACACTGCAAGATATGGCTGCTTATCGATGTCAGTGGCGTTCTTGTTGTCAGTTTGTATCTAGATTACCTGAATGAGCGTCTGGAAGTGTACGCACCTCGGAATGGTTGTGGTAGGCTAGCACGAAGCCCCTTCCCCATCCAAAATAGGGCTTCAACGCAGCGAAGCATTGGTGTTGAACACTGCTGTTATGATGATGGTGGTGACGACCACTGACAAAAGGGGACCTTAGACATGGTGGTACATGTTTGCAAAGAATGGGCCATAGATGCGTCTTCGAACTCTTGTACGCGTGCGCTCCCTCAGTATTCTATTATATATCTATATGAACGATTTGAAAAGGAGATTTTTGCAATTGGTTTAACAGACCGGATTTCCACTTCATATGAACATGCCGTCAGTCACTCTTTGCATTCGGCAGGTATGTGAGGTGCGTAGCAAAGTCGTTGGATCTTTAGACAGGGATGAGTGTATTGGCGTCAGCTCTTCTAGCAGCGCAGCGAGGCGGGGCCGGAAGGGGGCAAGTTTATCCGCCGGGTGAATCGGTAACCCAATGGCAAGATGTTACGTCCGGGGATCTATAGTGTTTGTAACTTACTGTCAAGATTTTCAATAATACACAATTTGTCTACCTACCGAAGAATCAAGTACGTGATACCACCGTTGACGCGAAAGATTAACAGATGCTTTGGCGGTAGAATCGATAGTGATAGTGCTTTCTGGACACTCCGTAGGTTGACAAGGTGTCGTTGCAGAGATCGGCGAAATCAGTGTCGTATAAATGGGTAGGTTCACATCACGAACTGACCGGGGTGTGAGCAACTATGGCAAATATAGCTTTTTGTTGCACCCTATCACTCCAGAAGCCGTAGAAGCTTCTCACAGTGTAACTCTTGTGCAGCGAATTCATAGTATGGAACTGATCCGTTTAATGGGGCTGCTCACCTAAACAAAAATAAATGAAAGAAACGTCAATAGCTTCCGTGTGAGGGACGCTACATCTGGATCAGCGTTGCACTATTTTTAACCAATACAATCCATGAAGCATTTTTGGAAACTCACTACTAGAGTCGACTTCCGGGGAGAAGGATCAGATACTCCTACAGGGAGACGATGAACAATACAACAACAGTACCATTCAACTCCTAGTGCGTCGTAAGCAATGCCGATCCGGAAGGGAAGCAGGCAGTGTTTCACTTGGCAACCATTCTTTAGCACGTAAAAGATAAGACCAAGGAGTAATCCAACTGTGTTTCAGAAAATCGCGCGATAAGTCCGTCTATCAACAACTCGGAATCAGGAGTACCGATTGACGATAAATTGTCAGTGCGATACCAGCCTGGTAATACAAAAGCTACGTCTTCTGCTGGCGCAAGTCAAGTACTTCAACGTAGAGACTTCACCTCAGTGGCCACCGGCGCTCCTCAGCAACTGAGAACCTTTGAAATGCAGGTGGATAGGGAAATAGATGGATTAATCTGCCAATTCGTTGATAAGGTTAGTACCCAAAATCGAATAACGGGGTACAATCAGACACCAAAGTCGCCGACTTGTGGGTTACTATATTCGGTAAAGTTCAGCCCATCGATGGGAACTAAGAGGTCGGCACACGATTGAAGATGATCTTTTCGAATGTATGGATATCGTTAGCTTGTCGGTGACTTGGTTGTGTAGAGGACGTATGTTCCAACTCCCAGGCTGTGTAGTCCATAAGGCTGATAGGGGTGATCGAATTGATTTTGACCTACTTGTTAGAAATAATCCTTGAGTTACCAAGTGCCATATAGTGAAGGATACACACCACTGCTACTGGACCTCGCGATGACGCCATATGAAACGAACGCAGGTCAGATCAAAATAGACCAACCGGTTGGTAAGAGCGGTCCTTTTGTTACGCAAGAAGTTGAAATCAGATCGGACAAGCCACTTCTCAAGTGGATCCATGTGTATAGTAAGATGAAAATTCATGGATCGAAGAAGCATTTACGAACAATGAGGTGGGAATGGGCAGGTAGAATTACTGAGGGCAAAACAACTCAATATGGACAATAGCACCAAATTAGTTGGAGCACGTAACACTTCCCAAGAGGAAGTTTTGGAAGCATAGTAGCTACTGGAACAGCTACAAATACCTTCAAAGCTTCGAACATTTCCGACAATACAAAAGCGACAGGAAGGCATGCACCACTTTGGCGCGACAGGCAAAGGGTAGATTTATACTTCGATTGATACTTGAAGTCACAAACAAGAATGGATGACACGGTGATAGGTCCCATTTGGCCGGTGAAGTCTGATTTGGGATCCCCGGAACTAGGATAATACGAGCACGACACACATGCGGCGGACAACCCCCATATAATAAGAGTAAGTTGAAATACTCAACGAGGGTGCTGACCGGCGAAGCATCCTGGGCGTGAGTTTGTCCAGACCTGGGGACGAATTGCCCATTAAATGGATCGTACGACCGACTTCCTCACCTGTAGTTGGCTCGATCAAACTCCAGTCGGATGGTAACAAAGCGCGACTGGGTCGGCTATCCACGTGTTTTGGAGCAGAGAGCACCTGTTTCCAAATCCGCTCAACATCCAGAGGCAGGCCGCAATTACCTTTGTATAGACCTTTCACGACCCATCGAACACAGCGGGCACTGCATCTTTCCGTCTTTGGCGGTATAAGGTCTGGATGGTAGCGTAGTTGGCTCGGCGGATCTGCTTTCGGGTGGCCGGCAAATGATGGGCTAGCTGACGATGGCGTCGAGAGGCAGGATTCCATGTGTGTGGAAGTCCAGAAGTGACAGGACTTGCTCCGGTGTCATGATGCCAGACCGCAAGCTCCAGGCAAATGCCAGGTCAATACTAGTGAGCGGACTGTCAGCATGGGATTCCTGGAGTGAAGGCGCAATCCACGGTTCGTTTAAACGAGACGCCATAGTCATCAGCTTCTGATAAATAGGCCTTTGTTTGACTGACGGTTTGGTCAGGGTCACTAGATGATGATTCGTCCAATTGTGCTTGCCAGTTGAACACACATAACCTGGTTTTGGTGCTGATAGCCGATAGACCGGGAAAATATTGCTCTAATTTCACGAACAGCGCGGTTTGCCTGCCACAAGACGGATGTAGATTGATAACCAGGGGCAAGAGTGACTGTGGCTCTTGTTGGGATCAGTGGACACCGGAATTCTTCACTCGGCCAAGCTTATCTGCATTATGCTGGGTGGGATGTGCGTACCGGCTGTGTTGACTCAGGCCAGTCGTCGGAAAAAGGCGCGAACAGTCAGCGCAGGCCAATTGGGAGACCACGTTCGTGCCAACACTTTCATGGACGTGAACTCGATGGTGGGCTACCAAGCCACCTTTCAATTTGTAAGCCCCACGAGTCCCTCCTGTGTACTGGTTGGAACTGGTGCGGAGGCGTATTATATTGTGTTGTATATTGTCGAAAGTAACCAGCACATTGAAACCAGTCAGTGTGGTTACCCTCGTCTGGAGTTACTGAACTCTTAGCTCACCCAGACTGACGTCTGGGCTACCCAGTTGGAACCAACAGGTGGTTCAGCGCGCCGACTACTACCACTGCTACTACTACTGTCATTTATTTTTGAAGAGCATGGTCACAAACATAAAAAGTAAATGTAAGGGATGAATCTTGAAGGGTTACAGGAGGACATTAAATGAAAAGAGAGAGGCGTCCCATTCAAAGTCGTGCCACCAACAGTTCCAGTCGGACAAGATGAATCCCAACCTATATAAGAATGTTTGGTCTGGAAACATGCGTGTAAAGACTAACAAAAGAAGAAAGGACAAGCAATGCTGAATGCCCTTCAAGTCGCGGTAAGCGCTAGCACAGTCAGGAGTCGCACATCAGACACAAAGTGTCCGTCATTCTGGGTCTGGTGTGAGAGTCAGTGGCAAGAATGTACACTCAATGCCATGTACCACGCATAAAAGTGTCGTAAGTACGCAGACAACCCACAACCCAAAGCAAACACAAGTCACTGATTGTGATCTGAGGAAGTCCCAGTCCAATAACAGCCCTTACGGATCGATGAAAGCAGATCCCTCGATAAGAGATTATCATCGGTTGGTGGACCAAAAAGTCGACATCACAATCGATTGCCCGTAGGGCTGAAATTATAGCGAGGGGATATTCATTCGCACCTTACTTCTGATTCTTCTCATTCCACACTGTCACTTCGCGCCCATCCGAGACTATGCCTACGTCTATCAGGGGGAGATGGCTCAGTGGTTAGAGCGCAAATTTACTGACCCGAAGGTACGTGGTTCTAACCCTACTTCTGCCTTTCGACTTCCCCTGTTTAGGCTTGGGCAACCTGACAGTATCCCAGCCCTCGTGCTTCCTTCTGGTGGCATGACAGTTAGGCACCGAAAGGGTACTATAGCTGAACTATTATTTTATCTTATTTTTTACACCTATCACAGTTTCTCGGCGCTCCCGAACAGCGATTAGGTCAGGTTTGATAAAAGACGTCGACATACGTGCTCTTCACTCGAAGACGGTTTATCCCAGGCGACGGAGGCGTTTTACGAGTTCCCTTGCAACTTGATTATGACGAGCACATCTAGCATTATGCGTGGTCCGGCAGCATTGCAAAATATGCACCAAACTCTCCGGTTGGCCACTGTTTCCATGACAGAAGGTCGTCTGGCCACCATGATCACCCCGAGCGCTTCTAACTCTCGTCCTAAGCCAACTGCATCGGAGCTGGGTACCGCGGATAAATATCCGAGGAAACACTCGCTCTGGAAATACGAGCCATCGATTCGAAAGAGCTGAAGTGACCAACTCTCGGAAACCCCGACCGTCAACGCTGTTGTGCAGGCTATCGTTCCAAGCAGCCACCGTACAACTACATTTACATCCTGTCTCACCTGAAGGGACGTGGTGGCGCCAAAATACGGACTGACATGGAAGTGAGTTCATGTCATCTCGGCCGCCGGCATGATGTCATTCGCCTTCAACAGTTCCGGGCTTATATTAGAAATCAAATATCTGTGGAGCGGCTTCTTTTTAACACTTTTGAGCTCATGATATGACAGGTTCACTGCTCGTCTGTTGATATCTTTTGTTCGATGGTGTAAGAGGAGAGCGAATAACAACCGACGTTCTATGGACGAAAATTTCAGATGGCACTGACGTATCATCCATACGATGAAGCGCATTAACATGAACCGCCACATAGAATTTTTCTAACTGACCAACAACTGACACTGGCCAGTTGCGTGCCCCAATTTAGTTCGCTCTGTCACACATGTACATACGTGTCTTGATCACCTCTCCCTTCCAACCGATGGAAAATGTCAAGCCACCTAATTCGTTCACACGCAGCATCAAATCCACGCCTTTCCTCCTTACTCTGTTGTTCCAAGATCGTTCTTGCCTGGGTTTTATTTGATATGCAGTATGCAGGACGTCATTCACCAGTGAGAAACCTTCAGAGTGGGTTGAAACATGATTAGCGTAACTCCTGACTCATTCGGATCATTGTTGTTTGACCGGATACTTTATCTTAATGTCAGTCAGCACAGTATGTTCACACACATTTAACCCAACTGTGGACCAAAACTCCTATAATTTGCCTTTATATATATATATATATATATATATATATATATATAATCATCCGTTTAACCAGTTGATGGTAATTAGGCTAGGACCTCTTGCTTGCCTTATCGCATCGTTTCTACCTCTTTGTATCCATCGGTTTTTCCAAGTTTTAAACACAATTTCTGACAATTGTAATTTTGTATGCTGAAATGCACTATCGGCTACATAGAACTCCCCCTGTCTTAGCTTGTTCCAGGCTTACCGTTCATGGTCTTAATACAGTTCTTAAACCCGACTGAACAGCAGCAAACGGCCACGGCAGTTAACACCCTACCAAAGAATTCCTTATTGGGGCGATGGATCCATCATTTTCCTCGATACTTCCGCTAGAAATGTTCCCGAGAACCGGTCACGTGAACTAACCGAGAGAATTTTCTGGCGTTTCTAACATCTTCCATCCCTTCATCCGCATCTACTAGGTTTCACGGTCAGCACGCACACCGATTTTCACTTAAAATTATAATCCATCGAGTTGAGTCATGTTCAGTACCGGCAGGAGTATTTTACAGTGAGACGTAATGCCAGTATTCTTTTCGTTATCCAAGATTCGAATATGTTTGCGTGTACCGTGCCTTCCTCGGTACTGCGTAAAATTGTGGCGAACACTTCTAGTTAGAATAAACATCTAATCTCCGATCAGTTGGATGGGAGATCAAGAGGTGGTTCCGACGAATTTCTTGACGGAGCACTACTCACAAGGTTTCTGGAAAGCCTTCGACAGCCCACGACCAGTTTTGCCTTCCTTGGGGCTCATCAAGTAGTCTCGGTCCCCGAGTTTGATAATTTTTCTGATTTCGGAATCTGGAAGTTTGTCGGTTGTTAGGTGAGGTGTCCTTCATTTGTGCAGCCCCGGAAGACGATACCGATCGAGCGCTTGACCAAAATCCGCACCCAGGCTGCAAAACGAGTAACGGCCAGTGTCTGGTCCACGTCATCGACAAGTGAACCTCAGCTACACTATGCTGTCATTTCCTCAGAAATCACAACGACATCTGGACTTCTAATTTGCCTCAGAAAACTCCGTATGACGGTGTCAGGGTCGCACATCGGTGTGGCGTTTACGGGTGCCATAAACACCAGCTGTTAAGTTCCAGTTGGCAGTTTCCTTCACGGACGCTGCCTATCTGACGGGGGAGGTTAATAAATAGCCGATACCGGCCTCGAAACAGCCTGTTGCAGCGAACTCTGAACCACAAGAGCAATCGGAAGCGTAGAAGGATGACAGAATTGTTCAATGATCGTACTCGAATTTTGACTGTTCTTTTCTGATGCCCGACATACATGTTACGCGAGTCCTGTTTTCCCGTTTGCTTCAAGTTGCCGGTGTTGAAGGTTGTCCGATAGAACGAACCTCGTGACCCGATGATTAATTCCGAGATGTCTGGACCTGTCGGCGTTCATCGATTCTGTGGAAGGTTCAAGACGAATCAGACCGTTAATCCTAAGGAATTTGTTCATGGGAGAGCGCTGATAATTGGGTGTAGGAAAAGAAGACAAAACGTTATTGAGAAGGTGGGCGTCAGTAGTAGCCGCCCCAGTGTATGCCCTAGTGATACATTGCAAGGGTGGATATGGTTTGAAGTCTTTTCGGCTTGTCTGAATCGTGGTTATGACTGGCTTTCTTCTAGAGCCTCCAAACCAATGTAGGAGGATGGTGGAGATCCTCAAACCGAGCCTCTGGCCTAAGAGTCTGTCCACGACAGCGGTGTTTGGTGAGAAACTCTAAGGTTATCAAGGGATGATTCGCTACAGGTGATCAAGTGCCTAACCGGAAAGACCAGGGGACCGTCCTTTGAGCCCTATCCACCGGCCTACCTGATACGAGAGGCTCTGCGGATGTCACTTTCCAGTACATCTCAATGTGTCGTGGAGGTACACATATCACTACGCTGAGATGAAGTTCAGTCTCTAATACGCTGGTTTGGTCATACGATTCGTACGCTGTATACCTCACTGTGCCTCGTTTCCTCAAGCGGCTTCCGCCTGGGAGATACCAAAGGGTGAGCACGACCTAGAAGCCAGGCATATAAAACGAAACTGGTCTAAGCTGAGACAGTACAAATTATCTGTGGGGTTGACCTCATACTCCGTCATGATGTCCAAATGCAATTACTTCACCGATACGGCAAGGCGTGTTCCTTGTTTGTCTGTCGTGCTCCCTGTGAACGTAAAATTTTATGACGCAAAGTTTTCCCGGTTAAGCGTCATTATCAGCTGCCGGCATATCACTGTCAGTGATGGTGAAGGTGGAAGTGTTGATGGTGGTGATAATTGTGACGATGTTTTAGCGTCCTTGTCATCCTCTTCACACTGTTTTCCGTGTGTACGTACGCGGTTCGCTGTCGTTAAACTAAAGGAAAATGCTATGGATTAATCTGGAGTCGCTTGTGATATCCGCACTGCCTAACCGAGTTTGGAGACAACCAGATGGATAATCAATATCTTGGCGAGTTTATGAACGGCTACACGTGGTATACTTGTCCTGGCGGTTATTCCATTTCCTCTTCTTGGTTGAAATTTGAGCCGTGAGCGTCAGTAAGTTCTGATTGACAATTTTTGTCCAAGTTGTCCTTCTGCGTATTTGTTAGTTTTGCATCTCAAACAACTTGTCATTCTATATATACCACTTACCCTGTTTCAATACTATATACGCAGTTCCCTGTACCAGTGTTCGTCAATCCTGGTGCCTTCCGAAATGGGAAGACAGCTTCCTACACAGCCCGGTGCCATCAAATCATCGAATGACATTGTTCATTTTCCATACCAAAGTGTCGAGTCTGCAAACCCCTGGTGGAATCATCTAAGATTGAGGTCAAACCAAACTAATTGGTCTATCTAGTTATTGAAGCCTTACTACTGCATATGTGGTTGATGTTGCGATAGTATGAGTTGTCATTTGTGTCTGCAGTATAATTTAATATAGTGACTGAGTCATGTCTAAGACTCGTTAGCATGAATGAAAATGTTTCACCACTCCGGCTCGCCTTTCTTCAATGAGTACATCCATGTTCGCTGCTCTTTCCAGCTACCCTCAAAATGCTCATTCAAACAGCGTTTTCCTCATTTTTGTTTGCTTCGCTCTGTGCCGCGTTCATTCCCAGTCGATTCATGGCGAAGCCACCTAATTTCAGTCAGTATGACTACGAAACACGGTACTTTGATGTTTTGGTGAGTTTGGTTGGGCTTTTGACCTTATTGCTAAAGTGACAGCTGGACCACTTCACATTTGTCAGCGATCTTACGTTCAAGATGAAATACTTGATTTCAACCAAATTTCATGTTCCCGACGGACCTATACTGTTTTATACAGGCAACGAAGGAGCGATTGAAACATTCGCAGAAAATACGGTATTGCTTGTTTTTTTGAGGTCTAACGGCTGTTTTAGGGTTTTATGTGGGATATCGCAGAGGAATTGAAAGCTGCCGTGCTTTTTGCGGAACATCGCTTTTACGGAAGTTCATTGCCTTTTGTGAACGATTCTTTCAAGGCACGTCCAAATCCTGTGTTATCCGCTGGGTGAATGTTCCCTGAAACAGGGTTTTCTGCAGTCACGTTTTTTGTCATGAATCTACTTGTTTCTCCTTCTCGGTTCACATCAGTTGACTTTTTTCCGACTGATCAGACTACGGAGGTTGCATTGGCTTCTTGCAGTACCTCTTAAGTGTTTACTGTTAGCCTATTCGTGATTCTCATGAAATTTCCATTTGTGCACCTTCACTGAGCTATCCTTGGGGTGTACATGTGACGCTCACAGTGCCTCTCATGCCAAGTTGGTCAGTGGGTAGAATTCGGAGTAGCACTATTCTGGTTCTTCAGGCTGGGCTGAAACATTTGTAGCGACTTGCTCCACAAGAATGCACGCTGCTCTGACGGTCTTCCGCCAACCACTGCTACCTGGCTGTTAGGGTTTTGAGCCAAAGACTTTGGTTGAAGACCCTAATCATCCTCCTGTCTAGGTGCGGGCAATATCCCAGCCCACATGAAACCGTGAATTGCACACTTACAAATAATCTCATACCACATCAGTGGTTGTGTGGTCCCATCAGCTGGGTCGCCTTACTAGCTGCGTACAGTAGGGTAGGTAAGCCTACATCGAGCCACGAATTACACATTTACGGTAAAACGGTCACTCTTGCTAATTGGATGGTTCAAAGTTATGCAACTGGCTTCAGTTCACTTGGACAAACCCGGCAGACAAACACTTCACGGTCTTCATCGTTGATCGGAACACAGTTAATACGCTCATTTTCACACCAACTGGGTTTTAACGGGAGCCTCAACCGAGTCTTAGCTGAATCTCTGGTCTATGCTATTCTTCAACTGAATGTGCTGCCTGAAGGCTGTCGTATGTGTCAGTTGGTATGATATTCAAGATATCGCAGTATATCTTTTGAAGGAAACCACTAGTAAGGTTACTGAAAACTCGTCGACAGCCCACTATCGGTTGTCGTTCAGTTCGGCTTCAGATGGAACATACGGTTGACAGAGACTCGGTGACTGCACCTACCTGATGAACCCAAAGAAAGGCGAAACAGGTCGTGGGCTGTCGAATTCTTTCCAGCAGTCTTATGAGTAGTTTGCTTCGAAGAGTACAGTTAATTTCTTACCCTTGCTCTGTACATGTACTTTTTTATTAAGGCGGCTGACAAGCATTGAGTGCGTTATGGTTTGGTTTGTCTCAGTTCCTGGGTGGGTGTGCACACAACACTTATTGTGTCACTTCGACTGTTAGTGAAACCAAGCTTTCCATCCTAGTGAACAAGTCATAAGCCGGACGAAAATGTTTACACTCAGTGATGTCATTTCCGGATGCATTTGGGTTTCAACTTATGTGAACTAGTCGAGTGGGTTCACCAAAATCAGATTCAACTAGTGTCTTGCGACACGCAAAATGTACCACGAGTGAAACTGTCAGGTTTCACGGGTCATCGGGTGTTAAAGATTAGGCTTGACCACTTGGCTTTCTATGTTAGGCTCTTGCCCGTCAATCCGGGTGTCATGTCGGATCCAACTCGGTGTAGTTGCATGCGTTACTTTCCTAGTTTGAAAAATGAATATCGTTTTCCTGTGCCATTCTGCGTGTTCGAATAAAAGGACATGTTCCTCCCGAAGATAGCGGACTTAAATCCAGTCTATCAACCAGTGTTGATATATTTATTTCCGTTTTATCTATTTGTTTCGTGCTGCCACAAACAAGGCCGAGGTTTGATCATTCTTGGTCAGCAGTTTGTTAGACTGAGAATCAGACTTAGAAGACAACTCTATTTTCACCCATCTCCTATCCTCAGTTATCACTCCGGTCTTTTTCTATCTTCCGAAGGATCCCCAACATTTCGGTTACCTGACGGCTGAGCAGGCTCTGGCCGATTATGCATCCCTAATTCAATATCTAAAGTCTTCAGTTAAGAATTTTGAAAATTCGCCAGTGATTGCTTTCGGCGGCTCATACGGTGGTATGCTCTCGGCTTGGTTCCGGTACAAGTACCCCAACTTGATTGCAGGGTGAGTCTGATCCTCCTTCCGGTGATTTTTGGCACCCTTCATTTGCTTCTGTCGTCCTGTTTTTTAAGTATCCAGTACAGAATTGTACTACTGCTAAGATTGTGAGCAAACCTTGTGCTCGGTTTTCTCTTTAATGACTCCGTTGCTATGGCGGTCCTTTGTGGTCTTGTTTTGACATGAAGACACTGGAAGCGTCTTCCGCGCTCCAACCAATATCATCTCTGTGAACTATTGATGACATGAACACAGACTCATCAGCCTTTTGACTTTTTAGGTAACTCTGGCGGGGTGTTAAATGTGTGAATCTACTTCTGTCCCGTGAAAATTTCCTCCCCGTGTTTAACAGCGGTTATATTGCGTGTTCTTGAGTGATCTCTGGAACGATTTCAAGCTATGTCCGGTCGAACCGCTCCCATCTTTCACCTGCGCACAGACAGCCTGGGATGGGTTGTGAGACGGAGTGCACCAAGGTTTGGTGGTGCACACACACGTAGTCTGACCACGCACCCAGCAGTATTTGTATAGCTAAGCTACTGTCTCCTGCCTATGACCAAACATACCCGCAATCACCTGATGCATGCTCCACGATCACCAGCTTCCAATGCCTAAGTCCGTCCGCTAGTCGTAACGTCTTTGGAGCTAGAGTCGTGTTTTTTTAGCTTGTGGTGGTCACAGTGATTTTCAAGTGGTCATTTGGAACGTTTACGTATTTCGAAGTCCAACGGTTAGATGCCTGACACTTGGACTTTGTTCTGTGCCGTGTCATTAAGCAGTATCTGACCATTGGCCTGTGGGTTTTCAGCCCACTCCATGGAACAGAACTGCCGTTGGAATTTTCCGCTTGATTTAGTTGGATTAGTGGCGGCAGTTAGTGACCAAAAGGCCATCTGGCCTTGTTCAGATGCTCAACTTTGACGGGCGAACGTTCACTGACAAGTGGGTTACAATGTGGAATTTGAAAAGTGAGTGATTAAGTACATATGGAAAAAAAATCATCACTCCTAATCATATCTTTCGTTGAGTAACTATCTCTGCTGTTGTGTATGCCCTTCACATTGTCCATGTTTGTAACCAAATAAATGTTTACTGCTTTATGCTTTTACACTTCATTGCCAGATTATACACTAACCCCGAGCTAGCTCAGTGATTAGGTTGTGAGCTTACTGATCGGAGGGTCCGTGGTTCGAACCCGACCTCTGTAACTCGACGGCTCCTGTATAGGCTTGGGCAAACTGGCAGTATCCCAGCCCTCGTGTTTCTTTTGGGTGGTATGGCAGCTAGGTTGCTAGACAGCTGAAAGATTATTAGTAGGTCGTACACATCCTCCTGTCGGTCACTTCCACTCGGCACAGGGTTAGGCGAAGTGAGCTCTGCTGGGGCAGACGGTCCTCTGGCCTGCAGAGTACAGGTCCCAACCAGCGTAACTTGTGAAGCGTTATTCATTCATCGTGGGGGAGTTCCTTTTTCCTAAAGCCACCTTGCATACCCCAGCATTGCTAATCCAGTGTTCCCATTAGGCCCGACCAATGCTTGGGAAGCACTGATGGCCAAACACTGTCAGCTTTCGTACAGCCTCTGCATGTAGTGACCACTTTTCTGATCAATAAAGTAGTATGAAAGGCACTTCCACAGTGTATACCTTGCTCTTGTCAGTCAAACTGATGGACGGAAATCCAACGACCGTAGGATTTAGGCACCTACACTAATCAACAAGACATTTTAACTCACCTTCTACACTAACCTAGTATGTAAATCGGAACACATCTTGCTGATTGTTTCTCTGTCTCTACTGATTACGCCACCGGATATATCGCTCGCTTCTACCCGAATAATTTTCTCTGCGGTCGTCTCCTCAAACAGAGCATTCACCTAACTGCTCAGCGTTTACCTGATATCTGTCATCACACATGTTGCCTCAGCCACGATTTCTAGGCCGCGCTTTCTCCCGCATGTTAACTGTTACTCAACATCAAACTGACAAAACTAAAAGTCTCCCAGGGGCAATATTGCAAAGATAGGTATACACGTAAGTTCCAAAGGTTAATTTCCACCACGGCGTTCCAGTGAGCCCATAGCGAAGCATGGACCGCCTACTAGCTATTGTTGCGTGGTAAATTTATCAACTAGACCGCCAAGTGAGGAAGAGCGTTTTATCATGAATGAGAGTGATCACCTACGGAAGGTTAGGCAACACCTACCTGAAGGAACTTACCGGCAGATCGATGGTGGAAATATCACTTCCGTAATTAATAAGAGGAAAGTTGAAGTTGATGAATATTTGCGATCCGTGTTAAGCCATCTAAAGTGAGATTAGCGGTTTTACTGATTTTACCTTGAAAGTGTAGTCCAACAATGGCTTTACTTTCTGGTACAAATCCACAAAGCAGATGTCCTCATGAGACCGATAGTAGACGGAATAGGTTCCCCACTCCATCAGCTGACCAAATTCTTGGCAGGCAATCTAAAACCCCTTACTGGAAAATCGACGTTGCCAACAAATTAGCTGGTTGCCCCGTGGAACCAGGTGACATCCTTGTTGGTTTTGACGTCTACTTGTTATATACAAATGTGCCGAAAGAGGGCCCTTTAGAAATAGTCAAGCAATTGCTATTAGCAGACTTTCAGGACGGACACAGCTCACTGAAGGTCAAATAGTGGAAGGCATAAAAGCATGCCTGAATCTCACTCACGTCATTTTTAACTCCGTGGTTTATGCTCAAGAACAAGGTTTACCAATGAGATCTCAAATATGCCAGGTTCTGGTGACTATCTTTATGGAAGTTCGACAAATGCACTCATCTGTATTCCAGTTTGGTTTTCACGAGAGACTCACATGAATCCCAACTGAATCGCCCGTTTATGATGTTTTTCGACTGAATGTGCTGCACCAGGCTGCCTCATATTTCAGTTGGCAAGATATTCGAAATATCGCAATACATTGTATAGACATAACACACTACTCATAAGGTTGCTGAAAACTCTTCGGCAGTCCACGACTGGTTTCTCCCTTTTTATATGGGCTCGTCAGGTAGGCGCTGTCTCCTATGAGTAGTGTGTTACGCCTTTACAAGGTACCGCGATATATCGAATATCGTACCACCTGAGACATGGGGCGGTCTGGTGCAGCACATTCATTTGAAGAACATAATCGAGCGATTCAGATGGGTTCCAGGTGAGTCTCTCGCAAAACCAAATTTGTTTGCATATGGGTGTATTTCTCCAATTTCGTGCAATTTGGTTTCAAGTGGAACATAAGGTTGACAGAAACTCGGGGACTGCGCCTACCTGATGAGCCCCAAGAAGGGCGAAACCGATCGTGGGTTGTCGAATAGTTTTCAGCAACCTTATGAGTACAGTGTTACTTCTGTACACTTTAAGCAAGATTTCCAACAGAAATCTTCAGACGGATTCTCATACCGATGCAAAATATTTTGGCCTTATGTAGATGACACTTTTGTTGTGGTTAAACGGGACAAAGCTGGGGAGTTTTACAACTATCAGAATGACCCGAATCCTCACAGCAAATTTTGGTATTGAGAAGAGTCAGTCTAGGGTACAATGCCCTCCTTAGACTGTGACATAAGTTTGGTGGGGAACTAAAAACCACACTGTATCGAAAGCCAACTAAAAAGTGCTGTTTTGAACTATTCGCCTACCCATCCTAAGCCGATATTCACTACTATTGCGTCATCAATGTTTGGCCGAGTAGGGACCTTGTGTGCAGACGAAGTTGATCAGACGGTGGCTCAAATTGAAGTAAAGAACAAACTTCGGGCTAGTGGATATCCAGGTTTGATTAGGCATTAGTTACGAAGGGCATTAGTACCGGTGTAAGGAGGAAAGACCTTCGTTGCGGAGTTATTTATTAGAAAAACGCCAACTAAACTGTTACAGACTATTGGACAGGAAAGTCAAACTCTCATTTGCACGTTGTTTTTAAAACCTGAATATCCGTCTTCTTCTTGAGCGCGTCTTGAACTCTCCTGGATATTCATTGACTATCACGCAATTGCAAGCGAAAACTGCAAAGTAGTTCCACAAATTCCGTAATAAATCTCACCTTCCATTAGATCAAGGCGGAGTTACGAGGACACATACTACTCGCATGACTCATCAGTAGTATCCACTGTTACACCGGTGGTGGAATTCAACAGGGGATGGATTAGAACTGCTGCTGTTCCATATAAACCAGGGACATCCGAAGTCATTCGAAGGATTCTAGACACGGTTGTCATAGGAGTAGCGTTCCAGAAGGCAAACATTGTGCTCTGCACTGGCGCAGTCAAAGGATGGCCTCTCGGTGAATAGAACCAGAGACTGTCTACACAATTAGATGCAGCGACTGCGCTAAGGTCTGCATAAGACTGACAGCTAGAGAACTTCACACCAGAATCGGTGCGCATAAGAGAGAAAGAAGCGGGCCGCCGAGAAATGAGGAGCTTCCAATGTTGTTTCTGTTCGAGAGCTGTGTTGGATATAGGTTCGTTCTAAAGAAGGTTTATTTAATAACAGGTAGCTAGCCAGATCTTTTTCTTGAGAGTCCAGCTGGTGTCACACTGACGCCACAAATGTCGAAGGTTGACAAATGCTGTCCTGGACTTGCCAATCCGTGGACGGATTTCCTCTTTCGCCAGTCTGATGTCATCTTCACCAGGAATTCGCTTCTGACAACGGAAGTCACCAGAATCTCGTTATAAGTTACTCAGACATGCATAACACTGAAATTCAACTGACTCACTTTATGCTGCACGATGAATGTTACATTCCTTCAGCATATATGTAATATCTACACCACTCCTCCCAACAGCCAATTTCGTGTTATCTGGTCCGATTAGGGATAATTTGTGGTGCATGCTCACTCTTGCTTGACTTCATGCGAGTATCCGGTTATTCCTCCCACTATCGTGTTTACTATTTGCAACCATCGTTGTTTTTTGTTTCGTATTTCAGTGCAGTTGCTGCATCCGCTCCTATATGGCTGTTTCCGAATATGTCCAATTGTGCGGGATTCTACGACACAGCGACTCGTGCGTTTTCAACATCGGGGAGCACAGTTTGCACAAAGAACGTCGCCTTAGTATGGGATTCCATACGCACTGTCGCCAAGCAGCGTGAGTCCTACTCATCTTTGATGTTGACTTGCAAACTTACTCTTTGTTCCGGTACTCATATGTCAGTGTGCTCTTTGTTCTGATCGCCCATGGGCCCAACTAATACGTTTGCTTTTTTTACGTATTCTGTAAGATGTCTCATTCACCTGCGTCAGAATGTCACTGGGTAAACAGTTCGGTTGACCGATATAAGAGTTGGTAATGTGTTGGAAGGTGGACTGCGACACACTGCGGATCACGAACGCACTAACCAGAACAGGAAATAATAGACAACAAGGGCAGTATGCAGTGGAGCAATCGAGCGCAGGAAATGCAAGCCACAACGCAACACAAGTCTCGAATGAACCATTCAGAACGCAAGTGTGATGAAGCTACTCTTTGCAAGTGCAAACACGAAGAGAGGAACTACCCACCTAACAGTGCACTGATGATGTATCCTCGAATGATGACGAAACGTCTCTAATTCAATTACCAAGCAAAGCGAACAGATCAACAGCCACCTAATCAACTACTAACGATATTATAGTGCTTAAAGCGCAAAAAGACGACTCGGAGTCCCAATCCAATGAAGAAAATGGGATAGCCTGGGGACTGTAACGGTTTTCAGTAAAAGCTCTGCCACTATTATGCAGCGAATAAAACTTTCTCAGTGGATGCTACCCGGGTAGCAGGTTGTCCCGGGTGGAAAGTGCTAGGTCAGTGCAGAGCTGCGTTGCATTGGATACAACTCACCGCTGCGACTTGGAATTGATAGTTTCTTTGCCGACGGAGACAATTTCCGCGTTGACACCACATGGCAGCGAAACATGAGTATTCTCTGATGCGCGATCTTCCTTCTCCCATTGCCTGAATCAATCAATATTTGAAGGTAGAGGCATCGCGGAATGACTGGCAGACTGGCCCTAGGTCTCTTCCTCATCCATTTTTCTTCTTCACAATAAAGCCCTCAAATTATGACTGTACGTTCTACAATGCAACAGGTTTGCAACTTTCGTCCGATGCAGGTGTGATGAATGGACCGCGTGATCCTTTTCAGAAATTGCAGTTCTGTGTGGTCTTTAAGTGAATTTTCTAGGATTGTTGAAGCATCCAGTTCCCGGCATCTTGTTAGAACGACTCACGGCTGCCATTTGCTGGTGTTGTCCGTTTGCTGATAACCAATGTGAGAGTTGATAATTAGTGACCAGTCGCAGCTTCGTGATGAATCCAGTAATACGATGGACTTGTTCTACAGACTCTGTACAATAAATCTGTTATTGACAGTCCTGTTGTAGGATTGTTTGAGTATTTTAATGATTCACCATTTTTTTGCGATCCGCACAGATTCTGGACATGAATTACTACGCTTGATGTTCCAGTTATGTGACCCTTTACCCGATGAACAGAAGCTGATTGATTATCTTATCGACTTCCTGGGTACTTTGGCCATGGTGAATTACCCCTACGAGGCCTCATTCATTGGTACATTTCCTCCAGAACCTGTCAAAGTAAGTCAGTTACTTTCGTTTCTCCGCGAGACGTCCCGAAATTCTTGATGCCTTACTTGCCTTCTGAGTGAGAGTCAGAAGCGATAGTTTATCAAATTATGTACGTGTACTTGTGCTAAAGTGTAGTATGGACTGTCACATAAGTAGATGGCTCAGTGATTAAGGCGCGACCCTACTGACCAGATGGTCCATGGTTCGAGCCCGACCCCGGTGTCTCAACTGCTCCTGTCTGGGTTTCGGCAACCTGACAGTACCTCACCCCTCGTGCTTTCTTCGGGTGGCGTGCATGGGTGTTACAGCTGAACCATCGTTTCGAAGAAGTGAAGCATCTGTGTTGTTCTCCGTGAGGTTTTCACTGAAATTCGCATTACTTGGGACCATCTATTATCCCGACAAGGGGAATCCGATCGCAGTTTTCCGTGCCGATGCGCTTTGAGAGATAGTTCATGTTTTTTCAATGCTCACTGGCTTCACTACTTTCTAAAGTACAATCAAGAGCGAGGTGACATGGTAGAGCCAGTTGAGCTGAATTCCAGCTTAATAGCTAAAGTCTTCTGAGAATAGAGGCATGAAGCAGCACTTCCGAGGGTGCTAGAGAATATGCTTTTCTGTCTCTGAGCTGCAAGTTTCAAGTTGTGCAACTAAATGATTTACCGACACAGGAGCGAACGAAAAACATATGGGTCAGTGCTGCGTTTCGGGGCTTTTTTTAACTATTGGAAAGCAATAAAGCTAGTTGTAGTACATAATACTGGTTCATAGCTGACGACTATTTTCTGAGCTATATCGGTCTGCTATAGGACGCAGATGCATTGACTGTGCGGCAAATGCTGAACAGAGGACTCCTTTCTGAATTTCTGTTTTTATAAGGGGACTTCATGCCCCTCCTCGTGGACGCATATGAGCTCGCGACCTGTTTTCCTTTGACTCCACAAAGTACAATGATGTCAGACAAGCGTACCCTCTCTGATCCTTCTGCCTCACTTTTGTTCTCAATATGCTGCCTGTCCATGGCTTCTCGAGTGTCGAACTACTTTCGAGACATTCGCCTACGTGGATGATAATAGTTCTTTTGTATCATACCCATCATGGATACAAAGACGAATACGCGGTCCTTTTTGACCGTAGCTTATGTACATCTCTACTGACGTCTGGACTGGCTTTCTATTCTTAATTGCCTGGAACACTGCACACAACTTCATGTTTATTATTTGCGTTTTTCAGGCCAACCAATGTACATGGTAGTGACTGTAACAGCTGGAGCCATTGCACTTCGGTTCACAGTTAGTGAGCTGAAAAACCAAACTGAACTGAACTGGTGACTTAACTTCAGTTCTCAAACTTTGACACTCAACTCGGAGGTATCATGCAGTGGCTGCTGGATAGGCAGTTTGAGACTTTTTAGAAGAACGCAACCATCGTTAGTCAAATTCGAAGTCTAAGTGGCAGTGTTGGTTGGAAATAGTAAAGACTCGCCGGAATTCGACAAGTTACCCATTCATTTTCGCCTAAAAATGAGATTATCTACTAGTGAAATACAAAATGGAGGGAAATGATAGGATGGAGCATGATGTGAATCGTCTTCCGGTGTTTGGCCATCGATTTCTCAGAAGTGCTTCCGTTTTCGGATGGCATTCAACGAATTGATTAGGAAACAAGTATTTGATTGTGCAGTAGATATTTCAGTCGTGTAAAACGTACAGCAAGATCAACTGCGGTGGCTGGGTCATATGCTACTGATGTCGAAACATCTTTAACCGAGACGAGTGTTGTTCTTCATACCTTCCTGAGATTGGCGCAAACTGCGAGGTGGACAACGTATAACTTGACAGAAGGGTGTACAAGAGATTACTAACAGTTTAGGTGTTGTTGGGATGATCCACCTTCCAGGATGGGCTTTCCGTTATCCCCCCCGCGCTTTTCTGTTCGTATCGCAAGAAATGGTGACTAATTGGTGTCACTGGCGTTCGAGCTGTCATTTTCTCTCCGGATTGTCTGATTGAGTGCTTGGAGGCGTAGGCACCTCAGAATGCTTACGATAGGCCATTACCAGGTCCCTCCACTCTCGACTCTTTTTCTCATTTTTTCACTTTGTGACTCCAAATATAAGTAAACAAACTTTGCGGTTGTCAATACTGGTGTTGCCGTCTCTGATGATGGTGATGATTAGTACATGTATCTACTTTCAGAATCTGCCCAGGTGCTCTCAGACCCAGAACACGGACGAAGAAAACTACGGTCGATAGGCTGGTCATTTTGCCCACTGGCGAGGGCTTGCAGTTTTGGAGCTCCAACACCCTACTGTGGCGTAAACAGGTTTTGGCATGGTTTGCCTGCCTTTAGGTCCCAGTGTTCTCACATTGATATTGTCGATCTAACGGTCGCACCACGTGATTGTCTTGTAGGTACGGCGTTCTAAGTGGTCGCGTCGTCACTCCTCGACGAAACGGAAAAAAACATTGAGTACCTTTCATAATTTGTCTTGCCTTACGCCCACATATTATTTACTTGTAAGATGTCAAGCTGGACGGTCGAAAGTCTGTCAACTAAGAGAAGACTTGAATACAAACCCTGCAATATATGGTGATAGTTGCCTTTTGGGACGAAGTTTCCAGTTAGTTCTTCTCGGCTTACTTGGCGATACTCAAAACACCGGGAACGGGTACAGTTCAAGGACGGACTTCAGTCTTCAGTTTTTTCTGTCCTTTGGCCAGAAAAATGAGTACAAGAACATGGGACTGGGCACTTTGAATACCCATATCATTGGCTAGTCCACTGCAGGTTGTTCAGTGACAACGGGATCCAACTACCTGTGGGCGATCTACACTCGACCTTCGTCGGTATCTTCCAATCAATCACAAATTAACACGAAACGAAGGTGTCCTTTCCATGATATGTGGCGGTTGCCGAGTTCAGCCTACCAGCAAGACAGAACCATCTATGGGGCTATTCTACGATAAAAATGAATGCGGCCAGGATACTGTAGACAATATGTTGCTGTAGTATGGTCCTCGCTTTCGTTAACGGACTGAATCGTGGCGCTATGCACGTAGCAGCTTTGAACTGTCAGTATATTACGGATATCTCGTAGGATATCTGAAAGAAGAACAATATGTTGCGGCTCTTTCCTAGCGAGCAGAACTGTTGGCAAAACAAGGTATATCGTACTGGGTTATCTACTTTACTAAAAACACGGATTTTGTGATACTGTACACTGCAAAGATTGTTTCCACACTATCGATACTACTCTTGATATCAATGGGAATTCCCGACAACCCATTGCTTTCCCCCTTCTTGCGGCTCATCCCTCGGGCCTAGCCCTGAATCCATTTTAGTTTTATCTACGCCGACATCAAATTGTACGTGTGTTACGATAAACACTCACTTGTAATTTAATTTGTTGTTGACTGAAGTTTTTTATTCATCGTATGAGTAGTGTGGAAACCTACTTCGGTAGCAGGAATTTCGCTCCAACTGAAACATAAGGTGACATCCGTGTAGTACGTTCAGCTGAGGAATATTTCAAAACTGTGTTTCTCAGATTGTTTGCACATCAAAATGCACGAATATCTCGCTGTTTGTAGAAGGAATGTTGTTTATCCATAATGTTGAGTTCATCGCGTGTGAAGGGTACGGTGGCCACACCCTGAACGTACTGGCACATTTTCTCTTAAGCATCACTGTGCTCGCGCTATATCCATGCAATCTCTACCCGCTCATCTGGTCGCTACAAATCCGCACAAACAGCCCACATCACGCATGCATTTTGCGATCAGGGTCACTTGCTAGCCTAAATTCATATTTGCTTGCTTAGTTCAGAAATATATCACTACATTCCAAATGTTTTACGTTGCTCCCATTCCTTGAAAATAAATATTTAGAAAAAACTTGAGTATTTGGCATAGGGTTTCGGATTTGGGTTGTTTCCAACGGGGACTCATAAACAGCTCAACTTTGGTAGTTTCACTTTCATATATTACAAAAGACTACGAAAATTTCCACCAAACAATGCATATTACTAGATGCCTGCTGTTTGGTGCCGTCAGTCTATTGCTAAAATGTGGTATGGCCCGAGTTGAAGATCAGACCGGCTTATAAAATCTCCAGCATCTGGATGCTGAAGTGGTGTCACTTCTTCTGTCAGGAGAAGAATATGCTCTGATACAGTACGTGTCGCTCTCAGGGGACGAGCGAGTGTCATTTCATATCTAGCGCTGTTTGAGCCATGTACCTCACATACTAGTGATAATAACAGTCGTTCAGTTGCAACACCCTTTCAACGCCTAGCTTCTATGCTACCCGAAGAGAGCATGTGCCTCATATACCAGAGGAGTACCTGCCGCGCAATGTTCAGAGTGGAAGCAGACAAAAGGCACGGTCTATGAAGGGTGAATGGAGGGTGGCACATTTCACCCTTCTGTATGAGGATTCGAGGGAGAGGCACCCCAAATTTAATGACACTGACGGATCTGACCTAATCATTACCACTCCCATAATCCTCTTCGGCTATCTTCTCACTTGAGTGAACTGGTTATGCCATTACCTGGAATGTACGACTGTTTCTCGTCTTTCCTATTCTTGAACCTAGTGCGTCTTTAGTGTAGCAAAAGGCTGCCGCCAAAATAGATGAAAGACCTTCCCATGAAGGCCTCCCAACCGTTTGATATGGGCCTTCCTATTATAAAAGCAGTGTGAATTACCACCATCATGTCAGTGATTCGATTTTACCGTTCCGCTGACTGTTCTCACTGTTTTCACCATACTTATAGGGCACTGGTGGGAACGCCTCGTATTGTACTGTTTTTCATGGTACACATTGGTTTATCTCGCCGCCCCTATCCAGCATCCATCCATTTGAGCTCGAGACGGCTCAGTGTTTTAGAGCAAGCTTACTGACCGGAAGGTCCATGGCTCAAACCCCACCCTGGCATCTCGACTGCTCTTGTCTAGACTTGGACAACCTGGCATTATCTCAGCCCTCGTTCTTCCTTTGGCTGGCATGGCAGCTAGGCACCGAAGGGGTGTTACAGCTTAACGATTATTATTATTTTATTGACATCCATTACCTGATTTTGATAAGAACGTCCACGAATGATATGATGAGTCACTGCAATTTCGATCGCTTTTTAAGTTTTGTTATCTGGTGACATCTAATTCCGGAATGATTTTTGACAGGCGCATCTGAAGTTTGACAAACCGTTCGGGAAAACATAACGGGGGTTCAGAGTAGTCGGGTGCAATTGGTAATGGGCTTGGCACTGGCGAATCGAGGAGCGACACCGAGGTTCAGTTCGTCAAACATACGGCTTTTATCACCAGCCTTAGCAATTACAATCCGCAAGCTTGTGACAAATAATCTGTACTGTAGTCATCCAGCGGCGAATCTCAAGCGCAGTCAGCTGTCCTTTCTAATTTGACACTGCATTCGCTGTCTCAAAATAAAACCGGCTGTCACACAGTACCTGCGATATTGTACTAGACGGGTTGTTCTGACCTTTGTTTAGCACTACAGTTGAGTTTGCACCACTAAGGATATTTCAGGTGTAGTACAACGTTCCGGTCGTAAGTCTCACCAAGATGAAAAATCTCATCAGGCGTTACCAGATAAGTGATCATAAGACCACCCTGTTAGCACGAATATGAAAGGTTGGTCGATTTTCACCTCTCCAACCGTTTTTCAACATTTTTGATGAACTGGCTTGAACGCGTGGGTTTAAAATATCTGTCATCTAATTGATGTACCTCCGATAGTAGTAAGATACCTGCAGCATTATTCACCACTATTAACGTTTTCAATTTATTAGTACTTGTGAACATGTTACATCCAGGCGAAAGCTTATTGAGAGCTTATTGATGATGTGATAAATGCACAGGCATGTCTGTGGCAAAACTGATGGGCAAACCATCCCGAATACAAGAACAGGTAAAGTGATGCAGGTTTATCCCCAGCATAAATCCTACCTCAAGACAAGTACAATTTTCTGTGTTCCCTGAAGACGGTCTTGATAGGGGACGTGGCTGTAGTTTATTCAGAGATTTTCAAAATTCTCCTTGTCGCCATATGTATTCATAAAGGATAAAGATAATCGTTCAGCTGTGACACCCTTTCGGTGCCTAGCTGTCATGTCAGTCGAAGGAAGCACGAGGGCTGGGATACTGTCAGGTTGTCCAAGTCTAGACAGGGGAAGTCGAGATGCCGGGGTTGAGTTCGAACCGCGGACCTTCCGGTCAGTAAACGCGCGCTCCAACCACTGAGCCATATCGCCCGATGTATTTGTTATGAATCGGGCAGCACACTTTTTAGAAGGGTAATTTAGAACGATTTTCGTAGTACATTTCTGAAGAATTTGTGTGTGATAAGGTTTTCCGCCGACGTTTTAATGGTCGGTCCTAGAAAACATTCATTGTTATTATTCTGATCAGCGCGATTCCAAAATTTTACTGAGGTAATCGTTGCCATCTTCGTAAACGACAGCCGTGGGGACTAGTGCTTAGCTGCGGTTGAACCGTGTAGAAAGAAGTCCCTACTAAAGACTGAAGGGAAAGGTAACGATGTGGACCTGTTGTGAAAAGCTGTGTGCCTTTAGGAAAAACGGTTAAGAGTAAGGTATGCATGCCTCGCAAAGCCATTGAAGTAAACACAATTGGGTATCACGCCGAGTCGAGATGTCACTATCTAGCTTAAATACATCAACCTAAATATGATAGCTGTATGTGTCGTCCCCGGAGTTAGGACATCGTATAAATGTAGTATGTTGGTGTTCTCATCTGTGGTTTTCCTCCAAACGAATACATTATAATTATGAGGGTCTTGAGTGATCTAATTTCCAGCAACCGTGAACACTACAAGACTGGCCTACCATAGTCTGTGTCAGCCATACCGGCTAACAAGTCGCAGTCTGATGGAGGAAGATCCTGCCTTTCTCTGAAACTACAACCTCAAAACACATGGAGATATACCCTTTGTTTCGTTCGACCCATGGTTTTTAATCGTAGAAAACGACCTTTGTTGTTCGGTCCCCTTTGGAGTTTTGAACTCTCCATACTTTTTAATGTTGCCACTTTTTAAGCCATTCAGAAACCTTCGTCAGTTGCACGGGCTACATCCTGTTGATTCGTTCTTCATTTTTACTGTGCATGAGCTCTGAGACCCATGCTGATTTACCGGGGGAGGCTGCGAACTATGACGTGATCACAGTCGACTTTCGGGCATCTTGCACCCCCGTTCGCCAAAATTTGACCTGGAATTTTATGACTGCGTTCCTAGGCTTCCGCGGCTTGTAGCAAGGCTTTTCAGCCCTCGGTTGCACATCCGTTTGACGCCACATGGTCACGTGTCCATCCGTTAGTTACTTCGACAGGAAGTATTCAGTTGATTTCAGGCGTGCCTTCTGTTGCTACTACCACTTGGTGTTTCTGTTTTGAAGTGACTTGGGATACCTGAATCACGTGATATCTTTTTCCGTTGCTGCCGTAGTACTTCTGTAAAGGACTCTCTGATGCGGTTGACAAAAATGTGGATGTGGACATTGTGCAACGTGTTGCCACCGCTGTACGAAGTCTGACCAACTATACGAAAAATCAGTCCTGCATTTCACTTGAGGGAGACCTTCCGGGATTAGATGCCAAAGCATGGACACTCCAGGTTCGTTTTCTTCACATCCGTTTGCTAGGAAATATTAAAGTTTTGTTGTTTTATCAGTCACTTAACTCTAACCATATCGGGTAGCACACTGCTATTCTGAGGAAACAAACGTTATCATGGCGCCGAATCACCTGCTTCAAAAGACACTGTAATGCATGTTCATTCAGCCGGTGATTACTGGTGCACCTTTTCGATTGGACAGTTTTAGGCAGTGCAGTGTTGTTCATCTGCTACAAACAAAGTATGGCGATCTCGCCCGCTACAGTTTTTTATTAACCTACGATAGCGAGCGTCGTCCCCAGACATTTTGGCACCCCGTTTAGTAGCTTGAAGACCATCACTAGGAGATTCTTTTGAATCTGTGCATAGTCCATTTCTGCCATGATCAAACTGTGATTTCCATAATCTAGGGTCTCCCTTTACAGCATAAACACGGATCTTAAGCCAGTTCGGCTGTTGTCACATTGGACGATGAGAGGTAACTCTGAATTGCAGTACGCTCGTACAAGGAAGTTCGGCGCTGCAGCCTCAATCCAGTCAAAATCTCAATTTCATGACTCATTCCAACATCACTGAACCCTTTTGCATGTCAGTTTCATTTTCAAGGTTCAGTCAAGTGTAAGTTCACGACCCCGTTTATTCTCGCCATGGCAAGCCGATCCTTCCGAGCGGGTGTGATTACCCTCTTTTCCACAGGATCTGCTTTTAGCCGTGTACTAGTGTCCACGAAAACCAACGGAGGTCATATGCTATTCCAAATCCCGCAAGAGACGTGTAGCTTCCTGAATACAACCCTCTAAATTTCCATCATGTTCTAAGTTGCCTCCATATATGAGAACAGCTTAGGCTATACAAACTTTGCGTGATACTGTGCTTGGGATTTGAACGGACTTGTGAAGGATTTCAATGAAAGCCTTGAGTCTCAATAGCTAGTGCAGCCGAAGAATCTTCCAAATAGTATGCAGACGATTGTTAAATAGCTGGACCTTCTATCCAGACTGCTGATGCCAGGCATACCCCCCTAGGGAACCTCGTTCAATTCAGTTCATTCATTGAAAAGCCATCTAGCGTGGGATTCTGGAATATTCCCTTCGAAGGCTTAAGGTCGTTACGCAGTCCGATTGGCCCTGAATTTTTCAACATTACTGCAATTTAATTAAACCAGCCCGTTTGTCCGTCTACTCCTGCAGTTATTTGCAACTGAACCAGACACCCAAGCTCGAACTATTGGAAATTCCGCCTCCATAGGAACTGCGGTTTCTTCTAGAAAATAGTGGGCACAATGTTTTAGAACATCCTCGAAAGGCAAATGGTTCCACCTGCGCATTTAATTGTGAAAGTTGGGATGTTCCTTCCAACAAACAAAACACAAAATTCATTGACAAAAACGGTTGGACGAGTTAGTTCACGTTTAGGTAACAACTCCTTATGTTGTAATCTATTACTTTTCAAAATAATGAACGGGATGCAGCTAGAGCTTTTCAGAAGTCAGCAAAATTCATTTTCCAAGCGTGATTGTATTTTAAAAAGACTTTTGATTTCTTTCCGGGTACAAATTGAGGCCAGTTACATATTCAGTCTGCGACGTTTTGTGTGCCACAAGTTGACGAATCACCATCCCGGCAAGCCACAGTGGACGTAACGACTGAGGAGGTAGGGCTTGCCGATCGCTACTCATATGAATTACAGTAGTTCGAATTTACCACGAAAATTAGAGGGGACCGACATTCGGCGATAAATCTTGATATCAATTTCCATTGGATTCTCCACTGCTGATATATCTATCGATCACAGTTGAAACATGCTGTCATACAGACGTTCGGAAGGCCTCTGCGTATCATAGTTACTTTTGTGCTCGGGTTCATTATCGCGGAATTGTGGTTGGTTGGTGTGACTAGTGCCGTGACATCAAGCAGGGTTTTATCCTTTCCCATAATGGCTTGTTTAGGAATCGGCTACCACGGGTGATCGTGTACTTCCATCCAGAAACCAAGTGTTCCACTCTCGATAATTCTTGAAAATGCGCATTATAAAGTTCATGGACTTGAAACAACTGTTCAGCGTTAAACTCCTTTTTGTGCTCTCGGTTATCTGTAGAATTGTGTAACGTTAGCGTCATCTTGTATCGTTCTCCATCCTTCCTGGTTAGTTATCCTATACACTGCCTGTAGTCTTCTAATTGCCTTGCTAACTCTTCTGGGCGGTGGCAATACGCTCCGCATGTTTTTTCTATCCATTCTGAACTACTTATGAGTGGTTTGAAGTAAAAAACTTGAAAGCAGGCGTCAGTCAGATCTACGATCCTGGATGAAAACGCGCGGGGCGAAGAGTCCAACTGCATAATATATTTTACATATCGTTCTAACAGCGGCCACCGACGGATCCAGTTAGTGTATGAACTCAACTCACTGCTTATCTCCGCACCGTTTAATCGCCCAGAGCTCCGACCAACCTGGACAACCTTTATCAGGATCGGCACAGTCAGTAGATAAGAGAACACATTCCGAAGCTCTGAGTTTTATGGGCTTTTTCATCGGTCATGTAGACTTGGTCTGGGTTCTTTTGAGTTTGAAGTGGCTCTATTCATATAATAGCGAGTGCACACCGAGTGTCTTCCACAGATGCATCAAACGTTAAACCCATTTCGAACCTATCCATTCATAGGAGGCACACCTCACTTCACACGTCCTTTTGACTACCTCTTGATCTACTTACAGACCTGCTTGGAAATGACGACACCAATGTGTTCCAATGGGGACGGTATGTTCCCTCCATTGGAGTGGGATCCAGTGGTATTCTGTCAATCCTGTTTCGACAAGTTCGCTGTCCGACCTCGTTTAAACTGGTCTGCCGTTGAGTTCTGGGGAAAGAACATTAAAACTGCTACTAATATCGTGTTTAGGTACGTCTAGAACCATACCCTTCCAATGATTTTACACACTACACTTTGCTGTGTAATAATGCTGATCCACACACATGCGATTCCATTCTGGTCAGTCAAATAAATCCGAATCAGTCTTGAAGGTCGCACCTTTGCGTTCGGTCGCTTTCTCAGCACTTAATGTGTAGCGACCTCACTTTGTGGACTGGGGCTTTATGGTCTTCAGTAAATTGTCCCTTACCCAACTAAAATCCGTTGAGAATTTGCGGAAAGTCAAAATAGAATGGCAACTCGTGTGCATGTTTATAGAAAACGATCTAGCTCCTTTCATGTCTAGATTTCCTGCCTTATGTGCAGTCGGAATGAATTGCAGAGATAAGAGTGAAACCGGAGACCCTTCGCTTGTCGGTTGATTTATCTTACAGGGCGCCTCGCGTCACATACGAGGCAGGATCGATTCCTGGAAATCACTCCTGGATGGTAGAATATTATTGAGAACCGCCAACTCCATAAGAATCGTCCAGACCATGGAGACTAGGTACGGATCAAAAGTTCTGCCGGCCAATCCGATCCAAGTCTCAAGTGTGCCCTCCATACAACGTTTCTGAGACAACGTGACTGTTCGATTCAGCGTTTTGGCCTTATGCGGTCCGTTTCAGCAGAGTACTGATACGTCATGCCTTTATTATGATGGCAACCACGACTTTCGTCATCTGTGGGTTTACACAAATAGTCTTTTCTATCGTATTGTATACATCACTCATATCTGGTCCATTTTGCCACACAGACTACGTGCTTGTGCGTTACCGTGACGGTAGATTTGTCTCAGTCACCTTGTTGGGTCTCATCGGCCACTAAGGCATTAATCCCGTTATAGTTTCCGTCAGCGGTCAACATCTGTCGGCTACGTTTAACCGGAACGTAACCTGTGAACACTTTGAATCTACTACTGTGTAATGATGCCGATAATTGATCACGTGACATTTCCGGGCGGATTTTGAATGTTAAGCGCATGTGCATCATCATCTTCATCAAACACAGCAACAACAGCGTTGATACTGATGCTTCACAGCCGTATAACCGCAAAGTTTGTCTAATAATATTTCAAACCTTAGAATAAAAAGAAAAGAGTGGATAAGGAAGGGAACCTGGTGATGGCATATCGCAAGCATTCTGACGTGCCTACACCTCCAAGCACTTACTCAGACAATCTGGAAAAAAACTGACAACACGAACGCCATTGATATCGATCAGCCGCCATTTCTTGCGACGTCTTCAGTCAAGCGCAGGAGAGGTCATCCGGACCCCATCCTGGAAGGCGTACTGCACCAACAACACACGAACTCTTCGTAATCTCTTTCGCACTCTTCTGCCGAGGCATACGTTGACGAACTCGCGGTTACCATCATCCTCAAGGAGGCACGGAGAAAAACACTTGTCTAGGTAGACGGTTTTTCAGCATGCGTACTACATGGCCGAGCCACCACAGTTGATCGTGCTGGATGTTTTCTGCAATGGCAGTACCTGCTACGCAACCAAATACCCGTTTTCTGTTTGCCTCGTTACGAATTCTCTGATGCCATCCGACACCCACAACGCTTCTAAGGCATCGGTGGTCAAAAACCTGAAGACGCCTCACATCATCTGTCCTCAGATGCCATGTTTCGTAATGATACAACAATAAAGCCCTAACTGTAACCTTGTACACGCGACCCTTGAGACCAAGTGATTTGCCTTTTTGAGGGCACAATTGATGCAGATTAGCAAAATGTGACTCTGGCCTTTGAGATTCGTGCACTGACTTCATCAGACACACTTCTGTCAGACCGAACACTACTGCGAGGTGTATAAAATTCTCAAGTTCCGCTAGTTCCTATACACTCGGTCACTTATCAGCGTGAGGGAAGTTCCGTGTTCACAATCCACCTTTCTGTTGAAGGCCGGCAGTCAAGATTAGAGGTAGCAAGTGACCAACTGGATTGTTCGAAGTATTGTGCCAGGCAGTCTGAGCATTCTCCTTTGCTGGATATCAGAGAGCCCTCCAAATGGATGAAGACGCTGTAAAGCAGTAGTCGTTTGACTGGCACCTTCCCCCTGAATGACGAAAACCGCGTTCATATGTCATTCGGAGGAGGCTCCGAGAAAACCTAATTCGTGCATAGTGAGAATGGACCGGAAGACACGACGAGGACAGATTCCAAAATGATTTAGTTATCTGACTCTCTTCAGATATATCCTTCTCATTGAACCATGAAAAATTGTCTCAAAAGGCATTGGCCGTTCTAAGGATGATTCGGACATCCTTCCCCCGTATTGCTCGCATGGATTTCCAGATACTCTATGGGGCCTACGTCAGGCCGCTTATTGAGTACGCCAACCAGGTTATCTACTAGGGGACGCAATAAATTCATAACCCCCACTGAGCGTGTCTAACCAGCTGCTACGAAAATGGTTGCCGACGTCAAATACGTTGATAATGAAACACGTCTCGCGGTGCTTGACCTATTCTCCCGGAGGTATCGTCCCCTCCAAAGACACCTAATACTCACGCCCCGTTTGAACAAGGTATGGCCAAAATATTTTTCACCGCTAACCCGAATAAAACATGGCGGGGACATCGCAAGAAGATTTTCGAGCTCGGAGCGCACACGTTTATTAAGCAACCGTTTTTCCAATTTTCGGTAGTTGGTGCGTGGAACAGCCTTCCTTCGACGTTTGTCCACACTGTATCCAGTACCCAGTTCATATCACTTTTAGACGTCATTTTAGTTGAGTCCTCGTGCTGGCAATAATACTGCCCGCGCCGAGAGCTTGGAGAGCAGTTCTACAACCTTTCATCGCGTGTGCATTTCAGGCGGACAGAAGCCGCTGAACGACAGGAACAAACTCGACCCGGGAAGCTTGGGCAAAAGCCTATATACTGTGTATCGATCCGTGATTCCGCAATTGAAGTACCTGGTAGTTGCCATGACAAGAGGCTTACAAGGACCAGTCGAACGAATCAAGTAGGAAAGCTCGCGGACGTTTCTAACATTTTTTGCCTCTTTCGTTTCTTCGGCCTTTCGGATCCACCAAACTTATCGGTCTGCACGGACACTCAGTTTTACCTGGCGTCGGATGATGTGTCGGCTTGAGTTGCTGTTGCAGTCAGGAGGAATATGTGGTCCGGCCTCCAACAAAACCGCGGTCCTATCGGAGATCCACTGTTTGCTTCAAGTTGGCTGCGTTGTACCACGAACCGAAGTTCCTTTTCTTGAGTAGTACTGTGGATGTCTGTTCCTACTGGCCGTTTATATTCGACATAGGACGGTCCGGCAGGTGTTCGAGGAGCCGGCTCTGAATCTTTCGTTTGATTTCTGGGTCCACTAGCCTCTCAGTGGCCAACGGGGCGTGGGTTTTGTGTGGACCTGAAAAGGCGTAATGGAAATCAGCAGCGCATCAGTGCATGTTCGGAGTTCACGCTGGTGTTCCAGAAGGAGCGGCACGCATAACATTATTTCGTGACCAGTGAATCACTTTTATGCATCCATCACCGACAGTGTATTGATTCTACACGCCCTTAGTCTTCACTGATTCCAGATTCACTTGCTGGTGATGTTCTGCGAGGATGGTACGCACTGTCTGTCATCATTATCGCAGGCAGTATTGTGATGGTATGTCCGCTTGATCCGCTCTCCCTGTACCCTTTCTGATGGCGCTAAATAACGACGCACTTCGAAACTGCATATAGTGCAACTCGGATGTATGCACGCTTGGTCTGCCATAGAAGTCAAACAGTTGAGCCGGTCTGAATGAATTCTGAGCGGTGAAGACGGAACATCGTGGAGAGGTAAAGTGATCGTATTCGTTGATGTATTTTCTCGAGAAATACACTCATTTGCAAATCAATTTGGTTTTGCGAGAGACTCACCTAGAACCCAGCTGAATCTCTCGTTTGTGATGTTTCCAGACAACTAAATGTGCTGCACCAGGCCGCCTCTTGTTTCAGTTGCTACGATATTCGAGATATCGCGATATATGTATATTCGTAATGCACTACTCATAAGGTTGCTGAAAATTCTTCGACAGCCCACGACCCTCTCTTGCCTGGAAACATCACAAACGAGAGATTCAGCTGGGTTCCAGGTGAGTCTCTCGCAAAACCAAATTGATTTGCAAATGAGTGCATTTCTCGAGAAACAGTCCGATTTGGGTTCAAGTAGAACATAAGGTTGACGGAAACTCGGGGACTGCGCCTACCTGATGAGCCCCAAGAAGGGCGAAACCGGTTGTAGGCTGTCGAAGAATTCTCAGCAACCTTATGAGTAGTGCATTACGAATATGCGTTAGTGTATTATTTGCAAATGGCAAATTTTAAACGGCGGAAAACACTTGACTTCTACTGTTCATGTGGCTTTTCCCCTTTCGTGATCACTGTATTCTCTTCTCGTCATTCGAAAGAACCATAACCTATTCGTTTACTCTCCAGTAACGGGGATTTGGATCCCTGGTCCGCCTTCGGGGTTCTAACGGACGACCAGGCTCCGGGGTGCAACGTTATTCGCATACCTTCTGGAGCACACCACCTGGACTTGCGAGCGAAAAATGAGCTTGATCCACCGGACGTCGTTGATGCAAGGCAACGCGAGTTGCAGCACATCAAGGATTGGATCGATGAGTGGCATGCCAAACCGAAGAACCTGCCCCGTAACCAAATGAATGTGGACGTGCTTTATTATTCCAAACTTCGTAATGATGCCAAATTTTTCTAAAGAACACGCCCTGCATTAATTTAAGTTGTCATTTTATCTTCATCTGGATTCTTAAACTCATTGGAAGTCTGAGGGATGCATTATACATGCATATGCAATGTTGACCTGTCTTTCACATGTTTGTTTTAGGGTAGAATGGTAGACAACAAAGAGAGAAACACGAGTGAAGCGCTTCTCCCGGACTGACAAGCACGACTGCACCAAGATATGGACGCGAAAAATCTACGAATATCTCAACTGCCTTCGAATCACTTAGAATACGTTAAACGTGCAGCGATGTAATCACGTAGCCAATCAGGTTTTCTTAATCACAGTTTCAAATTCTACTTTTCACCGCCTACGAGATGGAAAGTTCTATGGCAAGTTGAACTTGGTTTATTCAGATGGCACCTGAAGGACTAGGTTGCATCCAATCTCGAAGCTAAATCACACTCCAGTATGCCTCTCAGGCGCAACACAGAGTAACCACGGGATCATAACATTATCGAGTCTTAGACGGATATCGAGATGTCAGGAGTTAACTCGAGGTGCGACCTCCTCTGGCTTAAAATTTACGCCTATGCTCCTCTCCTGTTCAGTTCATACGGAATCAGTTTGAACCATCACTTTCACAGTCGATGCAGCTGGCCCTTAAGGAAGATACGATAATGCTTGAAGCATAAAAGCCGAAATACTTCCAACCTCATAGCCTCAACAGATGCAGTAAAAATGTTAGAATATTCGGTCAGCAGCTACCGCCACGTCAGCTCGGGTTCAAACTGGCTACCCGTTTACTGGAAAGAACTACGACCGGGAGCTCAACATAGCTCAGTGGTAAAAACGCGAGCCTATCAACCGGAAGGTCCATGGTCCGTACCCAATCCAGGCGTCTCGGATGCTCTCGTCTAGGTCTGAGCAACCCGCAGTATCTCAACCTTCGTGTGGCATGGCAGCTATGAACCCACAGGGTTACGGCTGAAATATTCATTCTTCTAATTTCCGACTGTTGCCGCGCTTTGTGGGATTACATAGCGAAAGTAGCAGTTCTACGTCACTGGTCACCATTGTCCGTATTTCACTTAGGTACAGCGTTCCATTCAACCAACTACTCCGTCCCATCCAAAAAAAAATCCCACAGTTAAGAGGTTGCGGTTGGAGCTAGCTCGTTTATATCATTCGCCACGTACATAGTTGGGGAACCTTATACCTCTGTCACATCGGTTTCTTTTGGAAATACCCACTTATGTGATAGATATATACAACAAGCCGACTAACGAACACACAAGGCGTAAGTAGGATATCTTGACACCGATAAAGACTCCGTCTCGCATTCGGTTCGGTACAGATGCCTCACCATTATTCAGTTGCATACGCCTCTTTCACATTCAAGAAAACGGTTTTGGTAGACAGATGGTTAAAATTGGGTACAGGAAGTTCCAGTTCTCCACAGATGGGACATCCAGGACATGTCGATTATTCCCCCAATGATTTAAGGACCGACTGACAGATACCACATCACTTGGTGTTTTATGTGATCGGAACCCTTGATAGCGACATCCAATCAACAGAATGACAGCCAGAGACAGAAGTTGGGCAACGAAGCATTCTTCTGGACATATGTGCACAGATAAACTCTCGGGGAAGGAAAGCGGTGAAGACCACGTTACACCTTGTGCAGGACGAAAAATAATAGCAAGTCAGAAGTCTGTCAGACAAATTAGAAGATAACCAAAAGGGCGAAAACACTATAAACAAGAGCACAGGGGTAGGCAATCAAGATACGTTGATGCTGCATATCGAGAGCACACACGAACAATTTGCTAGCTGATATGGCACACCATAGGACTACTGCCACGGTGGTCACAATTCCCAGAAGATTTCTGGAAAAAACAGAAACAAGGAGTTAATCTCTGGCACTTCGGGTTGGAAACACCACTACAAATGTTACTGCACAATGTATTCAAACTATGAGCACAAAGAAGGTGGCTACTGAAGCGAACTTGGAGACAAAAACGTCCGCGAGTGATACGGAACAATTCTCACAAAGCTTACCCTCTGGTGCGGTTCTGCTCATTATACATTTATTGGTACACTACAGCCTAACCAAGTGCGCACACGTCCGGTCAAGCCGTGCGTTTGGTAAGAATCGTGTAACTGCTCACAAGTAATTAAAGCTTGTTCGTAGTAAAAGGCAGTCTTAACCGGCACGTACAACTCAACTTTGGACTAGGGACTATTGGCAGGATATACACTACACGTTCGCGTACAGTCACGATAAGAATTTTGATGGCTAGCTCCTGAAACCAGACATCGAGACGTAGTCAAATGTAATGCTTTCAACGACACCTAGCTTTTGTTCAGTAGTTTGCGCTAGCACAATCCTCTGCAACCTGAACGGCAACATGAAATTCTGAAGTAACGTCGAGGGTCGTAGTTTACTTCAAAACTCACCCTCCACATACCGAATGCCTCCAATTAGCGGTAACGTCAAGATTGCCCTATGTTGGGTCGTTGAAGATGTCAGAATTTCATGGTGGTTTTCAAACATGAATGAGATTCATTAATGACACTCCCAGGTCACCTGTTGCGGGAATGCCCTCGACAAACCATTGTTTCTCGTTTTTACTTTTAGTTCAGATCATCTGTGGTTGGTGAGGAAAAACGGATAAAAGCCATATTAGAGGAGCCGTTTACGCTCGGCTTCATGCGACTTTTGGGCCGAGAACGTACACTGAATAGGTCTATGTTCGAAACTCGGAACCTCGATTAGGATGTTGCGAGTACGTTTCCCTCTTCCTACCTCCTTTGCCTTGAGTATCTAACCTGTTTCGCTAGCACGGGATAAAGCAATATTCTTTAACAGATACCCCATAAGACAGAAACCATCCCTCTTCGAGCATACAATAGCCAGCCGTACTCTCATGTAGAGTGTTTCCCCCTAAATGGTAACTATTGTACACCTTTCCGTGAGTGACATGCTGTTACCGGTACTTAAGACCACATCGCTAACTGCAGTAAATTTTTCAGTTGTACAGAAGGCGAGCCCGCTCATATGACTAGCCTCATCATAAGACACTCCCGAACGCTTTGGTTACACGGAAATACGAGTTTTTAGTGGCTTTCCGATGCATTTCAATTGTGAGCTCCCTCCCATAAGATGTCAATTTCTAGCCAAATACGATCTCCTTTTTGATTAAATCTTGTTAGTAACTGTGAATCTCGGTCTATGTTAGTGTGCAGTATTCACCTAATGCACTGGATATGGGAGGTACGGTTTCCAAACATACCTACCTCGTCTGAAGAGGTAGGTACTTTTGGTTGGTCTCTTGAAAGCGTTTGGGACCAACCCAGGTAGGACGAAATTTGGTCGGTCACCTCGCGAGCTGGCTTTGGAGGTGTGGACGGATCACCTGTTTGGAGGCGCCAAACCACGTTACAACAGCGTCACAATAGTAACATACTAACTTTGTTTTGTCGTCGTATTCTTATCATCAAACTTGAGGTAGTACCAGAGAGACCGCCCTTTCCCAATTAGGACCAGTTAGACATTGTGAGTAGGCTTCGTTCGGGGGGGGGGGGGGGGTACTATTTGCTGTTAACAATCGATGCACATTGATGAGATCTTAAATAGTGATCAAGCTTTGGAAAATCAAGTGAACAAACCAATAAATCAACGCACTCAAGCTACCAAAATTCCGCCACAGAGCTATTATTTAGCAAGGAATAATTCCTTTAGATTTTGACCTTATACGGGGTCGGGAGTCAAGCGTGAGAGGAGCAAACTCGGGGAAGAAAGCAACTGAAGGGACTGAAAGTGCCAGGCACAAAACTACAATGAACTAAACACTGTACACAGAAAACTCACGTGAGCGACATGAGGATACCAAGGGAGGATAGCAGACACATGGGCAACAAGCAATAGCCCAAAGTGGAAGCCACACGCGTTGGAGTGACGCCATTTGGCGTCATCATTGTGAGAAGGAGATAGATTCCAAGACAGCCAAAAACGCCTAGACCGTAAATGTAGTTGAAGTGGACTTTGCCCGCCTATGCAGAACAAAGGAACAAAATCAAACTTACTGAAACTGGCAAAAAACGAACGAATCAAAAGGAGAGTGTAGACATTTCTGAAAGCAGTTTGTAGATCAACACCTGTAAGCAGCACACAACTGTTTTCCACATGACGGAACAGAAGGGCCCTCATAATCGACTGGAGCTTAAGAAACTGTTGGCAAAACCACATACATCCGCCAGTGAAAGGTATGATACACTGGAGAACGAACAACCAACCCTATAATGGTAGCACATGCGTATTCAAATTGTTTGGCCAGTCTACGCACTTCAAAATGTTACATCATCGTGAAGCATTAGCGATTCCGAGTAAGCTTTTGCGGGTATTTACCTGCCACCATTTTGTCCGGTGGCAACATACTTAACACCGGTTGTGCTAAGTTGGCATAACTTTTGTCCCCCAAACCAGAACACAAGGCCAGTAGAATATTGGAAATAAAACTCATTAGGAATTGAACTGAAAATCACTGAGATAGTGTACTAAGCTACCACTTTCGATCATAATGTACAGTCCCCCGCACAACAGCGACTCCGCACCGACAGGTGTTAGCCAGATTAATACCAACCAACGCTCAACACAAAGTATTTATTACAAATGATCAATACTCGTTAATCAAAGCCGCTAGCGATGGTTTATGCGCCCAAAACCTATTTCTCTTGCGCACTACATGGCTAAAACTAATACGGCCGCGCATCAGCCTACTGAGCAACGGAACAATCATGTGGTGAAACAGTGCCGTACGAGTACGTCCACGCGTATGAATCACGTCCGATTTCATCATGTGCCGGAGCAAGGTTGAAAAAGTACGCATGCATTTCACGCCCACCTGACGGCCAAGGCAACATGTGCACTCCGTACTCAAGCGCACAGACGGCCCTCTATGAACTGTGACAACGAAAACAACGGCTCGAGAACCGGTGTGGGCGTTCAGGAGACACACTGGTTGGTTGAGAACAGATCGACCACCAAATATGGTCATAAGTGAATGATATAAATAGAACGCTGTATTTGCATTAATACAGTTTTTTTCCCGCCGCCTTGTCTTCTGACTGTAACCCAGTAGCATCAGGGGAGGTGAAGAGATAAAACAAAAACCATGAGTGATTGTTGGGGCTGTCTAATCCGGCTAGTGTAACAGTCGTATCCATCCACAACATAATCACTCATATTGCGGTCTCTTCAGATGTGTGGCCTGACCACAGAACTTATTCACGACTTTCGGTAACAGACGTGAAGACACTGACCTTGGAGGACCGAACCAGTTCAGTGCAAGAGGACCATGTGACTACCAGTTAGAGGGAATTCGGAAGACAGGCTGTGCTGTCCGTGCTTAGGGTGGACATACGAATCTGTGCTGACAAATGGGATTGCTGCACTGAAAAATCAACTACCGAGCAAAGACATATCGTTGTCTCCTAAGAGCATACAGGATGCACATTGGCCCGTATGCTCTTAACGAGCGCCTCAGACTGCTCGGCCACACTGGGTGACAAAGGCAGCAGCTCATTTCCGTCACGTTTGAGGGCTGTTTCCAATGCACAGTGTCAATTAATCAGTGACAGTTAAACGCAAAATCGGGTGAAGTTTCAACAAACGCTTACCAACAGTAGTGTACAGCCGAATATTAGACAAAAAACTAAGGGACCGGCTAAGTCAGCATCCTCCAATACCTCTTGAGAGCTTTCCTTATACGGTGCGAGAACAGCAAACGTCTGCAATAAACGGAATCAGAATTGCATGAGCAACACTTCGTCATAACCGAAAAACAATAAATGAAACGGCTTCAGATCTGGCCCAGATTGGAGCCAAATGATAACATCGGAACCGACAAAAGCCCAATAAGCCATCCGCAGATTAAAATAGGGATGAAAAAAGGACACTTGGAAGGCATTCTGAGAAAAGACCACCTAGTCATTCCAAATGAGCAACCCAACACAGAAGGAAATATCCGCTCAGGTACATATTCAGGATCGCACGTGCCATTATAGAAGAGAATACACCTGACAGCCGGTCAAACATTTAAGTGGTTGTAAGGCTTGGTTTGAAGAAATTGGGTGCCGTAAGTGGATCTGACTGTATGGCGTTCATCGCCCGTCTTAGAAGAAACCAAATCAACCGAGTCAAGCCTGGGTACTGAGGAGGTGATGCGCTCGGCTATTTCGGGATTGGAGACAGTGATAATAGTGATAATAATAATAATACCAAATAACGGTTCAGCCGTATCAACCTTTCGGTGTCTAGCTAACATGCCAATCGAAGCACAAGGGCCCAGATAATGCCAGGTTGCCCAAGTTTAGACAGGAGCAGTCAAGATGCTGAGGTTGGGTTCGAACCACCGACATTCCGGTCCGCAAGCTTGCGCCTTAACCACTGAGACATCTCGCGCTCATTGAAAGGCAGTCGTACGGCCTGGTGTCTGTGAAACGCTGAAGTGGCTGCGGAAAACTAACAGCGAAACTATACTGTAATCGACAAACCGACAGTCAGGCATGGCAATGAGCAATAGGCACAGTGAGGAATAAAAAAGGCATGGGAACAAGGTCATGAGCGTTCTCCAAAAAAAATCAACATGGATATGCACGATCTTAACAGAGTTCTGTCCCTGTAAATAACTAAATCAGTCAGTAGTGGATGTCCATCTTGGAAGCTTAGCTAGCTTACCCTACTCGGGGGCGAGATGGCTCAGTGGTTAGAGCGCGAATATACCGACCGGAAGGTCCGTGGTTCGAACCCGACCTCTGCCTCTCGACTTCCCCTGTCTAGGCTTGGGCAACCTGGCCGTATCCCAGCCCTCGTGCTTCCTTCTGGTGGCATGACAGTTAGGCACCGAAAGGGTGTTGCAGATGAACGATTATTATTATTATTATTAACTTGGGGGACAGCAATTGACAGCTGCACACCAGGAGCGCTATTCTCCTAAGCTTATCTTTCAACGGTACAAAAAAAGTGAAGCCATAAACAGTGGGCGACAGTTAAATGATAATGAATTAGACTTACGTCTTTCGGAAAAATTCGCCTACGTGCTCATCCAACTTCTGTCTAGCCAAATTATGGCATGGAATGTTCAAACAGGTAAGCCCAAGTCCCCAGGGAGATATTGGGCTTCACTGTGTTGTAACCGTTTATGCACCTCTGTGGCCCCCCGGGGGGATTGTGTAGGGCTACACTTGCAGTCTCTTACACCAGGATGGTCAATGGCTAGAGGCCCGATCAATGCAGTTTCCTGGTCCTCTGGGCTGGAGTCAGGACATGTGTGACGGCCTGTTCTTTAAAAAACGTAATACACTGGCATTTCTCGCCAAACACCGCTGTCTTGCGGTCAGGCTTTTGAGCCAAAGGCTTTGGTTGAGGATCCTAATCATTCTTCTGTCTAGGTTTGGGTGCCGTGTCAGTATCCCAGGCCGCATACATGTACAGCAGCGAAGCATCATCGTTGAATGCTGATGTGTTATCGATGGTGCTAGGGAAGACCAAGCTACCTTAACATCCCTTAAGTAGTTTCCTTGGGTTCATGTACTGTTCGTCAAATCCGACTAAGCCTCGGTCTTTGGATCAGCCAAAGCCTCCAGGCACTATAATATTTGTTTGGCTCCATCAAAGAAGGATATTTCTGCCGACAGACTGATCACACAGCCTAATACCAGCTGCCCGACCAAAATGCACCTCTGCTAACGGAGCCTCCGGTCTTGTTGATATCACAGTTCTCATCACCGAGCATGAATGCGGAGCATTCGTGTGGAAAATAGGATAATACAGGCGACGAGCAAGTCAATCGTATTGTCCATTTTCAAAAAGACGTTCGCAACAAGCACTTCGAGCATAGGAGGAAATCGACAGAATTTTGCTGCGGTACGATCTCTGACGTACGTTTTGTTTGACAAGATGATATGCAGCGCCGTGGTTCAGAGGTTTCATGCTGTTCAAGTGCCAACCGTCAGGACAGGTTATTTGCGTTTCCTATTTCCTGACTTTGGTGGCCCATTGGGCTTCGTTTCTCACGACAAACTTACCAAAAAGGCACGCCTGAAATTGGTACGAGGACATAAGGATAACCTCCTGCTTGCGAACAAGCAAATGCTTGAAATATCAACAGTGGTGCAGGATTCGATTAGGTATTGGTGACCCGAAGAGTAATTTGACGTAAAGGTCTCCTCTGCCTTGCTAATATTTGTCCGAGAAAACTCCAGCCAGTTTTTTTCCTGTAGCAATGGTTGGTTGATCAGGGGAGCCATCACTCCTTTAAAAAAACGTCTGGAATCAGGTCATACATATGAAATGAAAGGCGAAATACGAACTGGGTATAATCTCCTACACAGAAAATATGCGATGCATATTACATCAGGAGCAGCGTCATCGTTGAGCGAACACTGAACAATCCAAAACACCGGGCAGAAATAGAGCCAGAGACCATGAACAACCGATACATCATACTCCCCCTCTGTTTTTGGTCTCCATTTAACAGCAAACTCTGACCTGAGTTCACGAAGATGCTGGCACTTAGCAGTAGTCACTACCGACCAGCGGGAGTAACCAAAAATCCAAGTGCTTTACGGAAGACTCAGTGGTGAGGGTACGAAGATGGATAAGGATGATCAAAGCCGTTTCAAAGTCTGGGTCCGACAGCCTTTTAGCGGCTGTGCATATTGGATTGGGGGATCGTTCAGTTTTAGCACCCTTCCGGTGCCTAGCTGCCATGCTAACGGAAGGAGGCACGAGGGCCCAGATACTGCCCGGTTGCCCAAACCTAGATAAGAGCAGTCAAGAAGCTGAGGTTGGGTTCGAACCACGAACCTTCCGGTCAGCAAGCTGGCGCCTTAAACACTGAGCTACCTCGGCTTGACTGTGCATAGTTCTCCTGTGTAATAGGCAAGTTGTACTTGTCTACAAAAATTTTTTGGTACCGTTTAAAGATGGAACCCGTTACAAACCTCCGGGAAAGCTGTAAAAATAATATTAACAAAACTAGATCTCCTTATCATACCAGTTTAACAATGTAATAAGTACGTATATCTAAGAAGGAAAGGCAACAAGCAGCATTACAAAAACCATGCACTAACTAACCAGTCAAAACTGATGGCAAGAAAATTTCGTTAATTTATTCTAAACAGATGTAACCATCAGACCCACCTTTCCTGTAATGTGACTGAAATTGATTCCCAGCTCTGACAGAAAGAAACGACAAATTGGAACAATGGGTCAGGAGTAAATTTCTTCATGAATCAACCATCGTAATAATCAATACAGGGAAAGTATGGGGTTGAAAAGCAACAAAATATACAAAGTGCAGTTCGTTCTGCTGCTAAGGTTTCGTTCACCGAAATGTGAGATTGGTGGAGGAACAACCAGACACTGAAGAAGATTGCCTAATCAGTAACTTGGTGTTGAATTTCTCTGGTTGCCTGATGAACCGGAACACTGTGTAGTTTTGTGTTTAACGAGATAACTTGGAAGCGAGAGCGCCACTGACCGAGTGACTAAGTTACGTCTGTCGGTGCCGAAAAGAAGTGAGTCCTAAGGTACACAATCCAGGGGGCGGTAGTTGTCAACTCAACTGAGTTTCCTGCTGAGGGCTTTCGCATTTCGCTACTAGGTCATTGACCGTCGGCCCTTCGACTGTCTCTAGTCAGCACAGGGTTGAGTAAAAGAGCCTGTGCGAGGTAGGCCGTCCTCTCACATGTAAAATACATGTTCTAGACGATACACGGCGCCTAACTAGACTCTCCATTGCGAGGGAGAACTTCCGCCAGCTGGCGTGCCTCAGCATTGCTTGTATGCTGTTCCTGTCAGACACGGGTAGTGCTTTGGAGTTGCAGGTCATCAAACACAAGAATGTTCCATAGATCTGCTGCGCGTTCGCATCACGTTCCTGGTCCATAAAACCCTACGGGTGGCACTGCCAGTGTATACTCTGCTCCTGGCAGATACGGTCGCGTCAGGCTGGCGCCATAGGTGGGAAAAAGTAGCGCTTTCATTCCTAATACGAGAAGTGGCCTAGCTTTCAGCGGACCCACCGAAACTTATACAACTGCTTATCTAAAGTTCGTGTTCCTTCCTACCCGGTCTTCTAACAGCGCCTTGCCCTTTACAGGTAAGAGGCACATGTCAAATCGTGTAGCGGAGTTACATAGTTTATTCAAAATGACCTGTACCTCGCAACATCGCCCGTGCACTCAGTATCTACGACCGACAGGCAACGGTCCCATGACAGAACACTAACAGCTTGTTATGGGAGTGAGACTCATCTTCACATTGTCTCCCTAACTCGAGGGAGTTCAGACGAAAAAGAGCGAGATCTTTTGAATCTCGATCCTCGTGTTTTTTTCGAATTGCGCACCGGCCATGAGCTCGATTTGCTTTAGCTTAGGAAAAACATGTAAGGCTCCTGGACGTTCTTGCTGTATAAAGTGACACTCCACAACAATGGACACCGCTAATCAGCGTTTGAGACCAAACGGTTAAGTGTTCAGACTACTAACCGGAAGATGGAGGTTTCGAAAGTGCGCACTGATGATGATTCGCAACAAAGATGAAATAGCCGTACAGTGCTTCTGTTTTTTCAGCATGGATTGGCTCCACTTACAGGACAACGTCTGGACTGAATGACTACCACAACTGTCCCAACTTTCCAAATCAACTACTGCAGCCGGTTGTTCTGAGGTGGTTCAGTGCCTTCTTGCTAGCTGTCGTTAGACAATATTGGCAACACCAAAGTCGTGTGCAGTTGCGCTCCGTATGATGAATTCTGCTAGTCTCTTTGCTCACTTAAGGTGTAGGTAAGATAAACTGAACTCGTACCACGCCATTGCACTATGGAGCGTGCACCGCACTACGGCTGTACATTGTCCTGAGATGTCTTCACCTTGTTGAAACTCAGGGTCGAAATGAGTTCAAGTACTGTTCATTCAACTCCAAGTGCCGTAGTCAAACCTAGTCAGTTCCATTTCAATACCGATAGTGAAGAATACTGTACAGGTGTCCACTACTACCAATAATATTACCATGAATTCTGAAGTGGGTACGACCAAGTGAATTGTAATAAAATCAGGATTCAGCTGCAAGTACAGTAAGTTTGCCTGAAGTGAAATGCACAGCACGACTAGAGAAGGTGGGAGAATGACTGGCACGTTACAAAGCGAAGCAAACTTCAATCAGCATAGTCGAAATGCATCCTTTTGCCTTAATCAGTAATAACAGCATGTTCCCATCAAGTTGTAATCACGATCCCACTAAACGAACAATGATGGAACACCAGAGAAGTGACTTACTTTAGAAATAACAACTGACAATTTGGGTTTAAGCTTAGTGTTAAAGATATGCTCCTGAGAAGTATTGACACTTTTAACGACACAGTGGTGCCGTTAAAAAATTCTCCCAAAACAAGGACGCCTCCATATAGAAGCCCAATTCAGTCTTTGTAAGCCCACTACTAGGATAAAAAGAACGGAATTCTGGAAACTCTGACCCTTACTCTCGCAAACCAGAGAGCACGATGGCAGTTTAGTTCTGTTTAGGTGCAGGATAGCTGAACATATCCAGGAGTGGTTAAATGGCCCGTGTGAATTGTAGCAACCGCGAGAAGTCCTATGGACCACCGGCTCAACGGCGATTGGCACAGCTGTTCTAAGCAACGCTAGGAACACTTCAAATCCTAAAGCCTTAATGTCCAGTGATTGCTGAGTGGTTTTTCATTTGACTGTACTAGCCTACAACGTCAGGTGCAATTGGATATTCCAGTCCCTCAAGGATGATACGCAGATCAGTGAAGTGTATCAACCATAATTTTCTCAAAATACATTGTAATTAGAAGGAGCCGAAATATACCGCCGCCAAGTTTCCCGTCGACGAGCAACTACAGAGGTGAGAAGAGATTCAAACACCAGTTTTGGCAGTTCAAAAATGTACCTTGTCTACGGCTAACAATGGGGTGTCCACGAATTCCACATAGACGTAAAGGTGGGCACCACAGATGAATTCTGGTAGAATATTTGGCGGTCGGAGGCGTCAGCCCTACTTCCAGGGCTATAATCAAGCGGATTCTGTCTATCTGAAGAATACGGTACGGCTATTCTAGCCTATTACGTGAGGAAAAATACACAAATACCAATGGTTCAGGTTGTTTCCACTTAGCTGGAGATAATGACCTTGCAATTAATCAGAATATACAATTGTGAGATGCTGATCAGGTGTCCGATGAAAGAAAACACCAGTATAACAGCTTGGGGGCGAGATTGCCCAGTGGGTAGAGCGCGAATTTACTGATCGGAAGGTCCGTCGTTCGAACCCGACCTCTGCCTCTCGACTTCCCCTGTCTAGGCAACCTGACAGTATCCAAGCCCACATCATCATCACCATCATCATCACTGTCAGCTGTAAGAACCGCGTACGTGCCGTACAGTGGTTGTAGCTGCCACAGTTTCGTTCACCGATGATTTGGGGAGGTGGGGTAGGTAGCTGCGCATTAGAGGCGGGAGCTGGTAAATTGGTGGGTAAATACAGGACTGTCAATGGACTGTTAAGTGGGGGAATGGGGCAGGGAGCTATGCATTGAAGGCAATAGCTTGGATGCACGAGCGCCATCGGGCTCCCTTCGGGTGGCATGGCAGCTAGGCACGGAAAAGGTCCTACAGATGAACGATTTTTTTACACCAGGTTGGACATATCCGAGAATTTTCAAGTGCCATCGAAAAGTTTCGGGACGACCGATAAAATAACTCGAAAGAAAGCGACAGAGTGAATAAGCGAGCTCCCGAGGCTATGGAAAAGATATTGTCGTATATTTACTCCGACTGATAAAATTTCAAAAGTGAACATTTTTGTCCCGCGCAACGCAGTACATTTGTTCTCCGTTGTTAGAAGTTTGTTTGAAACGTGGTCGGGTAAACAGGGGAAGCTTTGAAACACACATAGGCACAATAAATTACTCAGAAAAAATACCGAACGATCCAAAGCCCATTCCGCTGCCAAATAAAATGAGTGGCCGGAAAGATTTCATCTAACGAAGGACCAGTTTGGCCCGCTCCTACCGCAATCCCTATTATGGAGTACCGTAATCCGAAGTGGAAAGCATGGTGCCCAGATACACAGGGTCCAGTCTAAAGCATATTTATATGTTACCGTCTAGCGTCACTTCGAACCAAACGACTGTATGGAACGGATATAATTTGTGGCGAATACAAGTTGGATCTACACAGAGAACATGTTAACAGACACCGGTTGAATTGTATGAAACCAGACAAGTAGTCAACACAGAGATAAAATAAGCTACCAACTGAAACTACCTTCCAACAATGGAGGTTCGTTCTCGTAATCTTCAACATCGTTATGTTTGTTTGCTGGCCCCGGTGTGAAATAATCGCCAGGAAACGCCGTAGGATAGCCTTGAGATGATGCGGCACCAGGTGCCGATGTATAGGAAAACTGACTGAACTGCCTGGAAAAAGTGAAAAAGAAGACTGCATTGTGAATAGTGCTGAGGATTTACTCGCAAAACCTTCTTAGGTATACGAATGAAAGTGAGCTATTCTTAATCGGCACTTACAGTCTCATCAAACCAATATATGCCACGGCAGTTGTCCGAACCGAATATTTGCATTTTTGTGAGTAACCTTGCGGCAATCCTTGAAACAAATGACTAGCTACAGTCGTCTCTATGTGTTTATCGGGGATTATCTTTACAATAGTTTAACAATAGATGCAGCCCGTTTACAGAAACGACTTTTGGAGAACTACTGTGCCAAGTGCCCGTCGACAGTTTATCAAATACTTCGCTCCAATCAGCATTAGATCTATCAGAAAGGACAAAACCGAAGAGTTTTGGTAAGTGTATCTGGAACTGCAGAAAATCGGCCAGAAAAGTCATTCACTACTGATCACCCCGTCAAGAACTTGGTATTCACCCCCTACCACACATCACCAGACTCCCCGTTTGACACGACTGTGACTATACGTAATGGACTACAAATGTCAGTCCTAACAAAACGTGACGTCGACGCCATAGGTAGATGTATGGGTGTGTTTGCCATAGGAGGAAAATGAACTGCTCCATTGTCAAGGACGGTTTCAACATCTAAGGAGGACCACCGTGTGCAAGATAGGCAGCATACGGCAGAAACAATGAAAGTCGCACTACGACCCATGATCTAAGTCAGGCAACCTGATGTCACTAGCAGTGATAGGAAGTGGATAGCGACGGTAGGATTTTCATATCTTTACCCTGAAAATGCAGCCTTATCAAACATCACATAATAAACGCTCTGAAGGAGATATGAGGAAAATTCGGCAACAAAAAGAACCTATTTCCCGGGATAAATAAGAACCATGTAAAGTACGGAGGATTTACACGGTCCGCTATCCTAGGACTCTTGAATCAGACGGGACGGCCTTTTTCTGAAGGCGGTCATCAAGGGACAGTCTCTTATATGGTTCACCAAACCGTTTGAGCTGGGAACTGGTTCTTGTAAGGGAGCAGTTCTTACATGGGGAATAACTGTGGCCCCTAATATTGATGTGTCTCAACTGGGGGTTTCCATTCAGGAGAGAGACAACAATTACAAGAGCAGATAAGCTTACTGGTTGACACTTCTGCGCTGTGGTTCCAAGTCACCGGTCGGATACTTTGGACCGCTCATATCCTGCACAACATTGAGTAAAAGAGCTACGCAAGCAAGACGGTTCTCCAGAACGAGAACTGGAAGAAGATTTAATTTATCTCAAAACTGCTGACCTGATTTTCTCATCTTATTCAAGCAAAGCCTTCGTGGTTGGCGATGGCCAAATACTGAGTGTTATTATATATTCTGCGTGCAGAAAAGCCATAGGGGGTGGACTGAACTGCACTGAGGCCGCACATACTGTACCTTAGAAAGACAAGCTGACATCAGTTCCAGAGCTATAAACGTGGGGAGTTGACAAAAGCCATTTTGGCCTTACCAACTCAAGGAGTGATATGTCTTTCGTCAGTTCACCGGGAATGACGCAAACATCCAGGTAGACGATTCTCGCAATCATATCAATTGGAACATCCACAACTGTCTAAGACTTTGTAGCGTGTCAAGCTGAAAACAACGTTGGTGCACACCAGTAACGAGGTTAATTATTTATCCGTCGCTCTTAAGTGAACGGGTACATAGGCATTAGCCTCCCCCATGCTTACAAACGAGTGTAAGTAAATAAGTAACAATCAAAAATAATCGTTTAGCTGTAACACACTTTCGGTGCATAGCTGCCACGCCACCTGAAGGAAGCACGAGGGTTGAGATACTGCCAGATTGCCCAAGCCTAGACAGCAGCAGCCGAGATGTCCGGATTGGGCTCGAACCACGGGTCTTCCGATCAGTAAATTCGCGCCTTAACTACTGAGCTATTCCAAGCTCAAAAGTCCAAAGGTAATTAGGTATACGGGTGAAGTGGCTTGACACAATTTGGATCTAGCAAACTTGAGCCTGAGTGCATCACTCGAAACTACACAAAGACTATCCTGCTCATGAAGCTAAGTCCCGTTTTTCTTGAGAGAAAAGGGAATGGAAAACAAAAACATTCGGCAGAGATTATCGACAAAGCCCAATTATATGAGACTTCAAAGAGATATACCTTCAATGAATTGATTATTCTTGACTCAAAGGGCGAGTCTACATGCGAAGCCACGGAGATTTACATCTAAAACATCTCAAGTAAATTCAGCAACTGCATTAAGCGGGTGGACTTCGAACTGGTAGCAAAACAACGAATGGTTGTAACGTAACCTTTCGTCACAACTGCAGTCTCCGAGAGCAACGTATTACCGCAGTTAGCCTCTCTGAAAAGAGCCCTCCTTGGTCGATCAGTAGCTAACCAACGAAGACCAGTACAAAACAAGCAGTTAGCCAGCTGCTGATCCAACTCTGCTAAGCACCATTTCGGGTGGTTGCCCACAACCTTAAAAGCTGTCCTGGGTGGATCATGTCAAAAGATCCCCACAAAGATCCCTATGTAACAGTCCAAGTTAACAGCTTCCACAGCAAACACTTGTAGGAAGTGGATGCAATTTACTGTGCCTATGCCGTCAGGGGTGCAGGTTAGTGCAAGCGATACAGCGAATGATAGAAGACGGAAAATAATACAGAGATCGTCACAGTTAATCACACTGCCGCATATTGAAGAAGAATAGAAACCTGAGCAGCGAAGGAATAACAGATCAGGGGCTATGGTAACGGAAATTACTGCGAAGAAGCCCATGGAGGACGAAGACAACAGTAGAAATATGAAACAGTCGGAAAATAAACCACCTTTTATTATTACAGCCTACAACCACTGACCGATGGGAATAAAGAAACACAACTCGTGGACAAATAAATAAGTATGGTGTGATTACAAGGGCAAGGTTAATTTGATTCAGCGAGCGCATAGTTCATAAGAATGAAGCTACAGAATCCATGAAAATGTTGCGATGTAATAGTTTCTTGACTAGAGAGCCTCTGTTGGTACTTATTTTAGTCGAGTATCAGCATAAACCGAGGCAGCTGATATGGACAGCTTGCAGACGCCACCAGATGGGTGTGGCGTGTTAGATTCTAAGTATTAGACAGCCTACGCTTTCAACCGTGGAATAACCAGCCCCGAACCTATGGAGGCCTCATGTGTTTCGAAACCAGTATCCCCTGGATCGGATGGTGTTAGGACTGCCTCCAAATCCACTTTGCTAACAATTTGCTTTGTACAATGAAACCTTGTATTCTACATTTCAGCCTTCCATTGAAATCCTATTGGACTGTTAGCACTTTTTTATATTTTGGTTCAGCTGAATTCCATATCACGGAACGGTCCAATTGTTTGCAGCACAACTTCCTCAAGGCCATTTGTCTTCTCGATTCCGGTGTACTGATGAGTCTGACAGATGCATCATCGGAGACCATAACAGGTCGTTAGTCCTTTCTCAAGTAGCCGCAAGAATAAGACATCCATCGAAGAGCACATACAGAGACAAAACATGTCAATCATACTTCCTCGTTGTGGTGCATTCCTTGCGCTAGCGTCTTTATAGGCGGTCTCATCATATTAGGCCCCAGTTACTTGAAGGCTCGTAAAACGAAAGATATCGGACAAATGTATGAAGATGAATCAAACCAGGATGGGTTTTATGCACACAGACGGTGAGGAAGATAGTTCGGCTGTAACACCCTTTCGGTGCATAGCTAACATGTTACCAGAAGGAAGCACGAGGGCTGAGATACTTCCAGGTTGCCCAAGCCTAGACAGGAGTAGTCGAGATGAGTAGGCTGTATTGGAACCACTGACCTGGTTAGTAAGTTCGCGCCTTAACCACTGAGTCAACTCGAGCTCGAGCACGCATTTGGATGACAACCAGTACTCAATAAACGACTATTAAAAATAACTTCATGGACTTCTAGTTACTCAACAACCGGATGTGGCTACATGGTCTTGCAGTCACATACGATTTTTCTGTGTGTAAAACGGGACGCTAGTACTAAACGGTACAGAGGAAACCCTCTCTCTCCGTCGCTTCGAGTAATGAATTGATGTTGTAATTGAGAGGATATGTAGTAAAACTATAAAAATGAGGAGGTAATGAGACACAGAGTCTGGTTTAGGTCCATATCAAGGTGAGGTCTAAAGCCAACTTACATATCACCAGGGCTGAAATAGTTGGGTTGAAAATGCTCAGAAGATGAGGCCACCGGGGGATATTGGCCGTAGTCCATTGGTCGTTAGTTAGAACAGTATAGAACGGTCTAGAACGAAGTCCGCAGAAAAAAAAGCAAATGAAAACGGATATACCAGCTAAAAAGAACAAGGTAAATGGATATGAATGAAGATCGATGCTCAGTGTACCGATGTCATGTATACAGTCCCCACTAATCCCAGATGGGGTAGATGCTTGTGAAGAGTAAATTTTGGAAATTCGGATGGGTTGGATCATCTGCAAAAGCTTAGGTGCGACCAAAATCAGAAAGAAGGTTGATAATCAGTAGTGTGGGGAAAAGAAGAGAAGCATGGGAAACAGTTGTGTCAACCTTGCGAACCAAAAGAGAGCAAAGTCAGAAAGTATATCCATCACGCAGTTTGTCAGGAGGTCCCCGATCCGGTTCACCAAGCCGTGATGCAGTCCGCACACTGGTGATTTGGTGATAACGTCATTATAACATATGCGACGAGAAATCACGAAATGCCAGTTCGGCCTCGCCAAAAAGGACTACGCAAAAGACTATAAGTGTAATAGACACACCAACGGTCACCAATGGAGTGGTGGTGCCCAGACTTATGCTGATCGTTCAGGAGCCGTTTTTTCCGGAGACAAAATTAACTCCAAAACTATGGATAAAAAAATCGTCCAGCTGTAACACTCTTCGGTGCCTAGCTGCCATGTCACCCAAAGCAAGCACGAGGGTTGGGATACTGCCAGGTTGCCCAAGCCTAGATAGGGGAAGTCGAGAGGCAGAGGTCGTGTTCGAACTACGGACCTTCCGATCAGTAAATTTGCGCTGTAATGTAGAAGTGATGGTGACAAGCCGGTAGCAGTTCAGCTCCAATGCGGAACAACTCATGAAAAGAGAGTTTATGTGGAGGCTTTTTTAAGCACTGCTGATTCCCAACAAGGCATCATCATCGACAGCATGACATCAGTGTTCAACAATGATCGTTCGCTGTCGTAGAACCATGGCTTATTTGAAAGCCTTATTGTGAAAAGAATAAAGGTTGATAGGGAAGGGACTTAGTGTTAGCTTACTACAATCATTCCGAGGTGCGTACA
>SJOL01004427.1:224652-249760 GCA_004794785.1 Opisthorchis felineus | reverse complement strand
AGGCTGTTGGAACCAATCATGAACCTGAGGGCCTCATCTTCAGCCCATGGTCTTGACAGCCAGTCAGCCAGGTGGTTCTCCTTCCGTGGCACTTTTCGGACCGTTAAGTCGTACACTTGCAACCGGAGTTTCCAGCGCGCGAGCTTTCCGCGAGGATCTCTGGTGGTGTTGATCCAATCCAGCGGTTTGTGATCGGTCTCAACATGAAATTTTCGTCCGGGCATGTAAGTAGCCGAGGCTAGTGACAAGGGCCACCGTTATCATAGTGACCGGCAATAGATGCCCTTAGTTGCCTTCATTGTTTGCGCTTTATGACGTATTCCACCTATGGAGCGTCATATTCTTAATAGGCATCATATCATTGTGTTGGTAATTTACCAGCAGCTATTTGGTGACGCTGTATTATCCACAGGCTAGTTATGCATATCTGGGAAAGGGGCTCATCCGCAGAGGTGGCCCTCGCATCGCCACTGCACAAGTCATGCAGTTGTCTAACACCGTTCTGCTTAGTGAAAGGTGAGCTCCATAGGAAAGTGTATTGTGACGAACTTTGCTGAACAAACTCATCTCATTCGTTAAATAATAATAATAATAATAATGTTTATTCCCAACTGGTGGGTGGCATACCGTCAGGCATGATCATAATCTGAGGAGCATAAAGCAAACAAACGTCAGTGACCTAATTTCGTGGATGCAATTTGCATTGGATATTCTGTAGATGTTATCTCATTCGTAAGGAATGTCAGAATATGCTGAAGTGCGACTTCGTGATTTATTTATCGTAAACTGGTAACAAAAAGTGAAAGGGTCAATGTCCTTGACCTTGAAATTTCGCTCACTTAAACAAAATGCTGTGAGCAACATATCACCGAAAGGTACAAACGGATTAGACTAACTCCCTGTAAAAGTCGAAACTTCGAAGACCCTATAGTTTCAGTGAAAATAAGTTGGGTGTGCTTCTAGTGAGCGGCCAAATGGTGAGGTGATCACGCGTCTTGAGGCGTCATCCCTATTCTGCTTGGCTGAAATATCAATGGCGGTAGCGTACAAAAATTGGAGCCTGGCTGAATAAAGGATGACTATGACTGACCCTCCCGAACGTAGCAGAGAATAATCTGTAGGTTGCATGTGATGAAAATTTATATTGTGAACTTATTTACAAATGTAATTCTTACAGAGAATATTATATTTTCAGCAGTTTAATGTAACCTACTCTTGATAAATTATTATTCCAACAAGGGACGGTGACTTTTGTGTGGAATGTCGCGAACAAAAAAGTGGCTAATCTGAATAACACAAAGTTAGCGTTTGGTGCTGCTGGTTTAACTGCTTCCAGCCTGCGTCGGTAAATGATACTTAAACTGTCCGTCGGATGATGGACACGAAGTGCACACTTTGAAGGCCTCCTAACATGCGATTTCTGTTTATTTGGTACGGGAACCCGCATTAATACGTGTTCTGTTTTATCAGTGACCGCCTTTACTCTTGTCTATAATAATGGAACTATCGGTGCATCTTTCACGGCAAACGGATCAACGATAGTGTGTGCTGGTATGCTAGAGAAACTGGCCTTTTCTTTATTCCTGCACAATCAGGTCAATCAGCCTTTAACCGCAAAGTTCCATGTGAGAACAAGTAAGATTTACCACTCATTTGATTACGCCGAAGCGAGAGAAGGAATTGTTGATGCACGTAGGGAGCAGTGCCTGCCATTTTATTTTATTTAAACGTTACTATTAGTGATGCGCAGCCTTGCTTACTCGGTTTCGGCTGGTGAGCTTTCTTTCTTTTTTCCGTCCATGTGGACTGCCGTAAACCTCCACCTTCAGGGATCCACTGTCTCCTATTGCTTCCATGGCGTGCTTGCTATGTTTCTGGTGACCACGCAGTGATGCCTTCCACACATTGGTGGTTTTACCAGCAAGTCCCTGTCATTAAACTTGTGCATACAGGCCCTAGAAGTAACAGGTTGTTCAATCAAACACGGCCGACGGACCCTCATATATGGCAACCTCTACACGCTCACTAGCACCACGCACAGTACCGCTAACAGCGACCGGTTCATGTATGCCATGATACACCGGGGACAATGTGCTTGAAAAGGGGTGTGTTGTATACAGTGCCTACCGCAACACAAAGGCCCGCCAATTGAGCGTAACGTCTGGAGGACCCACGAGATGCATAATGTTGACAGCCCAAGTCTACACACCACCGCCGTCTTACAACCTTTGGCATTTAGTTGCTTGCAGCCTGGCTTGGGAAACTTTTTTATTTGCGATAAGTGTGGAACAAACTTGCCATTCATGGGTAACACGTTTGAAGTGAAACACAAGAGAAGTGTCGATTCGATGATATTTGTGCCACGGCACTCACGGATACACAGTGAATTTGTGCGGGGACAAGGAAAAAATGTTCAAATATATGCTGCGTAAATCACTGTTAGTGGTGACCCTTTTTTGGCCTGGAAGCACTAAATCGCCCGACAATTCTATATGTATATACGAAACTGGGGAATTACACAGCCCTTTTCTCACCTACGCATGCTTGTCTTCAACACAAGGTCCGGATCATTGAGTTGCCGTGACGCTTGTGTTGTCGGGACATGTAAAGCCAATGGTTCGGAAGTGCATTTTTATTAGGACCGATTGCAACATAATTACAAAGGCGCAGAATCTGGATTCAACAGTCGTATCTGGAAAAAATGTTAAAGAATTAGTCATTGTCAGCTGAGTTAAAATTACCAGGCCCCGTTCGCCCAGTCAGCGTGAAAGACACAGATTGTTTTCCACTGCCACACCAGTTGAGGAGGGGATGGACAATACGATAGAACGAACCCACACACCCAAGAAGACACGACAGTTAACAAATATGTAGGTAATTTATGGACATAACTTACCTCTCTATGTCCGCATTTCAACCCTGGTAGTGCCTGCGACAAACTCAGTGGATAACACGCAGCTTGGCACACGACCTGCGCAAACCTGATCGGCCAGCATTTGTAAGAAACGACGGCAAGCATCAAAATAAGACGAACCCAGACGGACAGTTGTTTCGCAAATATCCGATGAGATATTTTGAGCATCACTTAGTTTAGATGATATGCTTTAGGGGCAGCCTGTACTGATACTCCATTCTCAGCGCCAGTAACTGACGGCTGAACATCGTTCGATGGCAAAAGCCGCCTACTGGACTCAACCGACGGAACCAGTGACTGTCCATGGTACTCAGCTGCAAAGGCCATATAGCTACACGGCAGGAACCATGAGCTCATAAAAGAACAGCAGCAAATCATAGACCGTCCAAACTGAAGCTTATTGCCGTCACGGAAAATTAGGTACGAATCGGTGCGCTGCGCCAACTCAGTACTTTATCCACGGTTGCGGCAAACATGTACCTGGGCGTACGGCTTCAGCTGGCCCAGACACTCCAAATGAGACATTAACGTTGCACCTTCCGGTCGTCCACACACAAGTGGGATGCTAACGAGTCTTCTGTCATTGGCTTCCGATTGCTTGTTCCTGTTGACAATAGCCCGAACACAGGTAAGCAACGGGGAAGACTCAGTTAGTTTCCACTTGATATACCTGTTGGCAGGTTCGATCCGGTTGGTAGTTTTATTGCTCAGGGTTACAGTATACTTCCGAGCATGCTTCGCCCAGGTACTCAGGTTGTACAGCCAGTGCTGGTTGAGTTATGATCAGCATTCCTGGTTGCGGCTTCTGATACTAGTGGCCTAGAACTCAAACTCACTCACTTCAATACGGTGCACCATTCGCTTGGACCAGGCAAACAAAACTTTTTTATCCTGTTCAGTCACTTACCTAGGCTTATTATTCCTGGATTTCAAACCGTGAACTGCGTGAATATGCAGTCAGTTATCAACATAACGATGACCGCGCAGAGGCTCGGACCGCACGTGGAACAAACGAGGAGTTAATATCTGTAACTGCTCACCGGCTTTATACCATCCTCACATATGGGGCATATGGCCTTGAGATACTCGCAGCCCAGTCCAGACCGCAAAATGCTGGCTCTTAATGGTGAATATTCTTTGTAGGGGAACTGGGAAATCTTTCGGTGCCCCTCTGGGTATTCCACGCCTTCATCAGTTTGAACTGAAGGTGAAATGAATATGTTGTTTATATGCATCACATTACCTTTACTTCTAATTGTAAAGCATTCAATTATGAGCGAGTCTCGCAATGGTTTGTATGACCCCGGAACGTACGCCAGTGGGATAGGCTGCAGAGTTGTGAGAGGGCCGGATTGGAAGTGGAATAAACAGGTAGGCGCGGTTGCCAACCTACGTGTACAGCTGTTACTTTCTCTAATATATGGCTGAAGTTATTACTTCACATTCGTTCAACCTTTCGACGACCTACTAAGGCACAAAGTTCAAGCCATATGTAGTGACTTAGGATCGGATCGTATAGATGACCGAGGTTGTTTGAACTCAGTGCCTGTGTACATAATGAGAAAAGTTCATCCTCCCTTGCCTTCATTCGCCTTTGCATTCAGAACAGTGACAGCAGTGCAACCAGAGATTCACATCAAGCGTACTCTGCATATACACCCTACCAAATAGTGGTTAACCGGCGAATATAGAAGGGTTTCCAGGTTACGTGCCCCCTGTTTCCGACTTGCCCTTTCAGGTCTGATGAACACTCACACGTGTTGACAAAGCAAGCGCATAAAATTATCAAATGAAGATGTCACTATAACATTTCCGAGAGGACACTCCACAAATGCAATTCCATGTAGGACAGGCATAACGCTGATTGTGCCCTTCGTAATCCAGGCTTTTCAAGCATATACTTGGGCCGCGTAATCGTTGTCTTTTTCTGGTAAAAATGTGACTACATCACGGGAAGATTCTGAACTCGAAACAAAAAAACCAGGTCAATGCAAGTGTGGCAGCATTTGGTGGTGAACAGCGATTAGTATGGCTGGAGTGTCTTAATTCTGGTGTCATTCTAGTTGACATTACCCGTGGTCGTCCCAGTTGCAGATATTTGCCCTTCGTATCGGGGGAATAAGCCGTTGCATCATAATTTATGGCGGACTGGATAAACGCGGCCAGCAGTTGCGGTACAGCCTTCCTGGCTCAAAGATTTGCAATACCCGCAAAATCCATTAGCCTTTGTGCGTCTCCTTGCGGTTTGTGTCTGCGACTAAAAATCGTTTCATCTGGTACTAACTGACCATTCACGAGGTTTGGTGCTTCCTTTTTATTCTACCAATGAGCGTCTCCTGGCATTTTATGGGGTTGATCGGTATCCTATTATTATGGCACACCGAAGGTATTATTAGGAGATTTTTCACCGCCGTCTATCCTGATGTGCGCAACTCATTCAAGCCATCTTTGATCTAGCCTGCGGTATGGCTTGTCCACGTAGACGTCAAACAGCGTAGGACCCATTACCGATCCCTGTCGCGCCCCACTGCCATTGATAATCGTTCAAAAAACCACCCGCTCACCTAAACCATGTAACGGTAGGAAGTTGACTATTAAGCATATAAACAATATTACAATATCAACAAATAACTTACTTGAGTGTGGCAAGAATAGGTGTGGTGCATCTTGTCGAGTGTCTTAGTAAAGTCTAATAATACAACAAGTAATTGTGTCCACGATCAACTATTCTTGCCCAGCCTTCATGTTCTATCAACAGGTTCACAAAACAGGATAGGTTGGCTGCAAAACTACACAATTACGATATTTAAAGAACACTGCTCTAAAAAAGTGCCTTCACTCATCTCTCTATTATTTTCCCGATCACCGATTCAGCCTAACTGGCTGGTGCGTAGTAGACTTGCGTTTGTTACCGTCTTCGTAGGACGGCTTAATAAAGGCATTCTAAAGCGCTTCTGGTACAGTGCCTTCTACTGATTGAAGATCAGGGCAAGGACCGAGGCCAGAGCGCTCGCCAGCTTGTAGGGCGCCAAATACTAAAACCCACATAATCCGAGAGGTTTTCGTTTGTCCAAGTGAAGAAGACTCCAGAATATCACGCAGTTGTACTCATGTGACTCGCTTGCTTCTACTCAATACGGAATTTATACGGATTATGGCGTGCGCTAGACTGAAAAGTACGTGCGAGCTAGCAACGCTGCATTTTTCGGAAAATCTTCCACAAATTGCCCCCCTTTTGTCCCTTGCAGTGGTAACTCGTCTGCTGCTCTGAGTTTTTGGTTAATGTAATTAGAAACTTAGCTTGGCTGTTCCATTGCATTCTGGATTAAATGGGTTGGTAAGATTTGCCCTTAAATGTCTCAAGAGGGTTACACTCGTTTTGAAACTTCTTCTATCCGGCGCAATCCGCTGGTGCTCTGTAAACCTTATGCATATGTTAAGTACTTGTAATTTCAATTATTTATTCATCAAATTTGTGCTTGTGATTACTGCGATCGTCATTTTTTAGGAGTGAAATTTGCAACAACGCATGCAGGGCTATCTAAAAGCCGTCCATTCACTTCCTTCTGCAACTGAGTGAACATTTGCGTGGCAACAGCTTGGACGGTCAAAAGGTTACTCCTCCATATGATGCATATTAATGTTTTCACGTTTCCAAGTCTCCCAGTTGGCCTCAGATGGTTATAAGGTTTAGGATGTTACGAGATGCTCAAGTATCCTGATACTCACTGTATTGCGGATTATCCTCAGCCTTAGTTATTGGTGGGTCGAGTCATGATTTCTTCTGTCCCAGAGGCTTTGAGTGACGCTTTTGTCATGCTAAACAGCTAAGAACTCTTCCACCACCAGAAAAAGCCGGGTTTCAGGGATGTTAGGACTTTCGCTGTACAATAGCATAGCCAAATCTACGCTTGGCGGGATGAAATAACCCATTTCGATATATCACATGTTTTTTGAAACTGTTCGACCCTGTTTGTATTTAGTTGGAGTACTCCTGTGAAAGAAGCTAACAAGTAAACGGAGAAATGTGTTGCGTGATTACCAAAGACAGTAGCATCATTCAGGTATTGAAGTATTTTACATTTTGTGTGCCAATGGAGGCCAACATTTATGCAGTTTTCTTGATTTACGGCCAGTTGGAAAATTTTCAAGGGCAGTGGATACAAGAGACGCAAATATTCTGGGAAAGATTCCGAAAAGATTGAAAAAGCTGTCGCTGATGAATAAACGAGTGAATTATTTAAAGTCAGTGCTTGCAACGGAGGGCACCAAATGATGTGACTATCGCTAGTACTAAGAACATTTGGAACCTTACACAGTAGATCGGCGAATTGTATAGACGATTGAAGCCATTAAAGTGCAGGCAATTTCTACTTACATACTTAGAACTCACAAGTTCAACGAGTGGCCATACAGGTTGTAGCAAACAATAGCATTTTATTCTGCTTTTCAGCGGCTAAGCGTCCGGCGTTTGATGAATTTCAGGGAATTATACCGGAATTAAGCGCCGCACCTGTGCCAGTATTTAGCGATCAACAGACTGGAGAGGAGAATGTCCAGTCGTCTTAGTTGCAATCCAGGTCTAAAGATCAGGGAGGTAGACTGTCGAGGCCGGGTACGGGATAGGGTTTAGCAACGGTGCATAACTCACAAGAAGAGAACAAAAAATAGGAAGAATAAAATGCACAAATGCACACCAGAACTATGAGGGAAAACAGCGGCCGTGCAGCATCCGACGTGGCAATAAGGCAGCAGATGAAGACAAATAGGAAGCCAAACTCATGTGTGTCGTTTGTCCTGACGACTGATGGGTGTAAACGGCAAACAGACTAAGATCCTCGGACCCAATGCCCAGAGGCACCGAAGTGGTACAAAGACCAGTATTAAGGGAATGGAGCCTAAAATGAATGTCATGAGCCTTGAGGCCCTATATAGCATTAGAGTGGCTAGAGCGTCATAGGACAACGGTTAATACACTAAGAGTCAGGATCTCAAACGGTGGTGTTAATCTTCGCAGTAAAACCTTCATGTAATACGAATGGTTCAGAGGGTCTTTTAGAAGGATACTTCAGGTTTTTATACTAGTGCACAAGCCTCACAAACAAACATGATGGGATTGAATTCATAATTCGGAGGAGGAACTCGGATAATATTGCACCGATTGAGGCGTGGTAGCACCAGAGAATATATGAGTTGGAGGTGTTGTTCAAGTTTGCGAGAGTTTCAGGTGCCATAGGTTGACCAAAAGGGAACGAAGATTCACGCTCCAAGTCAGATCGACTCTAGAGTTCAGAGCCAGACCACTAAAGAACCAAGAAAACTGCTTGTCTTCATGTCTAAAAAGTAAAGAGAAGTTAGCATAGTGTGTATATTGTATATGCGTACTATGTAAATTATATATAGTTAGTAACACAAATTAGTTGCATTCTTTTACCGGGGACTGAGCAATTTCGACAAAGGTCCGGTGAAAGAGCCCCAGAAAAATACGCACGCCAGAAATTATTTGCTTTTGAGTAGCTTTAATTCATCTAGCGTCAAATGCATGAAGTTCAGAAATAGTCAAAGCTCACTTTATGCCGGAACAATGTCGTAAACTGCCTCGCAGAAAAGTAAGACTGCAGTATGTTACCAAGCCTACTAGGTTGGCAAATGATCATCATTGCTCCAGACAGATTCTATGTTCACAGAATCAAAAGAAAATCCGGGAATGTCTTACCTGGATAAGACACTGGAAACGACTGACCGCCCACAGCTCTTGGAAGAAGCGCGCCACACCTGGAAGCAGAAAACAGTGAATTTATACACACCAAAAGGATGGAGAGCGGATTTCAAGAAAACTGTCATAGGATGCCCAGCGCTTGGGGTTGAATGTATCAGTTGGTGGAATCTACAAGGCTTGGAACACAGATAGCCTTTAATAACAGCGTATTACAAAGAAAAAAGACGTCGCACCAGCCGAAAGGGTAGCTTGTATAGACTGGCTTCTTTTGAAACCGTGTTTGTGGACGAAATCTGCGTATGTGTACAAATGCGTTGGACAGCCTTAGTACCATACTAGATATATGAAGGCGTGGAACAATCATGCCACACATAAGATTGTATGAAACCCAAATGACCGACTGTACAGAGGAACAACCCATTAGACTTTTGTTAACCGCAAGCTTTGAGGGCAAATGAAGTGCATTTAAGGGGTGACTTGGAGACCAAGGATAACAAGGCAGGCTGGTGGCAAAGGAAGGTAAATCCCCTTTTTCCGTATTAAAGGACGGATTATGTGCCAAGGTTATTTGGCATGATTGTAGGGCCATTACTAGAATAAGAAGGACCGTCATGTTTCCTGGGCATCAGAGATGAATATTGTGAACTAAAGAGAATTTAAAGTTCGGTTGATTCTTGCGTCGCAAGAAAAGTCATGCGCTGAAAATGCCTTGCCATAATCATTTATACGCTAGAATATCAAAGTGCACTTATGAGCTTCATTTTTAAAACTACCAAACGTTTATGTATTTTTTCACTTCAACGGATAAGTCATACTAGGGAGCAGCTATGTAAGCTGGAAAAACACAGGCATTTAAAAATTAAGGCATCCAGTTTACAGTAGAAATGGAAAAATTTGCAGTTTGATATTACTGAGGTTCAGCATGCAATAGGCAAGTACTTACGATATGACTGCAAAACTTGGAAGAGCCATCTCATTCCACTGCCGCAATTCTTATCTCGAACACCGTACGATACAAGACAACTAAAGGCGGTGTAAATCTTTGGCCAAGCTCATACAAACCGACGGTCTTTGGCTCTTGACCACCTGAAACTGAAAATGGAACCGGGTATCATCAAAACAAATTATGAAGAAAAACTTATAAAACGTGCTGCATATGCTCATTTACATGGCTGCTACGAGAAGAGAGAAAGTGGGTTTAAACAACCAAAAACTAAAGGTCGGTCAAACGGGCGTTTAGTTCAGGTCAAGAAATTTTACGCACACGACCAAACTACCGGTTTAAATTACTATTCTTTTAAGGAGCGGCAAGTGACTCAAAACTTATACTTGGGTACCCACTGGAAAATACGCAGTAACCTTTTCTTTATCTTTCATCTAATATAAGACCACAACCACCTGTATCGCCAAGTTAGTCCTTTTTTTAGCACGACTGATCTATGCAGACATAAAAGAAAGCCACCAAAAGCACAGCTTTCCCGACTACCATCACAGTCTGTACATCAGCCGCGTTTTTCACCCCCGAAATTTCTTACCTTCGAAATTGCCTCTGCACTCAACCTGGTAAACTTTCATGCACACCTGAATCGTCACTTTTATTCAACGTAGTTATCAGCTTACCAACCACTCCAGCAATAACTGACCCAACCTCTACCGCACCCTGCGGGACAAGAATGACCCAAGCTTACTGATTACTGATGGAACTAAAAAGAACGCCGTGAACTCCAATTATGTTCATGCAGCTCTGGGAGCTAGCATACTTCAAGCATTGGTACAACCCCCGGACAGCCACAAAGAGACTGGATCTTGCCGTGGTGTAACGGTTTGAGCACATCCGCAACCCATCAAGCTATACTGAGGGTTGTCCGTGCCGTGTCTCTCATGCTTGTTTGGTCAATTGTCAGAAGTCAGACTAACAAAGTCTCCTGGCCCTCCAGGTTGGGAGTTGGAACATGTGTGGTGACTAGTTCTACAAAAATGGTAATGTATCTGTTTTTCTCGCTAAACACCACTAACTTGCGGTTTGTCTTTCGAGGCAAACGCTTTGACAGAGGACCGTACTCATCCTCCTGTCTGGGTTTGGGCGTCATGACTGTATGCCAGCTCACGAACAATGACGAATCATTAGCTGACAAATAATCTTCTGCCGCATCGGCCGTTGCGTGATGCCAACTATCATGGTTGTACAGCTGCGAAGTATCAATGTTGAACACTGATGTTGTGCTGTAGATAACGATTATTTCCAATGACTAGTTAAGCTTTGGTACGTCCGTGATGAATTAAGGCTTGATTATTGATTCTTATATGGAAAACAGCGAGATTGGTTCCATGTCAGTCTATTCTGGCGGCCAAGTTAAGTGTTCGCGGACCTCCGCGCCTCACGAACAGTAGTTGTTATCAAGTTCTTATACAGCAGGCGCCGGAATCTCTCAGCAGCGTCGAGCAAGACTGGTTGCACCAGAAGCTTGTCATGCGTCGAGAAAATTGGTAGTTGCAAGGCAATCCTTCTGGATGTTACACTTCAAACCCATACTTCCGATTCATTGGCATGTGACCTGCGCTAATGAGTACAAGTGCAAGGGCTGTTGATAACTCTTTGGTTTGCAACTTTGAAGGCAAAAAGCATGGCTTCCATAAGGTGCCAGTAAACATGTTCACAGAGATCTATATTTTGGCATCATTGCCCGTTCAGTCACTCCCTTATGATCATTCGCATGACAGTTACTTTACTTGCTCCAGAACCCGTTTTGCTGTGCCGTTACCATATAGAGTGTTTGTACTTTGTCATTGAACAAACAGCGCTAAGTTCAGCATACCGGAGGGCTGAAGGTTGAAGGTTGCACTTGGGAATCCAAATTTAAAACCTAGGCTTGCTGATAATGATTTTCTCTAGCTTTTGTAATTTGATGCTATTATCAAAGAGCACGCAGAACAGACCGGAATGACGTGATACTTAACTAAAATAGATGGTTGACGGCGGTGGTATCAGGCCTGTAGTTTGCCCTGCCTGCGAGTAAGAGCTGATTATTCCCACATTCTCTTGTCCCCAACTGCGAAGTGCTCCAAAAAGTGGTAAAGTCTTCTTTGTGCCAGTTTTTCAAGCTCTTATAGTAGGACAAGATGATTCACAAAGCCAGACTGAATATCTGTTAGTTTCTCTGCCCTAATCTACGCTGTCCGAGAGTTCGACAGGCTTGAGGTGCTAAACTACTCGCTAACAAACCATGTTGAACCTAAATGAGTGCATCGTAGGAGCAATGGTTGGTCTGTAGCATCTTGTCCATTTTTCAAGTTTCAAATGCAGTGGTGTTTGACAGATGGGCTTAAAGCCTTTCAGTACTTCGCATCACACGTATGTCGGATGAATCTTGTAGCAATGGCCTCTGCACTTTATATATTCTCCTCCGGCCTAAAATCTGACACTGGAGCAAAGTTTGGCTGATTCTAAACAACCTGTGTTCAGAATACATCCCCCATGCGTATGTATGTAGGTATGACTTGGAGTGTGGGTGGCTTCAGTTTCTTATATTTGAATTGCTTGACTGCTCTTAGCGACCATCGTGGCAGTAGTCGCTGTTGAACATTACCATTGACAGGAATATCAGACGAGAACACTGATGCTCCACTTATATATGGCCATGTCTATTTGTCTGAACATAACCACCCGAAGATCAAGGTGATCAAGTTTCTCTCGTTGACTGCATAAAGACGGCCATCACTCTAATTTGCCACCCTAAATCCACACCATATTTCATTGAAGCTGCCAAAATTTGAGTTTTTGTACATAAAGAGCAGAAAACGTTTGACATGGACGGTGAATTAATCTATTCCTAGCGGCACTGGTCTTCGGTTGGTTGATTTTGGAATAGTTTCGAATAACTTCTTAGTAGCGATGGGTTTGTCCGTGCCATCCGTCAGTTTTACCGTGGCATTTATCACTGCGATGCTGTCATTCTTTAGTCTCACAAACAGTCCAAACTTCACAAAATCTGAAATGTTGTGGAATGTCATGCATTTTCCTCAATTGAGTGACTTATTTACCTAAAAGGTGTTTGACATTACATTGATGAGATCCGATCCCCCAGGCGATTGAAAACTGGATACTGGGAGGTAGATGCTTATGATCTATTTTGCCCATACATCCTTGTTTTTGTGCTAAGTCGGCATCGTTAGGCATTTGTGAGCTTCATCTATGGGGATGGCGTTCATCGTCGTAGGGGTGTGGCTGGATCTGACTTGATCTTTCCTTTTGCGTTTGTCTTATTCCATTATCTCCGTCGGGTTTTTTATTCCTCTTCTTGTATCAAGTTTGATATGTTCTTTGCGTTTAAGCCGTTGTTCCACCTTTCCGTACTGTCTAAAACCTAGCTGTAGCACTTCTTTTGGCAATGCATTCATTTGTTTCTCCTGGCGGACATTGCGTATGTGGGCAATTTCTGCGTTTTGACGGTTTTTGATGGCAGTATGTACTATTGTGAATGCTTCAAATCAGCTGCAGTTTTCCCACATACTGCACATGCTACAATGTGTCACCGGTGATTGGAAGCCCTCAAAGAATGACAAAGGAACCTACGGCTGAACCTGATCGCTTAACCTGCTTAGTCAGGGCAATTTTTCCAGGCGTAGCTCGATTTACCTCCAGAATTCCATTTATTGAGAACATTGTGCAACTTCATCTAGCTAAAGGATTTTGAAAACTCAGCATTTGCGTACATAGCGCGTTTGACAGCGATGAGATATTGTATGTAACTAAGGCCGGTGCGTGGCTATTGACCTTTATACGACCAATTTTATGGTATGATGCGTCGGCGTACTTTTCCAAGTCCAAAGTAGAAGACTTTCCGCTTGTGCAGTGGTCAGCCATCAGAATGGTGCTAAACCTAGATAACCGTAGTTACGTGAATAGCTTCGAATGTCACTGAATACAGACCTCAAGCCTCACATGGGACTGGAGTTGTCTTCTCGACAGTGGAGGCCCTTACCACAGAACTTCCTTTCAAACTAAACATCTATGGTTTCTACATACTGGCCTTTTGTTTCGCTGCCATTAACCTACCCATGCACTATCGGAGAATTTTTCGATACCATTTTTGATTATGGCATCCGAAAAAGCTTGCTGGATAAGCGTTTGTGATACAACATAGATGCTTCGAAGTGTTACTAAACATCTGGAGGTCCACACCCTTAACTTTCGTAGCTACTTCATCTCCGCCGTCAAAATGAACGTGGTGGACTCACAGGATCAACTTAAGTTGCTTTCTGTTTTCAACAAGCTAAATCTGAACCAAACTTGTGTACAAAACTGTCCCTACTATGTACTTTGATCCTAACTCAAAGCTCTTGAGTATTCGGTTACTCAAGGACATTGTCAGTCCTTAAAATCACCCACAGTTGGCACAACTTTATCGCCGGGCAACAACCCTATATTTGGAGAAAACGTGCTAAACTTTGTCTTAATGTTGATATGTTGCTTTTCATTTTTAACTGATGCTCCCGAGAAGGACCACAGAATCAGTCCGACCGGAGGAATGAACCGTAAGGTAATACTTATGATTGTCAAGCACCTCAAACCTTTTGACCTCTACTGATGCACCGATTGCTTGCGCAGAAAAATGGCGTGAAGGCAGATTTGGATAGCGGGGAACTAACTGTTTCCAGATACGTCGCATTCCATGCCAACGCCAGGATCAGGGAATAGTGAATACAGCTCAGCGATAATTGAGGTAGAAACCACTGTACTATTGATTTGCACCGCAAATATGCGTTCAGTAATCTTGTGAAACCGAAAGCTGAATAAGGATTTACCATCGTGGTCGAGGAGTCCATCCGGTCGTAAAACAGCCGGGTGGGTAGTGTAAACTCGTGTCGAAGATGTTATCTTTGAGGCTTTTACTGCTTCTCTTCATGCACTCTGTTGGATCTATCAGGGTAAAAGGGGAATAGCGCCAACCGTTAGCCGCAGATCTGCTCTTAACGTTCTGCCTAATGTAATGCAGACTCACAGGATGGCTAAGGTAAACTGGTGTGAGCGCATCTTGCCTCCAAAGGTGCTTCTCATAATGTGAATCACGACGAATAGGGACAAATCCGGAACCATGCTGTTTTAATTTCCTTAAAAGATCAAACTACATTTTCGCGTATGATTAGGATGCCCTATGACATTATTAGATGGACTGCAAAGCTTCAAACCGTCACCCAGAATAAACAACTCCAAATAACCTGAATGAATATGGATATGAAAATCGCTTACCTGGCGTTCTGAGGATTCGTGTAAGGACGACTTCAAGGTCTCTGTCTGACGTAGCTGTAATTAAAGGAGCTTCGCCAGCGTTAAAAATCTCAGTTTACGTGAGCTAACCGACAGAACTGAGGATCTGCGGGAATCGGTCTGCAGCGGCTTCACTAAAGACCAGGCATGAATGATATCAAGGTCTGATTTGCACAGGCAAGGACTGTCTCCTGAGTGTCCATGTCAGCTTCATACGACAAAAATTCCGATTGAATGGTTGAAGGAGGGTAGTCTGAGCAGATGTTGAAGCGTTGTCTACCAAAGACAATACCCAATGGGACACCACTTGGAGCACTTCTTAGATTTAATATATTTTTGTAATTTTGTTAATGAGTTAGAGAGCAGGGCAGGTCACCGACGATCAACAACCACGGACTTCCTAAATTACACTAGAACAAATCTGCATAAATTCTGCGCCGTTTGATGAAACAACAGTTCTGTGACCATCCTTCAGCTCACGCAAAGTATGTCACTGTTGAAAAGATTACGCAAATGTCTAGATATCACCCCATGGATGTCGCATGTTCACAAGCCAGCGGAGAAGCCTAAATTATGTCTCACTTTTTATCTCAGTTTTAAATTAATCTGAAACTTAGAAGCCACTTTTTGGGCAATAAATTTATATCCGACTGAGTGTGGCTATGCCAGACTCCCCACCGGTATCTTGAAGAATTCTGCAAGACATGGTGCTGGGTATCAAACTTTTATTTCAATGCCCCGCCCTCCTTCTGATTACTTACTGATGATATCGAGTTATGGATAGATTTATTTATCAAATAAACCTAAAGAGAGTGTACAGTTAGTCACCGAGAAGAGTTGTTTTCCGTGACTCCTTCAGAATGACGAAAACTGTGAGGTGAACAGCGCGTAATCTGGCAGAACGGTGTGAAAGAGCTTTCAAAGAGTTTATAAGATGGTGGTGTGGTCCGTCTTCCAAAATAGGGACACCGTGACCAGTTGCACCTGGCTGGATTCGTTGGAAGAAATGGTGGCAGAACAATGTCAGTGGTGCATTCAGTTTCTTCCTAGGTTGTCTGACTGAGGTGGTAGATATACCGTCATCATTACCAACACCGCGACATTGTTACTGTGGAAAGTATAAATTATAAATTGTTTGTAAGGCCGTGTTTGAACAGCAGTCGATGTTCAAACACTGCCTTACAAACAACTTACTTGAAAACCTTTTTGTGAGGAAAGGAATAAAAGTGGATAGGTAAAGGACCTAATGCCTGCCTACCAAAATAACTCCTAGGTGTCCACACCTCTGGACACTTATTTTGATAGTATGAATGGAAAAAGACAACAAAAACGCTATTGGATTCCTTTACGTACCATATCTCGCAGCGCCTCTTACCATGCGCAGTGGAGATTAGACGTAAACTCCTCCTGAAAGACGCACCGACAACACCCAGAATTTTCGTGGTCTCTTTAGTACCCTTGTGTTAGCTCGATGGCTGACCACTTCTTCTCTTGTGTCCCTCCGAATTGGGCACGAAAAACAGCACTCATTTCGGCAGACGATGATTCGACGTGCGCAATGAATGGCCTGCTACGACAGCCTTGCTTGACACACTATTCAACTGAAGTCCCCGTTGCACAACGAAACGCTAGTTTTCTAATTTTCGCGTTGCGGATCCGCCGGCGCCAGACTGCACGAGGTGTGGTTCTGAGACAACAGTGGTCGTGACCTGAAGACGCCTTACTTCCGTTGCTCGAAGAGGTTACATCTCACACCGATACAACAAAACAGCCCGTATTGTAGTCTGACACACACGTCCCTTGAGGCTCATAGATATATGTAAGTAAATAGGTACGACGTTTTGTAGAAGTTTTGGTTTCTTTCCTGTACAAGGAATCACCTACTTCACATTGGAGCCTTCGCAACTGATTTTTTGCTCTCACGCCGTTATCTATATGGGGTGATTGTACTCGTAATCGTAACCATTCATCTATAAACTTTTTTAAGTGCATAGCTGCTATACACCCGAAAGAAGCACAGAGGCTGAAATACTGCCGATTTGCCCAAGCCTGAACACGAGCAGTCGAGACGCAGAGGTTAGGCTCGAACCACGGACCTTCTGGTCAGTAAGTTCGCGCCTTGACCACTGTGCTACCTCGAACTTAAAAAACATGAAACGCTTCACGATTTTGCGTGTTTTCCTTGCGCAGACTGCTTAGGGTGTTCCCAAAGCAGATAACATTTTGTAACACCAGTTGATTGGAATACCATAAGGAATACAATAACACAACAAAATTTGCGCAGATAGTACCTGCGTACGAATGACCCACAGATAAAGCGCAAAGCCGATTTTGTTCCGGGTCGTACTTGTCAAATTTTTTTGGTGGTATCTTACAAGACTTTCTAAAACTTATGCTCTATTACTGCACTTTCAGTAGTGAAAAGCATACCAAGATGATGACAACAGTGCTAAAACCTTTCTTTTACGCCTTAGTGCAAATATATTTTGCATACTTTTCATCAGGATGGAGGTGAAGGACACGTAGGATCGGTTCGGAGGTTCGACACTCCTGGAGAAGCGATAGTCGTGTGGGATTCCGGCGTGGTTGCCAACTATCGCTGTGGGACTCTCGGATTTGACCTTCGAGTGCTGGATAGTGCACCAACAGGAGTGAAACATCCCGGAACAATATGCGAAGGCTGTCATGAAGTTAGTTTCCCTACTTTTAAAGTTTCTAAGGAGGTATTCACATCCGATCGGCCATTTACAAACCCCTTCACTATACTTAAAAACTGGCCGAATATTCCAGTTGCCTGTTAATGACTGTGTCCCTGAAGTCGGATAAATGGTAGAATCAACACCTGTACACCACTATTTTTCTTGGAGATAAAGCACGTTCCGTGAATATCTGAATGAAATGCTGCCTTACCCATGGGTAACGGATGAAGGCTATCAGCTGAAGTGAAATTGTGACAACCGTTTGAAAGGATTTTTGACCTATAGGTGATGAGCTATTTTTTCCGAAGATATGGAGAAAACTCTGGATAAGTCCGCATGTGTTTGCTTCAATTTAGCTGCGTCTGCTAACCTGAATGGTTACAAAACGTTACCCGCAAAGACTGAGATTGCGTAAGATGCGAGTGATTGAGTGCATTACTAATTAAGAAACATACATAATTCCGGCACAAGTTAATCGTACTTATTGACATATTTGAACAAGACGAAGCAGAGAGGGTTCTCGTGAATGAAGTTCTGACATGTGTACATGGATACTTCCGGCTTTTATCGAGTTTCCCCGTCAGTTGTTAGGGGAACGCTGTTGAATTATTGAATCGGATTTATGTACTCTTATGAAGGCATTTACTTGGACTGACTAATGAGTTCCCTCAGAAGGCTTTTACTATCATGGTTCATTCAGGATAGTATTATTGTGAAGTACAATCTGTCGCCCTCAATATATGTTTTGAATCATTCAGATATTGGTTGAATTGGGCTTGAAAAGCATCCAAGAATCAGTTTGACTTTTTTGGTTTTTTTTTATTCCCGATGAAATCAGTACCTCTTCAAGGCAAACATTTCACGCCACAATGTGTTACAAAATCGGGGAATTCACCTGCAAACTTTCTGTGGGATTGATGCTTGATGCTGAACTATGCGATGGCCGATTTTGTTGGCCGTCACTTGGGAATAGCGCAGGCAACCTCAGTATACTGCAGCCTAGAGAAGCTACTATCCCAGGCAAAGAAGTATACATGCATACTTGAAAGAATAAACAGGTGAACACTAAACGAATAGATGGGCAAATTTTCATTTGCGATGTTGTCGTGTGAGTGAAACCAATCTATGATGAAAAGCCGAGCAACACTGTACTGCTGTTTTACTCTAACTGAGAGCCATCAGCAGTGGTCCTCTCGCGAAACTACTTGGAATTTCAACTCGCAACCTCCTGGCCAGTAGTTTGGATATTTAACCGTTCGGATGGTGGCGGCTGATCAGCATTGTGATTAGCTCTCAGTTAAACAGGTTATAGCACCACTTATCTTTGAAACACTGAATCCACATCTAGCAGAACTTCCATGTGAGAAGTTGCCACTACAGGGTTCAGTCAGCACGTTTCAAAACGTGAAGCGGATTCCGTATTTGAAGCATGAGTGGCACTATATTCCGTATAAGTCTGAGACGACCACGTCGCTGCTCAGCAGCTACAGTCCTACAGACTAACAGTCTGTAGGTCACTGTTTCGAGACTCCCTTGAGTTTTGTCAGTTACGTACTGCTGACAATTCCCAATAAGGATGAAACGGCTGTTCGGTGCTCCTCGGCTTTTCAGTATAGATTGGCTCCGTTTACAGGAAGAAATCCCCATTGGAAGTTATCAACACTCCTTGCACTACCATGAATGGGTAAATGATTGCATGGGTGAGTGGTTCCTACAATCAGTCAAATAATCTACCGAAAAATGTATATTAATCTGACGAGCCACTTGCTAGCGGAAGTGTGACAGGTATAACCATTGAGGATGTAGCAGACATGTGATGAGTTCGACACATGACCGAATAATGGGACTGAAGAGCCAGACGAAAGTAGCCGTACACAATCTTGACCGATTAAGTTTGCTAGAAATGAGCTCAGTCTCTTTGCTTAGAGGCCCGCTTTAGCCCAAACTGAATAACGACTACCAAACTTGAGATCCAATGACCAAGAATATGAGGAAAAGAGACGCATTTGTGTCTGGTGCGAGTATGTGTATGTGTGGAGTATTTTACGTTTGCGTATTAAGTGGCTAATAAGAATTCCAAAGCACTCAGCTAGCGGTGCACTGAAAACAGTAGCGACTACATCCTTGCTTTTAGCAAAACGGTAAATGAGAGATATTGATTTGATGTACGTTCTCCACAAACGTACCCGCCACCATAGCGTGGCGTTTGTACACAAAAAGCAAGGGAACCTGCTTAGTGGATTAGCCAGAATGTCAACAGCTAACCCATGGAAATTTGTTTTTTAACCAAAAGCAGACATGTTTGGTGTGTGTCCGGAAGTGAAATATTCAATAACCGTTACCGTCTGACGGTAAAAAACGGTCGCTTCAGGCCTGTTTTTTAAGAGCAATCGGACTCTCCATTTATGTGCCGTCATGAGTTTTTCAGTGGCTCAGTTCATCATTGAGATGTTTAATAAAAAATACAGCAAGGTTTTAATGTAGAAACACAGCAATTTTATGCCTTTGAGGTTTAATTAACAACGTGTGGTCAGTTTGTCTAGAAGGAAACACAAGAAAACGGTTCAGCGAATCCCAGTTTCTATTACTGGATCACATTTTGAGCGAATGGTTAACACAAAAAACACTTATCCGGAAGTGGGCTTTTCAGAAGTGCACAGTGTGGGCCATCTGCGTTATTCGCTTTGTTCAGGTGCGATCATTATGGTCGGATAAAAACACCGGAACAAGCTAACGTTTAATCAGGCTAAAAAGAGTAAATGCAAATCATAAAGGAAACTACTCACAAGGTTGCTGAAAACACTTCGGCAGCCCACGACCGGTTTCGCAATTCTTAGGGCTCATCATAAATGAGAGATTCATTTGAGTCTCCCGTGAGAACCAAAGGGATTTGCAAATGAGTCCAGTTTGGGTTGAAGTAGGACATAAGGTTGACGGAAACTCGGGAAATCTGCCTACCAGATGAGCCCAAAGAACGGCGAAACCGGTCGTAGGCTGTCAAAGAGTTCTCAGTAAACTTGTGTTTAGTTACCATTTTTAGGAGAACTAGATCCGAATGTAACTGCCAATGGAATGACCGTTTTCGTTGGGACAAATTTAATTGGTTGTTCTTCACTTGTCGTTGACAGATGAGTTCTATTTTTGGTATCATTTTTTGGCCTGCCTAGAACTTTCCACGTGAGCTTTTTAAGCAGCCCGTTTTCGGCTGCACATGACACGCCTGTACGCGTCAGTTTTCAATAAATCAGCTGATTCGCACGTTCATTGGCCTTCTGGTTTGGCTAAGCGCATCAGGCTTTCAAGCTGCTATCCAGACTCGGGTTCACGGTATTAAGAAGGCATTAAGAAAACTGTGGTCCACAACACCTCTATGAAAAAAAATACTGCGATACCCTGAATTTCGTACCAACTGAAACATGATGCGGCCTGTTTGCAGCAAATTCATTTGAAGAATACCATAAACGAGAGATTCAGTTGAGTCTCCCTTGTAAAACTAATTGATTTTCAAGTGAGTGTAAATGCAAATCGGTTGTGGCAGCATTGTGGTGCACGGCTGTTACACAGCTCGAAGGAAAGCTACCCGATGCCAGATGCTACCTAGAAAGTGGCAATCGAAAATCCAGGGACAGGTTCTAACCAGAGACCTTTTGGTTAATGATTTGTGGCTTAGCCACTGAGCTCCCTGGAGCTCCAGGTGAACAGCCGTGGCAACTAATTCCTAGACCGTCATAGTCTTCGCTCGGCAACCACCAGAAAGTGACCCTATCCTACCACGTTTTGCCAGTGAGTTGTTTTTCTAATTGGAGTGTCCACTTCGTATCGAGGCTGACTGAAAACAAACCCAACGCATTTCCTGGGAAATGGATTCTCCTCGGAGGGATTTTCAGTGATATTAGTCGAACTGTTTTACAGGTATTGAGAGGCAGGTCCCATAACGTCAGAAGTGAGTTTCCGCTAATCTTTGGAAGTTCACAAGGGTGAAGAACTGAGAACTGGCGAACTTGGATTTCATTTTCCATGCCGTTTAACTTGTTTTTAGAATAGTTTTAAGCGCACAGATTAGTTGTATACAAGTAGGACGGCACTATTTCCCTAAAATATTTTTTTTTGTGTCGTCACAGTCCCCAATATATGGAATTCGTTGGAAATGCGTCGTGTGCCTAAGCACGGATCTATGTTCGGCTTGTTACCACAATGACAAACACACGTTGTCCCACCAATTCCTTCGAATCACTGCTCCCTACAAAACTAGGTCAGTTTTCACACTGTGAATTCGTCTTTAAACATTTATCTTTCAATAACCCGAAAATGATTGGTTTTGCATAGTGTTTTTTGCTTGCTGCTGCCCGTCGGACACCACTGTTATTCAATGTTAGAATTTTAGAGATATTCTAACCACGACGAAACCTTTCAATTGAGGACATCCATCGGGAAACCTACAGTTACGCCGAGTGTGGAGTGTTCTTTCTTCTGGTGTTCTTTTGATGCATGTCCAAATAGCCATTTCGACCCTGTCTAGGCTTGGGCAACCTGGCAGTATCCCAGCTCTCGTGCTTCCTTTGGGTAGCATGGCAGCTAGGCACCGAAAGGATGTTACAGCTGAATGATTATTATTATTATTTTAGCCATTTCGTTCCAAGCTTGTACGACGTGTTGACACGGGAAAGTACGAGGAAAAAGCTAGTGAGTTTCGAAGAAATGAAACGAAGAAGTTCTCTATTGGAAGATTTGGGCACTACGTTATATTCGCCCTAGGTGGCCGCGTTCCTTTCTAAAACGCAATTTTTTTCAGTAAGCCTGTACGGGCGTCCTTTTAGAATTTCTCCCTTCCTTAAGTGGAATAACTTTGCCCAATATCGTTGAAAACCAGCTAAGTCTTGTCTTGTTATAAAAGTCACCAGGTAAGAGATCTAATTGAATGGAGCACTAGATCCTTTCTGTATCATGCTGTTTCGAGGGATGCGTTGTTCGATCTACACACTGAAGATAACCACACCTGTTGTAGCAGGACTTAATCTACTTAGCTGGACACTCAAGAAACTGTACGTGCAACCCTGTCACCTTTTTTATACTGAAGTTTGCCAGATGTCGCTGGATGTGGGCAGGTGGGAGACATCCTTAGATATCCGTACTGGCGTTCCTGGTTTTAGCCTTAGCTAGTCCAACAATCTTTGTATCCCTACAGAGTTCCATTTTTCAGAGACTCAGAACTTTTTTCTACGTGACCGAGTTAACAGTGCTTGTGATTCGTCCTTATCAATGCAGTCAGTGCCACCTATCTAAAATAATAAGTCTCCATAGATTTGCTTTATTGCACTGCGGATACCCAAGAAAATTTAGGTCTGTGGTAACAACCACGGCTGTCTTCAGTCCTGGGATGGGAAAGCTGGATCACTGCAATGGATTGTACACATCAACTGCAGCAAAGGGAGATATGCGTCAAGCTTTTAAACCTGAGCTTATTTTAGGGATGAGGAGTAGTTTGGGAATATTGCTGATGTCTTTTGGCGTATTATCATCTTCGAGCAGTACTCCAAACGAAGACCAACCTAGCTACTAAAGACACCTCTTTACAAGCACCACTGTCCCCTCAAAATGAGCTTAAATTTTATTTAGTCCCAAGGAGAATGGATATGCGTGGTTTTATTAAAAACAGCCAAGCCTTCTTAGATGAATCGAAACATATTGCTTGTGATGTGACATCGAACTTCATGATGGAAAAACTGCTCAGGCGTTCGAAAGTGTAATTTGCCGGGCACTTCTTTTTTCCACCATACAGATGCGGATAGTCTTGTTACCGAGACGTTCACCGCCCTGTGATTTCACTAATGATTACAAGGCCATTTAATTTTTCAGTTTTTCCAGTTTGTCCGGTCATTTATTACAGCTTATCCTTCCATGATCCTGTATATAAGTGCAACTTTGCACATGTCTTGGAAATGGTTTATTGATTAGCACACATCTCTACTTCGTCTGACAGAGTTTTTGGTTTAGCCAGGTTCGCATATTTGATGAAAAAAACGTTGCATTTGTTGCTCCAATCTAAGACTTTGTATTTTTTCTCCTCCGACTTCTAGGACTCCTTATGCGTCTGTCAGCTTAGCCTCTCCCCAATAGGCACGTCCAGCGGAATAGTTAGAAAGGTGACTGTGGGTAATACAATTCTCCCCTGCAAGTCACAGAAACAGTGTGGTCTTTATCACCCTCACTGCTTCATCTGTTCAGGGGCGTTTGTTGCGCTTTAATAAATAGTCCATTCGCCCAACTTCAAACAAGGTACTTGCAGTTCTCGGAGAATTTAGTTCGGCATGACGGGTAGTGAAGACGCGAAAATGGACGTTAGACTATATATTAAGGGTTTACATCATTATACTTTAGTAAAACAAGACTCGATGAAAGGTTCAACAGGAGTCAACTGGTTTGTATAGATTAGGCGTCTGAGAAGCAGAAGTTTGATAGATATTTTAAAGAAAAGTCGAGAAATATCTTTAGGTTCCGATTTTGTTTAACATCTAGGAGAACTTAACCGTGTCACATGCGTCAGGTGTCGCTATTTTCATTCTTTGGAGCATAGCTCGCGCGACAACCTTCTCCTGTAAACCTAAATGATGTGCCTCAATTTAGCTCATGATTGGTCACGAGACCAAGCTCCGATGCATCTCCCCAGGAATAAGATTCAAGGCATAATCAGTATGTAACTGTCGTCACACTCTGTTGTTAAAATATAAAGTTGCAACAAAGCCCCATACTGTGAGCCCGCTCACCCATAATTTCACGAATCAGAATGAATAAGATTAGCTACCAGGTTAGAAATCCGTCAGTTAGCAATGAGATGTCTAATAACCGGTGTTTGGGTTAGTGAACTGTCCTCAATTCCAAAAATAAAATTAGGGACAAGCTCACCAGTAGTTCAGAAATGTTCTCAAGTGTGGCTTAAGCCCTACTGAAGCTTTTTTCCATGTAGTTATAGAAAACTGGAGGTGAAATTAATTGGTGTAAATGTGAACAAAGTCCCATACTCTTAGGGATAACAGTCAACAGTCAGGTGCGTACAGCTTCACAAGGGGCCGGAACACAAGTACCCACGAACTCTGTAAAGAAGATAACATCAGAAGAGCGGCACATCTGCGACATGTCGGCACGTCTTCGAACCCAGTTTGGCCAAGAAGTGACGACCTGCATGCTACTGGTGTTGTCCTCAGTCAAGTATATGGGTAAATACATAGGTTCTTAACAGGCAAAAAATACATCCTACGAAGCTCCAGTTAGATGACCATTGCTATCAAAAGTGAGGGTTTTGGTGTGGGGCCCCAATGGTTCATTGCCGTATAGACATTAAGAAGGACATAAGAAGAAGACATGAGAAAAATTTGGAATAAATAGTCGGATTTTTTTTGTTGAAGAGGATCCTGTACACATCCTGGTATAGCATCCGTCACGAAGAGACTGGACCTTACCGTGGTGTGACGGTTTGCGCACCTCAGCGACCCATTGAGCTATACTGGGGG
>SJOL01004427.1:46626-196869 GCA_004794785.1 Opisthorchis felineus | reverse complement strand
TGTCTCTGTCGTTGACCCTCACTAACGGACCAATTAAGTACTTTGGACGTTGGACAAAAATACACTACTGAGTGTGGAAAAGTAGCTTATATCAAAAGTTCACACACGGTAATGCCTCTGGACTTGACACCATGGTGTATCAAATAATCTACAATGCGTGTGACTTGAAGCTTATTCATTGAAACATTTCCAAACCGAACGAAAGACGCTTCATCAAGAATTTTTACGATTTCGATGTGATGCCGCTTGGATAAAGAAAATAATTTCGAAAACTGCGAACAGTGTCCGCAACTAGTCGTGCGCAAGATATTTGCAGTAGTAAAGTAAGAATCGAATTTGGTCTGTTCTATTACTTTAGAGAACGGGAAAGTAAGAGAAAAATCGAAAACCCTTCATTTCCGGGAATAGCGCTCTGTTGTTGTGGAAGAAATACAGGCAGCGTTCTCCACTGATTCACATAATATGCCCAAGTTTGCTGGCCAGCCATTTTGTCGAACAAATCCTTCAGGTCATGCGTAGTAAGTATAAAACTTCCTTATGGATACATTGTAGTGACTCATAAAACAAGGGATTATGCCAAAAAGACGACAAAATGGGCTGCATCATCCAGTGGAAAATCTGATATGGTTAAAAATGTTAAGTTTAGTTCTCCAAACAAGAACAGAAATCGCTTCTTTAATTCCGTGCAAAAACTTCATCTACCATATATGACTGCCCTTTAAAAATAGGATGCCAAAGTAACAGTAACCTCCGTTTCGATAGTTTACGGACATAACGATTTTTTCCGATGTGATACCCTCTAAGAGGCGTTGCAAACTACTGTCACACGGAGCTGGTAAGTAGTTCTTGGAACAACAATTCCCAATTTGAGGATATCTAAAGCCGAGGGTAAATTTAGGGAGTACAAGGCTTACCAGCATTGACCATTTTACTGCATCATATGGATTAGAAAACGTGCTACGCATAGCTGTCTGCAAGTAAGCAGTAATGCACTGGAGATTACCACACCCTGTTCACTTGAGTATCATAATCGGTGGGGTTGGTAAACCTTGATGATTACAAAACAAGTGGTCGCATTTATGTGTTGGGTGGCTGTCACTGTGCACGTTATGATACTATTCCCATCACTGATGATCTAGTGTGCATCACATAGCTTGAGCCACTGTATATGAGCGCGATACATTGCTTTGGTAAAAATTAAATAACGGGCACTTTGTGCTAACTGTAAAAGAGCCAGTTTTGTAGAAAAGGTTTAAAATCACTGTCTCAGTGTAACTACTCTCTCGAAAGTTGACTTAACAGATTTTCCAATCTACCCGTCAAGAACAATTCTTACTGATTACTTTATGCCTCGATGGTTTTGCTTTATATTGGTCTAAAACATGAAACAAACCTCGGTGCTCACTTACCTACTTTGGTCTACTCCGGTTATCTCATGCATGGAGATGAGCTGCCTTCTAGAATATCTCGAATTGCTTTGCATTATGCTTGATAAGAAAAGCTTATTTGAGGCGAATTTTTTGAAATTAAGCTACCCAGAGGAAACCTATTTTCTCTTAGTTGGAAGCTGCTTATAGCTGGTTTTTAGAATATAGCGGTTTATTCAGGTACACAATACTGTGGGACATCTGGTTGAGTATAAAAAAACCTGTTACTTACCAGTCTCTACAAAAGCCCATAACTCCAATGATTCTTACACGAGAAACAAGCACGGCGCTAAACAATGCTAAGACATTTGAAGAATGAATGTTTTGTACACTTTATTCACTTCCGTCAGATTTCTCCTGAGGGCATGCGGAATCTGCCGTTAATTCATACTTGGGTGTTTCCCACCGAGCGCAGTTTATAATTACCAAGCATGCTTCCCCACTGGGGTCAAATGCATGCATATTCAAGAAAATTGTTCAATTTTTCGTCGAAATAGAACTACAACAAACATGTGAACACGCGCGTTTTCCGTCCGATTCGATTTTTACATGACCGGCTTTGTACGTGTGACATTTACAAGGCAATCGCAACGAGAGCGGATTACCTAGGCGAGTTGTTCCGGCCAAGCAAACGACTTGCTTGTCTACGAGTAACTAGAAGGAAAAAACAAAACACTATTTCAAACTGATGGCGGAAGGAAAAGCACTGGATTTGTCCCTTGCACGATATGCAGTGATAAACAAAAATAGAAGCAAGTGTTTTTCCCCTCAAAGAATCCGAAAATCGCAGTTCCTTACATAACGATGTTTTAACAAATCTGAAATACTTTCTGTTTAAGGAGCGACTCAGGGAGAGCTCCGAGGTTCGAAACATTTAGCTTGGTTGATTATTCATGAGACGCGGACTACAAAAAAAGAGTGATTGCAAGCACGTTTCAGTATTTATTCCACTAAAATCAGTGAGAAAGCAAATTGAAGCATATTTGATTTCACTGATCTCCAAGTGTCAGTCAGCTCGGTAGTTTCGATAATCACATTTTGATCATAATCTACAGCAGAGGCGGTACAGTCCAACACACAAATAGGCAGGAAACCCATGAACACAAGGAGAAAATGCCGGAAGCATATAGCTGTTCACACACGTATCATTCAGTTTTCACAGCTCGGTTATCCTTTGTTGGGTCCAGTAAACTGACCGTCAGCTCCGCTCACCGAGCATTTACAACAGCCCATCATGGTTAGTCACTTGACGCAGGAGAAAAACAACAAGCTTCCGGGGACCTCAAACTAAAATTGGTCTATTGGCGCTTTCAAAATGTGGCAGTGATTTTGAAAGTCTTATTGGTTTCTGCGTTACCTTAGGAAAAGGCCTGCTCAACACAGCGTTTGATTATGATAATTTAGCATTTGCTTCCACAGCATTCATTCTGCTAGGTGAGTAACTATTGGGTCACGTGATCCGCACTAGTTTCTAACCCTCTCTTCCTTGTGAGTGCTTTTGCTCATCCGCTTTCTTATGGAAATTATTGTGTCAAGACAGTTGCACACTGGTCTTCAACACTTTGTTGCCGTGTATGATAATAAAACGTATGACAAACACGGAATTAAAATCTGTTGTTTGAAGAAGTAGCCGGAAAAATACAATTTACACTTGAAAAGGTTATTTAATTGTGCAATTACTGAAGGGTGAGGTCTCGTAAAATAAAGCAGCGTATATGTGGCTGAACTTTGTCGTGAGAAAATTGGCTACTAGGGGTTGGCCTCTTTCTAGTAACTCACGAGGACGGAGGAGTATTGGAGCTACGTGTCAATAGACCAAAAAAGCGGTCCACGATTTCAGTAACGTTAACCCAGCTAGCCAAGTGGACAATAGCGTGGGCATCCACTTGGATGATTCAAGTTTCATTTCTCATTGAACTCCGTCATCGGTCTCCTATCTGTTAGATTTTGTCCTTGTTACCTCATTTATGACGACGAAAGAGCGACTGCATACGTTTTGGTCCAGAGGACAAAAAGAACTTGTAAAAACTGTTTGTTCCGTCTCATACAATGCTTTGCTCCTCCTACATGAAAATAAAATTCCACTGGATTTATTCGCCCTTAATAAAGTCTTTGAACTGGATCCTGTTCGCATTAGATGAAGCTTGCATTTGGTGTCGTAAATTTTGCATCATGTATCGTGCATTGCTTTAAATAAGCATTACCTTTCTTCCACTCGATTTTGTGCTCGTTACTCAACCGTCGCAGTGTGATGACTAGATAGAAAGTTGGACAAATTTGTTGGGATCATCCTTGTACTTTCAGGTGCTTGTCGTGGAACTAGTAACAGATGACCCGTATACCGAGGACAAACCCTTCACCTCGCACTTAGTGGTAATTATTAGTTGAGGAACTGTCTAGTGGGTAATTCACAAGCCTCCACCTCTCTCACAAGTCTGAGGACAACAACACTTTTAGCATTTCGATTCCCTTAATGACTAAGTCCTCAGAAGTGTTGATGAGCCTCTGGGCTTATTGTTAAACTACTTGGAAATATCATTTGCTACGCATAATAATACGAACACTCACTGGTTCGTATACTGTTTATAGTCAAACAAAGTTGCATGTCTGCACGCTTGACTTGAACATCACCTGCAGAGAGACATGGAATTTGCTTTTGAACCAAGTCTGCTAATATAAGGTGGTCTGGTTACCGGTAGCCCAGCAAATATCGTGACGACAACACTCAAAAGAACTCACAACGTTGCACAACTGCGTCTGCTAATAAAAGCCGAGTACAGACCACGTATTAGGAAACCCTCACAAGTACACTCTATCGCTGTGCTTGCACCGATTTTTTTCCAGAAACAATCAAAAAGTAGCTTAAGCGGTGGTTTGAGGAATTTTTTTTAAATGCATCGTTAATTAACAAATTGGATCAATCCAGTGACGGACGTTCTGTGGATTGTCGGAATCTTGTCCGTTCAGTCGCCAAATAACTAATCTCCTGTGGTCAGCAAATCATTTCATGAACCTATGAAATCCCACAGGCGAGTGCTTACGTTTGTTGATGGCTACATGATGGAGGCCAGGCTTTTGTGCTCATAAAACCTACATCAAAAGCTGTACCTTTCATGATATGTGTATGAGGCTAAAATACTGGGTGTTCTGTTGTATGGCTGTGAGACTTGGCCTGTTCGATCACCGGAACTGAGACGTCTTCAAGTGTTCGACAACCCTTGTCTCAAAACCATAGCTCGTATCGGTTGGTGTCGGCGAATCCGTAATAAGGCAACTAGAAAGCGAGTTTTCGGTTGTGCAACGGGGACTTCCATTGAAGAACCAAAAGCTGCGTTGGTCAGGCCATGTATATTGCGTATGCTAGACCATCGTTTGCGAAAGAGAGTGCTGTTTTCCGTGCCAAATTCAAAGTGGCGGAAGCAGAGTGGTGGCCAACCCTTGAGCTGACAGCAAGGTGCCGTCGGTGATACTCGCCCTCCAGGATGGAACCGCGTGATCTCCACTGTATCTGGTTGGAGACGCTGCAAGATATGGCTGCTAATAACAATAAGGCTTTCAAACAACTGATGGTTGTACGGCAGCAAAGCATCAGTGTTGGACAATGATGCCATGCTGTTGTTGATGATGATCATCATATTTTGTGTTTCTCCTGCAGAATATTGATTTTGGATTTCCGATATTTATCTGTACATTTGTTTGTGTGATGCCTTCGTGACTTCTATTGGCGTGACAAGAGCTTTTGAAAAAGCATTGTCTCACATAATAGGTTAGTCTGCTCAAGCGCTATTCAGTCTTTTGAAAACTTTTCCAAGTCTCTCGATTACCTCATACTTCAGTTAACTAAGTGATTTTTAAAAGTATGCTACCCGATTCTGTCGAACCCGACAAAAATAAGCATGGACACTGCAGATAAATAGTTGTAGCGGTCAATCAGTTTTGTGTCACAGCTTTCGTTACCACTGACGCGGAATCAGACGTTTGTTGCACAGTTCCAGCTTGCGGGAATTGAATCGGTGGCTGTCTGTGGTAAGTCTATGTTGCTGGTGTGGGGTGTAAGGTGTGGGTACAGCTTCGCTATATTTGGAAAACCCACTGATCAGAAATATTTATCTAAGAAAATGTGTTCTAACACAAATTTCTCTCAAGGGAGCCACCAACAGGAAGCATTTGGAGATTATTGATTAGCTGATGCGAAAACAATAGCCATCCATGTACAACCGACAGACACTTTTTACATTAGGCTGTTTTGCTTTTCACCTAGCTTCAATGGACAATAGATAATGTTGGAGCATGCCACACAGCTGCAATATGGTTTTTGTGCAGTGATCATAGATCATTACGTTTACGGTTATATTGGAATATTTATTCACATATTACCTTTTCGGCCCAGCTAGATAGAGACGCAAGTATTTTCAGTGAAAACTCAGATATGGGAAGCTTCCTTGCAAACACCTCCGATAGACTAAACCGTAAATTTTTGAAGCAATTCGTAGCGTTTGTTCTTGTATATAGGAAAGGAAACTATGGAATACATTTCAGTATCGGCAACTGATAACGTTTCTTGTGTGGACCAGGATGTCTTTGTCTCTTCAGAAGTGGTAAAGGGCACTGCTACCCGTTTTAATACTTTAGAAAAGTCCGTTGGTTGTTTTTGTACAGGCGTCTTAGCCAGTGAGTTTGTCACTAGCAGCTACAAAAAACAAAGTTTTCGGTGGTCGATTTTGAGACATTATTGTTACTGGTGTTCCAAAAGAGCTCGTCAAAACATTCTTTCCAAACCTAGTTTCGGCCTACTTCTACTGATCGAGTCGAACCTAGGAGTTTACGGTCTGGACTAGCATTTGAGTTGTGTGGGTTGCGTGAACGAGCAGAACTTGTTCCGTTTTTCGTTCTGCAGAACGCAGCCTAATCTCATTGCGGTGGACAAGTTTTGATACACAGTCAGGCTCTGAAGACTTTGTTCAGCCTTTGGAACGTCATAATGAAGGTAGAAAAAGAAATTTGCCGAACTGGTGGTAGAAAAAAATCCAGAACCTTTTTAACCCCAAAAGGGGACGAACATGTCTCCATTAGTTATTCGGATTTTTGTTGGATATCGTTAGGCTTGTCTGAATAGTGCGTTACGTCTACACGGATGTATTTCTTCCGCCGTATTTAATTTTTTCCTTTATTTTTCCATCAAAAACAGTTCGCAAAATTCGTTACACAATAGTTCATAGTATTTTAAGAAAAGTTTCCGTGGCTTTTCTGGCTTTAGTGGCAGTATATTAAAATTCTCAGAAAACTAAATTTTAGAATAAATGTTGCTCATCAGGAGATTGCAGGAATAAAAGCATAGGACTAGCCACTCAAATATTCCTAGATAGTCAAGTTTCCTGAATTAATCATCACATTGGCTTAGCCATCAAATCTTGCTAACTATTGCACCATAGTTTCCACCGTTATAATCGGATTACAAGCGGAATTTTTTAAGATGTGGATGCTGAGACGTTGAAACAGGAAATGCAATGTACATGGTTCGACGCAAGCGCTTATCGTTTTGGATGTACTTTTTAAGGCAACGACTAAAGGAAACGGATCACTCTGCACGACAAATCTCACGGTAGACTGTTCTCTTAAGCTTTTAGTAAACACGCGCCATCGGACACGAGATGTGCATGGACCTTGCAGGCCGTTCACGAACCCATGCATTTGGTTCAGATTGCTCGAACAACAGAAAAATGGCATGATTCCGAATGCAGGAGCACGTAATCCAAATACGGATGGACAGCGAAATGTCCCGAATTGATTCCAGCTACAAAGCATCACTCGACCGACTCCGTAACATTTGCTGGAAGTCACCATCGTCACCATTGACAGCAGTAAACCGGTAATAAATACTGGTGTCTGAGTATCACAAAACAGCTGAGTATGAAGAAAGCCAAAATTTCAATAAAATTGGAATGCCCTGAGAATAGTTCCTCAGCGGCGATCACACCCCGCTGATATTCCTGGTAAGACAACGGCCGCTTTCATTCTCACACTGGGTGACGTTTTCGCAGTTTTTGTTTGTGAAACTGGGTCTAACTATTTGTCGATTTATTCGGACAATCTGAGGACAACAGGGTCACATGTTCGATCCCCTTAGGTGCATTTGGTGATCCTTGATAAAGATAAGAGACTTCCTATGATGCAGCGGCTCTGGATCTGAACAGATTACCTTAGTTGTGAATCATCGAGTTCTCGCATCATTTATTACTGATTTCTTGCTTCAAATCACCGAAATTTTTAAGTATTAAACACTTGTTCTATCATTTAAGTTGTTTTCTTGCTATCTGATTTCGACCAGGTAAACGCCACGTTCGCGGGCACAACAGCTCTTCATGCTGCCTGTGACGCAGGACATTTGGCATGTGTATCGGTGCTGCTCCAGTTCGGTGCAAACAGGCAGTTGCGAGATGGATGCGGAAACGAGGCGGTACACGCAGGCGCACAAGGAGGAAATGCCAGTATTCTACGACTTCTGTTGGCTCCAAGACAACGCTGTGACCCTAACAGATCACTGTCACCCATTACCGATGTAGAAAACTCCACTCAGTCTGAAGTACATTTAGCTGACTCCGATGTTGGTAGCTTGGTGGAAGGAATACGCACAGTTAACTTTTCGGAAGCAGACGATACCCCAGATGTGAACTCACGAAACGCTTTGCGCCAAACTCCGCTTCATTTGGCTGTTAGCCGCCATGATTTTATGGTGGTGCAATGTTTGTTAGAAGAACTGAATGCCTTACCAAGTCTACAGGTAAATATTATTATTTTTATCGCAGTTTTATCCGCCTCCTCTACAGTTGAAGGAATTCGTACAATAATATGGTGCGGTTGCTTTTATTTATTATCTGAAGGCGTCTGCTTCCCCACTTGGTTTACTGTCTGGAAATATAGCCCGAAAACGAGAGTAATTTCAAAAAACATTTCAGCTGTGACATTCCGCAATATTGTTGGTCCCCATTACTTTTACGGTAAGGGAGCCGAGGTTTTGCAAAAAATAAAATAGTAAACTACATTTGCGATTACAAAATAGGTTTACATTTAATTGTTTTTGGACTCCGTACTGAAAAAAAACCATACCACTTGGGACATTGCCCCAAGGATTGAACATTCGGGTACATTTTGCGCTTTTCTGACTGATGCAGTTAGAGCAGCAGATTTTTTGTGCGAAAGTAGTGTGCACTTTTTCCACAGCCCTCAGGTATTCATGAATTGACCGATTGGTTCAACCGGAGGGGAATTGTATGAGGAAATTCTATAATGGAATATGAAGTCTACATGCACGAATTGGCAAAAGATTACGCAAAGACTCTATATATGTGTAAAAGAACGGAGCAGCGAAAACATCATCTTAGGACACTGACGGGGAACAAGCGAATGCGTGAGACATTTCACCGAATTCTTTGGGGATTTTTACATGTCCCTGATCGGATTAGATGTAGAGATTATGTGGGTAGCAACTAAATCAAATATGATTCCGTTGAAGATACTTGCCAAACTTAGCCCATAGGATGGATAGTTATACGGTGTGTGTGTGTGTGTGTGTGGCTCACAGGAGCGATCAGAAATGCTGTGGTCATCACAATTCAAAGGTTTATTTGGTTTAGGGGAATGAAAGGAAAGGTTTACCTTAGTTGGGAAAACAATTCTGCTAGCAGTGGTAGGAGGTAGCCGCAACCTAATACGCAGACATGAAAATTGGATAATTACCTTACACACAACGAGATATTCGTACCCACTCTGGTTATTATTATTCCTCTGATATCCAGGATGAAATAATTTTTATGTAGTTGCACGATACGGCCATCGAGAAAACGAGACGTTAAGAACGTGAAGAGGTTTTGGTGCAACCCGAAAAATGGTCATATAGTGAAGGTATATTTATAGGGTAGAGTACCGGACATAACCAAAGGCCATAAAACCTCAAGTGAGCATGAACCACAAAGCACACGTCCAAATCTTACGAAAAACGCTCAACAACCTAACTGTCGATTAGTTTCCACCATAAGACTTGTCTTTGAAACCATTACGCTACGATTTCTAGGTCATTTGATTACTCCACAGCTCAGCCGTCCATGATCATCAGTCTATTCTTAGTTGCAGATGTCACTAACAAGTCCCAGCTTTTAAGTGCAGCAGTAGCACTTATACACTGGGTTTTGATCAGCTTAGTAAATGAGTGAGATGCACCTTCAATGACCACTCATCTCTTTAACTCTCAGCTGTTTGGAAAAGAAGGAACTCAACTAGATGCACGCCGAGTTTATTCCGCTGTGATAGAATGTGGGTCTATCCCGGAAGTACTAATCTGTAGCGCTTTCAAGGCATCAGCGCAATAATAGGCTACCACGATAAGTCTTCGGCACTAAACAACTGTAGCCCTTTTTGTGGGCGTTTCAGCGTTCGGTGTAATGTCAAATCTGGGAACTATTTGCACTATGTAATACACTACTCATAAGGTTGCTGAAAATTCTTCGACAGTCCACGACCGGTTCCGTCCTTCTTGGGGCTCATCAGATAGGCGCAGTCCCCGAGTTTTCGTCAACCTGTTCTACTTGAACCCAAAATGCACGAAATTAGCGAAATACATTCATTTGCACACCAGTTTGGTTTTGCTTAAAAACATCCTAAACGAGAGATTCAGCTGGGTTCCATGTGAGTCTCCCGCAAAACCAAATTGTTTTGCAAATGAGCGTATTTCGCTACTTGTTGTTTCAGGTTTGGTAGAAGGTGCACAAAGCGCTTTTAACCAACTGTTTATTAACTGGTATGGTCGTCGCGGATTTGCGAAATCAGACAAAAATTTTATAATTCAAGTCTTACAAAGTAAGTTCTTCTGTTGAGGCCGCAGTGCTGAATATCTGCGCACAATTTTGTGTCGAGGTGAACATCAACGGGTTTATTTCTTTTGATTTGACGATTTCAGTTCCATGAGCATTTCAACAAACACGCAAGCAGTTTTTATTGCGTATTGTTGCATGACCGATAGGTTTGTAGATATTTTAAGCATATTACTCTGCTTGCCCTCATGGCACCCTCAACGACAAGATGGTCCTTTTTAGAGGAAAAAACCTTGAGGCTAGATTACTGTCCTAGAGAGTCTACGGGACCATTCCTTGTTATCCATGACTTGAAGTGCCTCTCGAATGCAGTCCACACCAAAAGGGCCCTATCCTCTCGGTAGTACCTCTTCAGAGCTATTTTATTTTTCACTCTATGTACAACAATGTTCTAGGATTTTGAAATTCTGCATTTCTTGCGCAGGCGGTCATAGAGACAAACAACTGAAGTTCCAGATATTATTGCACGATTTGGAGGTTGAAACAAACCAAGAAACGTACATTAATTTTATATATCTTCAAAGGAGGCAGGGACAGATAAATTGTACGTTTTGTTCTGTTGATACACCGTTTTTGGTTGTGGAATCACGAAGTAAAAACAGCCTTTGAAATAAGACACAGTCCCCTTATCTGCCTTATTATAATCCACACAAGAGGTGTTTTCACGTTAATATTTCCCTTCTATCTCTGAGGACAAACCCAGGTACTTTTACAAAAGTGCCGTCAGTTTATTCTTCGCTAATTATAGCCTCTTTATTTTAAACATTAGTGTTGATAACGTCTGTCTCGACTGATGACCAATTTGTTGGCAGCAGCAGTCCTGAGACAAGGACTGGAAGCTGGTGTCTTTCATTCCTCGGTTTTGTTTCAGATTGGAAAAGGGATCCCATATCTATAATGCAGATTTCACCCTGTAAATGAAGTCAATCTGTGCTGAAAAACCGAGGAGCACTGTGCAGCTGTTTCGTACTTATTGGAAATCACCAGTAGTGCACATTTCACGAAACCTCTGGAAGTTTGGAACCCGCGAACTCCAGGCTTATAGTTTGAGCACTTAGCTGTTTGGCCACGTGCGGCTGATCACCACTGTGATTATTCGCACTTCGGTAGAATATAGATCGGCTCAGGTTAGCTTCACTTGCAAGACAAAAATTCCCAAACCTCCCCAAGTCTATAAAGATGGGATGACTGTGAATGGCTGTGTTTTCCAGCCAGACTCCTATTTGTCTTTCATTTTTGTCAAACAACATATACCCTACATGTTGTTTCACAACAACCCCCAACCCAGTGAGTCGCATGAGAGTTGCTCAGCTGTGATTGTGGCCAGTTTAAAACAGGGAATCTCGTTGGGCTTCTTAATTTTGATATGTTGTAGATTCAAGTTTCACTGATGTTCACAATACATAATTTAAGTTAATAGTTTTCACTCTGTTTCTGGTGCGGTCCAGTTACTTCTCACGGTAGGGAGAATGGACTTTCATCCGAAAACCATTTAATCCACTCTAACAAAATTAGAAGCAGTTCCCTTGCACCTGAATCACGGTGTGCGTCAGTCGACGCGAATCGTGTGTATAAAATTTCACTTTCCCAAGCGTAAAGTCGGAATCTATCAAAATTTCATGATTTAAAGCTTTACCCGTAGAATTTATCAGCTCTGTAATTTTCACGTCACTGGTTTCAACAGACGTTGAGATTCGCCAAGGTCAATTAGTTTCAACTGACGTGAACACCAGCTGTGCTGCGCCATAGGGCAAGTCCACAATGGAAGTTGTTTTGGTTCAGCACTTCATTGTCAGACAAGCCCTTCCAGTATGAGCTCCGATAACATCCAAATCTATCTTTTTCCCCTCTCCAGCACTCAGAATGAGCTAAAATATTCATTATTAGATCAGCCACCAAAATAACTGAACAGACCTAGTAGAATTCGGCAATACAGTTTCTCTAAGTAAATTCTGTAACAAGACTGGTTCACTGTAAATTCTTTGGATCGCGGGACGTACAATTCTAGTGGCATTTTGCAACCCAAGCGGAACGGATGCATGTATTTGCGTATTTAGAACCAGATAATTCCATAGATCCAAAATGGTATAGCGTAAAACCCAAACTTATGGCAAAACGTCTTGTAGGTTCCTCCCCTCAATGCGTGTCTGTTATCCCTCAGTGAAAATGTTTACAAAGCTACACTACGGTGCAAGATTGACGAGTCGATAAGCGCAAGAGATATCAGATGAAATAAAGAGATGATGCCCTAATTAACGTTAGTAACTTTGTACTATAGTGCGGTGAAAAATAGCACAAAAACCAGACTTTTTTTTCTTCATATTAAGGCAAACTAAGGCTTAGAGTTTGACCTGTTTGAATAGTGAAATGGATGTTTTTCATCTGATTTGATGTAAATTGGTAGTACATTCCGGTGCAGATCAATTGTGAACACATTACCTGCATCCTCAATATGAGTCTGTTGGCAAAGCAGCGAGATTTTGTTTGGCCATGTTTGTTACTAAATATACCCAGCGCAGAAACAAAGCGGAGATTTATCGCGCAATTGAAGAAGACTAAAATCCTTCCTTAGGCTTCATAACAAAAAATTCTTGGAATAATTTGAACAATTAGGATTGCTGTGGTTTTCGATGCTATATTACAAGCCGCGTGTTCGGCTTCATGTTAACACAGCCGGTCACTGTTTTTTTCGAGTCAGTTCATGCAGTTAAACATTTTACCTTACTCCATCTCCTTGAAAGTGGATAAGATAATAGTCCACGCCAAGAAATCGAGCAAACTGTCTTTGCAAAGAAATGATATCTTATGAGAGATTAGATTTTCATCTTAGTGTTGCTAAGACGTAAACGTTGAAATTAGCACTGATATGTCCCTTTCATTAGTTAAAATCGCAGAAAAACTCGGGTTGATGGACGTGCTACGAATCCACTAACACAAGCAGTGCAGGTCGATGGCCAATAAATTGTCACGACACCATACACCTTGAGTGACGTGGCTGCCAGTTCATTCACAGTTTCCCTGGGATTTGGCATCATTCTTTGGCCTACGTGTCACGAAATGACTACATTTAATCGGTGAACTTTAGTTTTTTATCAGAGGTTGACAAATACATGGAAAACATTTAGCAACTTCGTTAAGTAGAGTTCTGCACTTTCTGGAAGATTTAGTTGTGAAAATCGTACCTATTGTAATGCCACAAATTTTGAAGGCGCGCAGTTTAGTGCTTCCTTCAAACCATACGTTTTAAGAGGAACCATTTTGTCGAAAATATTGTACTTGTTCAACGGGCAGCTAATTGCTGGGAAACACTGATTATGACTTATGAGGCAAAACTCCCTGTTTAATATTTGTGAATTAGGAGCATTCTTCTCTGTAAAGATCCCCGCTCGCTATATTTCAAGCTGTAATGGGCTTCTGGGACTTACCAAGTGGTTTAGCATACTCCAAGTATAGGACTTTCAACTTTGAGGTGAGACTATGATCAGCGAAGCAACAAACGGTTTATTGAATACCATAGTGATGCAAGAAAGTAACTGCCGTTGTCATGATACCTGATCAGTCAGTGAACAAACGAAATTGCATTGGCGAAATGCGGCCTCCTTTAACAAATGCAAGTAATTTCCCATGCCAGTTATCTTGCGTAAAATATGCAGAGTGCCTTTCGAAGCATGAGTATGTGTCTGGCAACGGTGCAGCTTAATTGGCAAATTATGTAGATCTGGAATTAAGATTGTGCTGTGTAAAGCATGCTGGTTATAATCCTAAGTGCAACAGTGAATAAATGTTATTGGTTTTCATATATATATATATATATATATATATATATCACTTTACGCTAATGTATGGATACGTGCATGGGCGAAAGAGCAACAACAATTTCAGCGCATTCGTAAGATTTCCTACGTTTTACCACCTCAGAGAGGAAGTAAAACAGTTGGTTTTTGTCATTACTTTACTGCAGACGTCCAAAGCCTCACCCTCTTACTGACTGCGGATGGTCTCTCTGTTTCATATGCCATGAAATAAGTAAAGGTTTTAACGCGGGATTTAAAACCGGAAACCTAAGGTTTGGTTCGAATGAGAAACGGGGCGTACACTACAGCCGACCCGTATGAGAACAAGCGGCATCTCAGCTTAGGGTGAGACCACATTGAAGACAGCTATCAGAAATGTATATGGTACGAAAGTTTTACCGGTCCTTGATATTTACTGCTTGGATATACTGCATGTGCTTTTTTCGTCAAGTTACTAAAAGTTCGATGCAGCTGCATCCACGGTGCACACATAATGGTCCAGTGCATTTCATTCGTTCAGGGTGTCAATTTTATCCTTTAATCTTACTGTCATAAAGATTTAGTCTGAAGACGCCGGTTTGTGCTGGGTCGCTGGATAATCTTCTCTTTTCTAGTTAGCTTCATAGGCATTATTCAGTATATAGAACTCGCATTTTGTAAAGGTTGTTGTATTAGCTAATTAATACAACGCAGAACAGAAGGTAAAACCGTTTTCCTACCATCATGAAATTTCAAATTGAAGAACAAAAACCTGGCGGTATAAAACTGGTTTCCTGGGCCTTACTTTCAGCGAACCTGGAGAATAAACCTGCCATTCGAAAATTAGCTAAACTGATCTTGCTGTCATATCGGCATTGAGTGTAACTTGGTATTGGATTGACCAAGACTGAATCCACTAGAATGACCCACCTCATACGTAAAAGTTTGATTCCATTTGTCAGTAAAATTTTAAAAAAATTAAAAAAAAGTTAAAAAAGTTAAAAAGAACTCCATGTTTTCATTGTGTTCTTAGGGATTGCCTTAGAGAGGAGGGTGGCACTGCTCTTCTGCGTCTCCTCTCCGATAATACAGCTATCATAATGGAATTATCAACTAATAAGCAGTTCAAAGAAAGGGTGATTTCGCTGGCTGTTTGAGACCTCCTTCTGAGAAGTCTTTACTCGAGGAGCCAGTCAATACGTGAGAACATGATGTGGCTTCCGTTAATATAAGATGAGTGACGCTATGCCCTGTTCAAGTGAGAGCTTATCACACTGCTGATAAGCTACTCGTGGCCAGACGGTTGGCTGTTTAGCCCCTGTTCTGAAGATCAAGGTTTAAAACTCTTCGAGTTTCGTGGGCTACCACCTACCCATGATTCTTAACAAAGATGAAGCAGCTATATAATGCTTCTCGGCTTTTCAGCCTAGACTGGTTTCAATGATAAGACAAAATCTTCATTGAAAGTGGAAATAAACTTCGGTTGCTTTGGAATCACTTAGCTTGTGCCAAAGGCAAATGTAACAATGTTAAACTTCATCATTCTTTCCGTGTGGGATATCATTAGACGAACTCTGAGGATGAACAAAGTTTGGGTCAGCCATGCCATTCACTATTAACTGAGCTATTCTGGTTGATCAGCACATATCTATATCGAAGCTAACTATGTTATTCAGCCCCAGATTTGGTTGTTGAACGCTTGATTCTGCGACCAAAGGTCAGACCTGCTGAGCTGGAGTGAAGGTGTCTTGCGTTCCTGTGTTTCCACTAAGCTTTACTATAACATGCGGCTAAAAATCCTAGGTGTATGATGCAGCAATCATCGTGCCGGGTAGAAGAACAGTGGCAAGTTGGGTTGTGCTGATTCAAAAACAGATGGTTAGATCAAAAATATAAAACTTAAATACTAAATCTATCCCTTAAAACAACCTTAACGTGGAGATAAAAATGCAAATTAAAAACGGTATTCAATGTCTCGGAAGTAAAATCACATGGGGTGATGAAATTTTCCGCTAGGTTATGAAGCCATCGGATTTCAACAACTTACTGTGTTTACACGAGTTTTACGCGTTCCAAACGCGAACGAACTCTATTAGGAATGGACTGGATACCAATGCTGTTTATAGCTGGGATATACTATAGTCTTGTAGTCCGTTTTTAATGGGGTCTATGCAGACCGTTTATTTAATCAGACGCAGCACCTCACATAACAGTGATTACCCGTTTTCGCAGCTCTTGAGTAGCGGGCATGATGAAAATCCAATGTCGTACGCAAGCACCACACCAGTTTCAAAATATTATAAAGGCCTAACTACAAAGTAAATATCTTGTAAATCCCCGAGCATAAAATTTAATCATATAAACTTCTTATGAGATAAAATTTTCTTCAAAGTGCTGCTGGGGTTTTCGTTCTGCTTGATCTGGTGTTTCACAGCAAGGAGTGTTGGAATACTTGTTCAGTTGGTTTTCCTGGTTGTTTTTGACACATATATCGACACTGGTCAGTCTGTCTCTTTTGTGGCGTATAAAACATCTCTCACCAATGATGGCTTGTTCAATACTAAACGAAAAGGGATGACAGTTTTGTTCAGTACATCTACTGTCAATAACCTTATAGAACCTGACGTGCTGTGTCCCAGTGGACAGACTGACATAACTGTCGGTTGACATTTACGAAATGCAAGCGTCAAAAGTATTTAGCGTGAAATCAACCATATCTAAACGAATTCACTCCACGTGGCCGCTTCTTTCTTGGCTTTCTTTTCCCCTTTATTACTTTACAAATACGCAGGAATTACGAGTAAAAATTACCCACTATCTCTGTTGCTCAGGTCCAACAGAAAGTGTTGTTGAACCTTTCACCAGTGCGAGGAAGGTTCAACATAGTACAGACTGTGACAGTTTGGATGTACGTTCGTTTATTCAGGTAGTCATACAAACGCTTTTATGATTTTCAATCGAAATTTCTTCCTGTAAGTGAAGCTAATCTATTCTGAAAAGCTGCGAAGCACTGTTTAGCTGTTTCATTCTTATTGGGAATCATAAGCAGTGTGAATAGTGTGAAACTACAGGGAGTCTTGAAGCCATGGCCTCCCAGCCAGTAGTTGGAACAATTAGCCCTTCGACCACGAGCGGCTGCTCAGCAGTGATTAGCTCTCACGTAGACAGGATATAGCGCCACGCATCCTTCAATCATGGGATCCACATAACGTGATCAGAAGTGTTGACTGACTCTTCGAGTGAAGACTTCTAAGAAGAAAGCTGCACTCTTCTTGTAAAATTCTTCTTCCACTGAGCTACTTATAAGCTGACGGTGGTGTGAGGATTATTGATTGTCTGACTGTAATCTCTCCGACGAAACTTATCAGGAGAAAGGTAGTATAGTCCATTGGAGCGTTTGTGGTCAACCTTACCTGGTCGTTTTTTCCCTTTAAATGCAACTGTCTTCTAGGAGATGTGTTTTCTGTCGTTTTCTTTTTTGGGTAAAGAATGTCTGAAGTTTTCGAAAGTCTGAGTGCAGGTCAACCACACTGCTAGCTAGCCACTCGTAGCCGAATGGCTGAGTGGTTAAACTACTAACCAGGAGGTTGCGGGCTGACATCTCTCTGGAGTTTCGTGAGACGCGCATTTCTGCTGATTTCCCATAAGGATGGAGCAACTGCACAGTTTTTCTTGGAGTTTCAGCATCGACTGGCATCACTTACAGGTAGAAATCTCAACTGCAAGAAATTCAGTTTGGAGAACCTGTTTTATTAGGGAAGGCGTGACAAACCCTAGCGGAGGATGTTCATTGATCGTGACTCGGCAATACGTGGTGATCCGTCCCGTAGACGGCTTAAAAAGTGCCAGATTTCTGTATATGCTCCTGCCTGGATTGGTGGGTCTGTTTTGCCGCAGTTGAATGTGAAACATCCTTTAGGTGAAATCATTTCTCTCTGTTTCTGTTGAACGAGCAATGAAGTTGGGAACTATTTACTCGTTGATTAGAGTGTACAGAATAAACGACAAATCAAAAAATATATTTTCAGAAACCGTTATTTATTTACCTCATGATGAAGATTATGGAATGGAGACATACTTCCGGTCAAATAGAACCTCGTCCTTTTGAAAATAAAGAAACTATTTAATACTCCACTCTTCCTGTTTATTTTGTGCGCAGCTAGCTTGCACTGAGTAATTCGGCTGGCCTTATTCTGAGGACAAAGATGCCGTGACAAGTGCATGATAATTGCAACATGAGTGTTTATATTTAACTGTTTATCTAGGACTGAATACAAAGTGGGATTTGCAGGAGGTTACCATTAAACCGCTCGATACTGTTGAATTAAGTTACGCTAAAAATAGCTTACCTTAATGATCACAGATGCGAACTAAATAGTTCTTCACGCAACAGCTTTTGCTGGCAGTCGCCATCATTTTCTTTATTTGGGTTTATTTTTATCGAAAAACGACTAGTGTACCAAGGCAATCGTTTGTACACGTAAGGCCTCTGGTAAATTTGACTGATACTTGTGCTTATACATAGGAATATAGCTGCGCGCTCTGCGATGGAGGATTCTCATGGGCATGATTCATTTGGATCGGACATCTATGGGCTGATGTAAACTAAACCTGGGGGCGAGGTGGCTCATGGGGCTCAGTGGTTAGAGCGCGAATTTACTGACCGGAAGGTCCGTGGTTCGAACCCGACCTCTGACTCTCGCCTTCCCCTGTCTAGGCTTGGGCAACCTGGCAGTATCCCAGCCCTCGTGCTTCCTTCAGGTGACATGGCAGCTATGCACCGAAAGGGTGTTACAGCTGAACGATTATTATTTTTTATATAAACCTGAGTCCCTCCGAACTCCTTTAGTTTTAGAACCATATTTCCGCAGGGTTTCGGAGGACGTCTCATGCATAAATATTTTTAGGCAAATTAAAAAAGAGCTAAACGATTACGAGTTAATCTTTTATTCTTGTTGACGGTACTAAATGTTTTCGATGAGGAGACTGATATAAAACGTGAATTACGAGAAAAAGTAAGAACGGCTGATCACAGCTGTTGGGAAGAGAAGTTGGCGCTGCATTCTCAATGTTGTAAAAATAAACAGTTCTTTGAAATTTATGGCTATTTCCGTCATGATTACTGGCATTAATATACGCGTAGAATATACCGGTACAAAGCAAAGGAGTCACTCATGTAGGTGTCAAAGAGATGGCTGGCGCGCTTTGCTCGCTGACAGGTTATCCATTGTTGGATAGGCCTATGTGACACCCATTAGAGTTCGGTGTGTTACTACTACAGTAGTCCAAAATTTATAACACATATTTTCAAGCATTTTTACTCCAAAGCTAAAAGCCAAGGTGCAGCTTGGACTGCTTCAAAGAGACAGGATATTCTTGTGGTCTGGCGGTTTGCGTACCTCTACGACCCAGTGAGCTATCCTGGGGGGTTTCACTTTGATACCCAAACTACGTTTGTCGATGGATGGAATTCTGACGAAGACCGTCTTATAGCTCTCCGGTTTGGGGATGGCAACACGCCCGGTGCTTTGTTCCTTCAAAAACTTGGACTAAGATTCTAGTGTAACGATGGATACTACTGATGAACCGTGTGGGTAGTCCATGGTTAGTGGTCAAGCTCCGACACGCATCTGACGGAAGGTGAAGTTTATTGTGGAAATTGTGAAATCACTTTACAGTTTTGGTTTACTATTGTGTAATAGTCAATGAATATCCAAGAAAGTTCAAGAGAATGCGTGAAAATGTTTATTTTTTAAAGACTATGCATAGGAGGTGTTTACTTTCCTGTCTAATGACCTGAAACTGCTTGGTTCGTGTTTGCCAGCGAACGGCTTCGCAGCAAGAGGCTTTCCTCCTTTCACTAGTATGCGGGCACCTATCCGCTGTCTTTTGATCGGAGGCTTTGGCTGAGGACTCTAGACGTTCTCCGGCGTAAGCATGAGTGCCCTGACACTACCTCAGCCCCTGTACAGCCATGAACATCACAAATTAGTCATACCATATCAGGTGTTGTCTAGTGTCATCATCCGCGGCACTCTCCATACCGCATACAGTAGGGGAGGAGACTAAAACACGCTACCACTGACGCCTATGTTACATCCTCACATATTCCATATTCTACCCAACTCCACCCGAATGTGTCTCAGCACTAGGAACAAACACTTTGTACACCGTTCAGCAGGCTTAGCAGCAGATTCTGTACGTCTGTCTTCACTAACAACCCTAGGCATCTGAAAGCCTGTTTTGAAACCCTGAAATCGGGTTTACTTAGATGCTTTAGTGTTCGCACAATGGAGCAAGCAGGATAACAAGCGGCTGTTGTTGGTACTCTGGATTCCGTCTTCACTGATGTATGCTGTCTGCCAAAAACAAGGATCTAGAATGCAAATATTGTGCTTGAACTGGCCGCCCCCTCACTCTCTACGAGCTTCCGGCTGCGCACCTCCAATGATGTGCAGGCCGCTGAGACTAGATACCTCTAGGTGGATATTGTGTTGATACATCTAGTTGAGGCGTACCCACCTGATTGGATATCAGCTGATAATCGCCTTTTCGCGGTTTTTGTCAGCCTCTATGAAAGTATTCCGAGAAAGCGAGGTCCATTTCTCATTTTTTATTGTATTGGCTTACATCCCGATGAATAGGAGCTCTGAATCTACCAAGGACAATTTTTATGACCCTCCAGGTATCCTTTTGCAGTAGGCTGAAAGCTGAGATATTGCTGTGGTCGGTGGTGACATGGACGCTTAGGTGGGTAGGCTTGGCGCTGCTGAGGCCGAATGGGTCTTCGTCTTGGGCTGAACATGGGGTACCAGCCGCAGATATGTGCTAAAGACAGACTGTTTTGCAAGAAGGCAAATATTTTGACCACGTCGCGTCCACTAACAGACCAGCCCCGAACCCAAGTCAATCACACCACCATCAGTTACCTGTGGCTATGATCGATGACTAACTGCCACTTCTAAAATACCTTGGTGAGTCCACATCAGGGGGAATGGGTACTGGACTCGAGCTTCGCTCTTACTAGATCTCATCAACAGTGCATATCCTTGGCCATTCCGGGGTTTTATATCCTAATATCTGACGTGCGAGTTCAATGTGCCTCCACTACCCCCCAAGCACAGGCTGGATGCACATGAATTATCACTTCTGAACAGGCGGTTTTCGCGCTTTAGCGATGTGATCGGTTTGTCCGACAATGGGCTAACTGCTACAGAGTAGGAGGAGGACTGTTCAGGAAAGTGATATGAGCGTGAATTCTACAAAACCCGCAACAACTAAGCAAAAATTGCCCAATCGCTTCCGCAACGCTGCTTAGCTGTTAAGTCCTGACAGGCGGGTTAATCGATCGACACAAGAGTTTGTCTAACTCCAAGGTTTGTTCAGTAATCTTGGAAACATTAACGCGAAGCAGGCTGTGGGCTCACAGATTGGTGGATTAGGTTGTTAACACAACCTCGTGTTTACGTCTGCCAACCTACAGCAATAGTGAGATACGCAGAACAGGAATTTATCGAAGTTGACTAGTTATTCAATAGTTTAAGGAGTCACGTGTTTAGGTTCTTCAGGAGGGCTCCGAAAACAAAGCAGTGTTCTGGAGCCACCCATTATAAATAATAATTTATTTTGGCAGTGCTAGAAACCTTGTGTCACAAAGTAACAGTTCGGATAAAACGGTGCCATACAAAGTAGTGCTTGCCCTGCTTTAAGTCTAAATTTCCTAACAGAACAGGAGAGACTGACTTTCCTGCTATGATTAGAACTTTGACTGCCGCATAATACTTGGTAGAGAAACCGCGAACGCCTCGTAAGGGTTACTGCTGCTCAGTGCAACACAACCACACAAAAAACACCGTGAACGAGAGATTCAGCTGGGTTCCAGATGAATCTCCCGCAAATCCAAATTGGTTTGCAATTGAGTGTATTTCGTTAATTTCGTGCAATTTGGGTTCGAGTAGTACATAAAGTTGACGGAAACTCGGGGACTGCGCCTACCTGATGAGCCCCAAGAAGGACGGAACCGGTCGGGGGCTGTCGAAGAGTTTTCAACAGCCTTATGAGTAGTGCATTACTTTTATACAAGTGATCTATTCTTTTAAAAAAGCGAAGCTAATTATCCCACGGAGTTGTCAGAGCTAATTACACTTCAGACTGTCTACACCCCGCTACCAGTCACAGGATTTAAAAAAGTGACCAATCGAAATAACTTAGTTCGCGATACATCCGTGCACAGACGACTCAAAATAATCCAGCGGGAAAATTCCCTTCTAAGTCTATTGGGTGATCGATTTCCGTTTACCAATACGAACATCACTATTCCTGAATGAAGCTTCTACTCTATTCCGTTAGGTAAGCCTACACGGCTGCACTGCTGCCCGGACCGCAAACCGAGGATTAGAGACTTGGAAGTATACTTACTGAGCCTTAATTTCACCCAGCTAGTCTGTAATGAGAACTCGGTAGGGCAAAACGTTAGCTGCAGAATTTTAAATCCTGTCTATAGTTTGGTCTTTGTGTGGAAGACACCAAGGGAACCATTGATGGTATCTGAAAATCAGTGTACAAACTGGTTCTCCAGAAGCTGTCCAAACAGACTTACCTTACAGTACCAAATTGTGCCCAGAGTCTAGTAAAGACGCAGTGTGTGATCAAATATCAGCTTTACTAGTTTCGTGTAGAAATAACATCTGTTTCAGTGAGTAATTCAGTGACACACGTTGAAATTCGGACGTTAGTGTAAGCAGGAGAGAGAGCTATTGCGTGTCCCGAGGTTATCGTTTTGATAACTCTGATAACAAGGGGACACTTTTTTATTTGCAATGCTCGATACATTCAGACTACGAAACGCGTCAGTCGCTTCACTTTGGAGTGGAGTCACTTTTTTGAAGTCACCAGTCAGCTGTTTTACTAGTCCGACCTGTTGCACATGGTGCTCTGCTTCCAGAACTGTCCTAATATGCTATTTCCGGCTCTACTGTCGTTACCAGTTGTTTGCATATATCTCTTTGTGTTATTTCTGATTACCTGAACAAGTGGGGTTATTTCCACCTCATTCCGTGAGGATTGATCAGTTTGTGGCCATAAACTCAATTTGACCATCAAAAAGCATGACTGCTCCCGTCAATCAAAAGCAGGTTCTTTCGCTGTTCACCCTTTTCTCGGACAGTACCTGAAGAAGGTTCATGGATTCAGTGTAAAAGTGTAAAAGTGTAAAAAAGCTCACGCACGTCGAAAATGGTCATAAATAACCCCAGAGTGCCCGGAACCTACTGACATCCTAAAACTCCACCAAAATCTCAATAGGGAAGCCGGCAAGCATCCAGGCCAGTCAATCACTCAATCAATTCAGCAAAAGCCGATGAGTGTTCAGGCACATCACAGAAGCATGACCGACTATGATAGGTGTTCAGGCATTTCATAGAAGCATGGTCGATGTTGATGGGTGTTCATTAAACGTCGATCAGACAGCCTGGATCAATTTCAAAAGTGACCTTTAAATAGCACGGGGCCGATGTAACTTTTGTGCTCGCTTGTTGCAATAAAGCTGTTGTATTCTTCGTCGGCGAGTCTTTTTCCGGCACTAGGCACTGGGGCGGGGATAGCAGTCAGGTGTGACAAAATGTGCTTTTGTTCATCAGTTGACATTATTTAATTGAATAATTTGATCTTCAGCAGCTCACCTTCTATTTTAGACTGGTGCTGCTCCGGTGCATCTAGTTGAGTTGAATGATTGGCGTTTGTTTATGCTATGATCTCTGCCAAATAAAGGGCAGTTAAACTTTGGGCGCACTGCTCATGATCTCGTTTCGAAGTAATTTGAAGGACAATGGTGAAATCAGTGACAGATAATCCGCTGGATCCCGACTTCCAAAGTTCACATATTGCCTTTCTCGCCACACAGTAGATCCTGTTGTTTCATTATGGTATACGAACGCAAAGGTTGTATGTCTGGTTTACGTAAGCGAACTCCATGTCTTTGCTAGTGCTGACAGCGGCTGGTTAATGCATTTTTACCGGCAAAAAGATACTGGTAAGGTCAGGTAGAATAAATAGATAGAAGAAACTGATAAATCGCAGACGCCGTTGCTGATTCTTCCTTATTATTGGTAGTGATCTCTTTCAGGTTGATGGTTTTCGGCTTTTTTCTTATCCTTGTAAGCAAAACACCTACTCAGTCCTGGTTTCACTATCTAGTGTGCGTAAACTGATAAAACGCCTATTGGCTGTGGAGCATATCGGCGATGACATATTTTATCGAATGTAGCATCAAGATGTGTCCTTTTTTTCGTCATTCGCCCAAAGATAGAATGATCATTTATCTTCGTCCCTCTCTCCATACCATCCACTATAAAATACCCGTGTGTGATCCGGTCAATTTGTTCAAACTGGTCTTCCAATAACCAATCTGTCTTTATCAGAGTCTAGGTTTTAGTGTTCTGAAACTGGAAACGTTTTGTTGTTCTTGAACGTTTGCCGTGTTTTTTAGCTTTTCCCTTTAGCGAAGCTGTTATTATCAATCCTTTCCCAATATTTTTTGAGACAACCACGTTTCTATTGTGAAGTCTCTGAAACACGCTTGTGGAATCTTGTGAAATTTACCGACAAACTTAGCGTCGGACAGTCATTTTAATGGTTATTCCAACCCCACCCAAGAAATTCTTTCAGCTTTCTCTTCCATTTTGGGTTACGTATCAATCGTCAAAACCGCCGGTCTCCCTGTATATTTATTCCGATTACAGATTGTTCACGCACGATAATCCTAGTGCACTAGCTTTCTGATTAAACCCGCCTCTGTGTATAATGAACCTGCATATAACGATGTATATTCCAGGCAGATTTTTATTCCAGATTAGATACCCAATGCACAGAAGAATGAGGGCCTGAGGAGGAATGTATTGATACCCTCGAGGTTGTTGTTTGGCCTGTGTCGAATTTCTATGTCGAGGGACAAATAGCGATTCACTTTCGAGTTTTGTTATTCACATACTTTGAAGAGCATAAAATCTTTGATAGGCATCATTTGTTGTTCGGCTTAGTTGTATTTATTTGTATGTTGTGCAGACCGTCACCTTTGGTCTTGTGTTCTTTTGTTTTTTCTATCATGGAGACCAAATTTTATGTGGTCGGTGAATTGTGTCCGCGGTGATTTATCTTCGCACGTTGTACGAGGGGTCTGAGAAACAACCACTGTGCCATATTTTTTCATGACATGAGGTCAAGTAGCAGTCCCACTGTGATAAACTCGGAGATGAAAGCTTGACAACGCTACCATATGCAAATCACTTCCACAAAATTCACTGCTTCCCAAGTGAAACAAATTTTTATACTGTCATTGTGCAGTTTGGAGCGAAGCTTTAACCCCGTTAAGGTAGCATTTTTATTGATGTCAACTGAGAAAAGCTTCGTGTGAGATTTAAAATTACACTGAGCCATACACCACGTATTGGTAGAATCTATTCCATGTTCTGATAAAAGCTAGGCTGGCGGACAACGAAGCTCGGGTGCCCCCGTTTTTGTTGTGAACAAAAAAATGGAGAACCTGTGTACACAGGAGCTTCGATAATTCAATAAAAATTTGCACGAACACTTTAGGGTAATCTTTTCTAGTCGGCGTTGGAAGTGGACTATCTAAATGATAATACGATCGAGTAGTGTGCGACTGGTGGCAAGAGTGAATCCACGAGAATCCGTTTTGTATTCATCTGCGTTGCTGAACAGTACCCCAGGCATGGGGATTAGCCCATATTGATTCACGGCTTTCTCACGTGGTGCTTCTCAAGGGACATCCTAATTACCGTATAGTTGGTTCCACAATCTGAGAATAGCCTGTAAGCTAGGCATATTGATGCTGTGAAATGATTTTTGTGTGGACTGATTTGTCTGCATGTAACAAAGCGTTGCACCACGTTTGAGTTTTTCTCCTTTGGATAGAGTTATAAGTATCGCCTGAATGAGATTTTCTCTTCGATACTGTAGAAGCAATCTTGAAAAATTAAAGGGTTAGTTTATGTTGGTGGGACACGTGAACCATGATTTCCCCTAGGAGTCCCACTTGTTTGCCCTACCACTCTCCATAAAAATCAGACTCTTAAAGATAAGGATGCCAGGTTAAGCTTAGTAGGTGGTGGTTGATTTGTTGTCCACATAATTTAGTTAGCTTTGAAACGTCCCATTTTAAGATTATAACAGGTCATCTGCAAACAAATATCTATGTTGCACCATAACCTTTTGTCTTCATTCATGGGTGCCGATCGTAACAACTTTACGTTCTTCAATCAGTTGGAAAACGGTTGGAACAGATTGAGAAGTCATCGTTTTTGGATAAGTTTGGGAAACAATCGGTGAGTTTATTGCTGGGCAACTTTTCGCTTTTTACACTAAAGCTTCGTCAGGCCAGGTGACCAGGTTACGAGGTTGGTCAAGATTTCAGGCGGAAGGAGAGTCAATCAGCTAAGTCTGGTGTCTGCTAAGGTTTCTTCTTGTTAGGGTGAGTCAGCAGGTGTTAAGGCTGAGGGGAACCTAAATGGATCTGAGTCCAGATTAAGATCTAGTTCATCCGGTTCGCTTCACGTGTAGATTCCCCTTGAACGTCATTTACACTTTTTCCGTCCGTGTGGATGAGCCAGTGCCACGATAGTTGTTTAAGGGACAGGAATTCTGTGAACTTTGGTCGGGGTGGGATTTCTGACCGCTTTTTTGCTAATGATTCTACGTATATTAACAAGTCCACATTGTCGCGTGTAAACTCGGGTTATCTAAGACCGCTCTCCATGCGCTCGCCAGTTCCAAACCATCGGTTCTATTCATGCTGTGATGCTTGGTGATTTACACCACCTCAGCCATCAACTGCTGTGGTGTGAATTACAGTCCTCTTCTTAAAACTTCTACATTCTCCAGATCAATTCTATTTCCTGTGTCTAACGCATGTACTGCCATCGCTTATTCTTTAACCGGCGCTTGGTATTAATCCGCATTCCTTGGTGGTTTGTTTATCCTTCTCTTATGCTCGCCAATTCTGGTGTGCGGTTCCTTGGCTGTTTGTCCTGTGCAAATCTCAGGGCAGTCGTTTCATTTAATTTTATACATACAGTCCCTAGTCCTTTCACCCGGGAGGGAAGCCTTTAAACTGCTCGTTTTTAACCCATATATATCAGTATAAATAATCTGCTTGCTACTTTATATTGTCGTCGATTTTCACCGGTTTTTTTATTGGAACTGACAAAGACTAGAGTGATGACCATGCGGTCAAATCTTAGCGTGACGCTGAGTTTATTGGTCGAAACATACCGCCCGTCGTTCAAGCGGAAGTCGTGACAAATATCGCAGTTGGTATAGAACAAACATATCTGCCTCATAAAAAAAGTGCAGTTCTCACATACCGGTGAAAGTCAAATGGAAACAGTCGTAGGATTGACGTCGTGATTCGTTCATTTGTATGGATTGTGGGACTCTGTCTCAACTTTTATGATGCATTTCTACCCGGTGGATAACTGATTTCGCTGAATAATGCTCATTTTAGGTGAAAAATTGAACCGATTGCTAGCAGGACGTGGGTCGGCAATGTTACAGTATGTGGAGAGCTCGGGTGGACTGCGTGGATTTTGGTTGTTGGCCGGGTTTGGTGCTTGGATTGCAAACCTCGGCAAACAAACCAAAGATGAAAATATGGGACAATGTTAGGAGCATTTTATCAGCAAATGCCGCGCACGAACATTGCATATTCGTGACCATAGCAACGCAGTTTGTGTGATTATTAGTGAAATTTTGGGCTGGTATTCATCCTCACCACTTGTAAAGGGGAATTTGAAAGTGCTATTTAAAGTTGCTGAACTATTTGGATTAACTATTTAAGCCGTGCTCTTTACAACTCACAAAACAAAATAAAAATATTTTGGGTTATAGAGCCCACTTGACATTATTTTAGTGCCAAACATATTAGATTGGTGGTTAAAATAGTGAAATGGTTGAAAGTCACATTAGGAAGCTTTTCAACTGACGTGAAAGAAATCTCGAAGTGTCTTGATAGCGATTTATAGATGGCTTGGTTCTGCTCCACAGTATCCGAAGATGCATATAAGTTTCGGAGATTTGGAATTTCAAACACCCGAGGGTAGCAGTTAATCCTCTTTAGATTTCCCTTGATAAATTTGGCTCATCTCAATAGTGTACTGAGAATTCTTGCAGAGAATGACAAGAAGTCTAAATTTGGGGCTTGTGTGACATGCAGACTCAACCCTTAATGAGTTGCGAGCGAGTTACTCATAGGGACTAACAAGGTTGTCTATCTCTCGAATTTAAATGTGAACACGTTTTTACATTGGCAATCTGTGAGTAGTCCTGAGAATCCTGTTTGTTACATTTTGTCCCGTTTGTGTTTCTTCTTGGGAGAACACACAAATTCCGCTCCGTTCAACCGTTTCAGCGCTGTTCGCTGTTCGCATTGGGTTATACTTATGTCAATCGGTCAGTCTAGAGAAACAATCGGTTCCATATCGCCAGAGATGTGAACGGACACAAAGTTTATGGTTACTTATCACTTGGTGTTCACAAAACTCGCATAACAGCGGACTGAATATTGACCAGATGCCAATCGCCAATAAGGCTAATTCTTCACTCGAATCTATTGGTGTAGCTAAGCTGCATTCATGATGCTCACGAGTTTGACAAATTATAAGTGCAGCCTTTTACTCGTGATGTAAATCTCTTTGCCCCTGTCACTAATCGTTACCATTGGTGAATGTAACAACACGTTGTACAATCGGGGATTCAATTTAAACGGCGATACCAAGAATTCAAATATGCGTAACAAAATCAATAGCAGGCAATCCAGTGGACAATATCATTGAAAATACCTCCTAAAATGTCAGCGAACAGACATGCCTGAGAAGGGTTCGGCAATTTAGATGAAAACATCAAGCTTCTTCAACCTAGCAGTCTGAGATACTCAGCTGGTTTACAAAAGGCAGAGAATAGGCAGTTGAGCGTGTTGGTCATTCAAAACTGAAAGGGCGATTTTCATCAGTGATAAAAAGCACAATTTGAAGGACATTTTTGGCTTGGATAACTGTTAGCAAAACGTGAAAACATTTGGTATACAAGGCTGAATGTCTGTGGATTTTGTGCATCATAAGTTTTACTTGATGGGAAGCTTGCGGTCCATTGCCCAATAAAAGTACTCAGCGACTACTTTTTCTATGTTTCTATGAAGTATATCTGAACACAACCATGCAATGATCCATTCGTGGTCGGACCGAGAGATCCGGATAGGATTACCGTGACTCCTGAAGGATAGTTGGTCACCATAGATATCACAGAAAAGTTACGGATACCAAAAATTTCCGACACGCGTGAGGCCTTTAGACAGAACGGTAGGATGGTATGAAGAGAACCATACTGCATGGATGGATGTACGGTAATCAGGAAAAGATGAATGCAGAATTTGCATACCATGAACCGCACTTATTCTACACAATCAAAACTGGCCTGTCGCTGTACAGTGTGAAGTTTTCTGGTGATTTTTTCAGGTTATCGATCTGTGTCTCCAATTCAGTGGACGAATGCCTCGGCTGATAAGTATCGAAAACTGAATGTTTGAATGGAAGTATTGGCAGAGAAAAAGAATGGGAAACGACGATCTTTTACAAGCCACAGTTTGGTGTGCGTGTGCGATATTGGTAGAGGATACTGGACGGCTCCCTACCTGTTCCACCCACTTTATAGCTCATCAGGCAGATTTATCCCACTGATCTCTATCAAACCAACTCCGTGTCCCTTAATTTGGGAATGAGCGTTTACATCTATGTCTATGTAATTCCAGTTGTCTCTTTGTTTTCGGACTACCACATACTACCTGTTATTTTGTAAACCAGCATTATCGGGGTTGTGCACATACTCCTTATTTCCCCAGGAAGACGCCGATGTAACATATTTTGGAACGAGTTAGTTACACCCGTGAAGGCGACTATTGCGTGGGGGTCAATAGCCGCTGAATTCCTCATGAGGGGTGCACACCAGGAAAGAGATTAGGAAACACTGGAGTTACTGTTCATTTACGGTCATTTTGTGAATGTAGTAATTAGAGTTCGACTGCGCTTGTTAGTCTTGGCGACATACTCCGAAGAAATATATGAGCGATAATCATGTGCGGCCTTTTGGCATTTGTTGTGCTGTGGTTCATTCTACTATCTGAGAAGCAAACTTTTACTGCTGTATTTGGCCAGTAGTATTGTTTGTGTCAACGCGTTACTTTCGTTGTCTGCTTTTCCTGTCACTTCCTTATTTTTCACCATGCAGAGTAGATTTCACTATCATCAACGTTGTTTTTGTGCAAATCAAGAAAGTTGTTCATATGCTTGAAGGTATGCTTATTCAAAGATTTACCGAGTTATTTGGACAAAACTAATGGTGACCATCCGCCTTGGTACTTCCCCTTTGATTATTCCATCATTTATGGTTCAGCTTACTGGGTTTTATCACCAGCCTGTGTGTTATTATAAATATATGTGAGAAAAAATTCAGTCAGGTTATTCGCCATCATCGGGATGGTGTGCTTATGTGCCCTCGGAAATATTCACACGGTACCATAGATGATACTGGTACCTCAGTGATGAACAAATACCTAGCGTAGCAGATGAACGTTGCATCTCCTGTGTAGGTTAGTTGATGGTTTTCGACACCCCTTTACATGTCCAAGAGCCGTTTTTATCCCTTCCGTCTAGACTGGAGCCAAAGACTTGTATGCATCACCGCATTCAGCTCCGTGCATAGCGTCTGTGGCTGTCCGTAAATGCGCAGGTATCTCTTTACTTAGCTGTTTCGGACCGGCAAGACCGATTCGGATACCAAACATCTATACATAAAAAGTGAATCCCACAAATTGATTTCCTGATATTATTCAAAATTAGGCCTTGATCGTTCACAGCCGTTAACCATCGGTTTAACACTTGTCAAGATATGCAGTTTCCAAACACTTGTACAGAAATTTAATGCTTTTGTGAGCAATTGTAATCTGCTTCTCAATTGATGTCTAGACCAGCAAATCTCAAGATCTAAGGCAAGATCGCATGGTTTATCACGAGGAGATTTTAAACTGCTCTTTCAAAGTCAGCAGACACACGGACATTCTAGTTTATCATAGGTTTCCCATTGATTATAAAATTGGTTATGTCTGGTATGGGAAACAGCATCACCCAACCCCATAACTCTTGAAGTGTTTGTACGATCTGTTTCAAGTTCGAGGTGTGCGGAAAGTGGACTTCCTATTTTGAGGCTGGATACTTCTTCAGAAATTTCGTTATCCTACCAATGGAATCAATAAACTTCACACGACAAAATACACCTTAAATCGACCACTTGGTTTTGATAATACATCGACACGGAAATTCAGCCCGATTTCAGCCCATCTTTTAGCAACTTTTAACCCCACAGCTACTGGACAAAATCACGTGACCGTTTTGGATGATACTTACTGAGATGCAGTGACGTCCTTAGCCAAGCCACTGCAACAGGATGGATTACCTTTAGCGTAATGCCACATATATTCGAAGAAGTTGTACATCACATTTACTTAGGAGGTAAGAGTTGTTGTAAACGTTCCATGTCGTCAGCTTCTTATTGGGAATCCTCTTGGTGTGGGCGGTATATTTATGCAATTATTCTCTTACCCTAGCCACAGAGTTACTGCATTGGGCGTATTTCAGACTTATCCGATTACACCTAACACTACGAAAAGAATTTTGGAGCGCACCGAAATGATTCAAGACAGCTGCATTCATAAACAGTTCAGGTTCTACATCTATGATTATGCTGCCACCGGCTGAGGCAAAGGCGATGTTGATTAAGTCACTCAGTGTTCTACTGCGTTGCTCCTGTCGTTTATCGTATGCTTGTCACACTGCAGTCATGTTTTAGTGATCTTCTAGAATGAAGAGACTGGAAGGCCGAAAATGTCTCAAAACTGAATGTGGAATCCACAAAGGTGTGGGTCAGTGCAGGAGGTGGGAACTATAAGGAAGAATCTGAATACACTTCGTAGTTGGGGAATATCAACGCAACGGTGGATCACTTGTGACCGGATTTGCAATCTACTAGTACTTCCAGGTTTTCCAGATTCGGCATTAGACGACCACTATTTCTTCCTTCTGTCGGAATCATCCTTCTCGAATTTGATTCAATTCACTGCACTGTATGTCAAGACCTCAGGGCAACAGCCATAGCAGTTTACACTTTCGGATTTCGTTGTTGGTGGTTGCGGGATTTGCGGAATTCATGTTTACATCACTGTCATTTTAACAGTCGTGCTGCTGTCCTGGCGCAATTATTCTGGGGAGTCCGCCCCATAGGGGAGGCACTAACCCCGAGTTTCGTTCTTATTACAGCTCACCAGCAGTGCATATCCTTGGCTATGCCGGGATTGGAACTCCGAACCTCTAACATGCCAGGCGAGCGTGTTACCACTACTCCACCAACGCACAGTGGACGTATCTGAATTTTCACGTCTGAACAAGCGAACGTGTTCACGCTTTAGCAACGTGATTGGTTTGCCCGACTGTCCTTGGATTTCTTGATTCGGCTGCTCTACCAAATTTAACCATCTTTGAGCGTGAACGAGTACGATATGACATAAATTAACAATAAGGCCCATCACTTGCTCAGCATAGGACCAAACCATAAAAATATCCCAGAAAATTATACCATTAATTAAGATACCAAAAAAACGGATACAGGAATGCCTAAAATAACTTGAGGATACTAGGACTGTCTTAGGAAATATGTACAGTTGCCTTTAAGGAAGTTTTTTCCGTATGTACATATCCTGCATCTTTATGGTGTGCAGCTTTGAAATTCTGAGCACCTAGTCATTCCTCAGACGTTCACCAAAATGTGGACATATAAATTCCAACGTGTAGAAATAAGTTTGTCACTTTAGTTTCAATTTTTGGAGGCAAAAGTTCACTTTTGTCTTTCAAGACCAGACGGATATGGCGGGATGTTTGTATTCCAAACTGTTTCTCTGAGAAAATGGAGGGGACTTAACGTGTGCCCAGAAAATTCCATAAAAAACTAACCGCAGCTGCTTGCAGTTACTACGACTGGGCTAGATTTCTTCCAACTTAATGGCCAATGTATTGTGTTGATGAAAAAGATCTTTATCAGGCGATTGGCACTTGATAACAAAATATTTTAGTGTTTTCATGAAAACTGAGCATAGTAAACACTCTTGGGAATTCTCGGTCAATTATTTTTTCTTCCCCGCTCTCTCCTCGGACCAAAATAGCGCAGTATGTAAGCCCCCGTCGTTGCGCGTGTTACTATATTTTGGCAAATATGATGAAATTCTCGTGGCGAAAAAACGATGCTTGAGCGTTGCCTGTGGAATAAAGAAAGAAAAGGTGTCACACCCGCTTTAAACGAAACTCGAAGCGAAAAGAGTGAACTGACGGTAGTTTGAGTTTTGTTTCCAAGGGGACGTGCCTTTATCAAATGTTGGAACCAAACGCGTGTAAACCAAGAAATATTGTACAGGGGTTTCATACTTTCTGAGAAACATCACCACTGTGAATCGTCTTACTCTTTAGGGAAGTTAGAATCCTGGACATTAGGTTGCGCCTTTCACTATCTGGCCACGAGCGGCTGGTCATACGGGCAATTAAAATGTGTGGCGGTGTATCATAAATGTAAGTTACTTCTGAAAAATGTGAAACAAAGTGTTCTGCTGCTTGATTTTCCATAACGGAAAGGCTCCAGCTTTAGGGTGAAACCTGGGCTAGACTGAGTGAACAAGGGTTAATAATATGTATGATGGGTAGAAAAAGACAGCGGTTCTGGTTGTGTTTGTACTGCATTGTTCAATCTTTTAAATGAACAAGATTTGCCGAGTAGAATGAAACTATCTGGGATTTATGTCAGAGGTTTAGCAGACTTTTGAAACACACTACGTGGTGTCATATTCAGGTGTATATCGAGACACTATAGATTTTGTTAAGCACTGTATAGAAAAGTGCGAGATATCTTGCAACGAAATGGCCTGTTACAAGGTTTCCCGGTTGTGCTCGATAAACTATTTGGAGGACATTCACTCAGCTAAGCAAAAATTGTGACAAATTACGAGATTCAAAATTCGGTAACTTGATTATGATCAAAATTTAAGCCCACTCAAGAAAACAAACTGGCGTCCATTGGGTAAACACAACTGAAGATACCGGTTAGAATAAAGGTACCGAATAGAGGTGTCGTTGTTCATCTCGGCGTGCAAATCGCAAATTTATATGACAATATGAGGAAATACCTTGGCTAGATTTGTTCTGTAAATGAAGTCATTGTGTGCCTAAAGACACATCTTGAAGGGAGTTTGAACTCGCGACCTCCCTGCAAGCGGTAAATGACTATACCCTTCAGTCAGGAAAGGCCGGCTCGCAGTGCGATTAGTTCACTCTTAGACAGGATACTGTGCTACTTTTCCTTCGTTCACCTGACCAAGTCTTGACTGGCTCCTCGAATGATTAGTTAATCTGACTAGCCGCTCATAGTTGAACGGTTTTGCCTTGAGCTAATAGCAGGAAGTTTCGGAGTTCGAATTACCCAGGAATTTCGTAAGGTGCGCATTGGTGATAATGCCCATTAAGGAGGAAATAGCTGTGCAGTGCCTCCCGGCTTTTCGGGACAGGCAGCTCCATTGAAAGTGTGAGAAAAAAGTTAGTCGCATGCATGGTTCGATAAATCCACGGGCACCAGTGTAAAAGAATGAAGGGAAGGGAAAACAGTTCGCTTGGTCACGGACTCACAGAAGTTTCGAAGTTAGAACTCTGGGTTGCACAGTCGAATTCTCACAGCATCTGGGGTCGATATCAGTGGCTACTTCAGAGGCATCCAGTGTAGCACTTAAATGCTACGTTTCCTGTCTGTGGTAAAAGTTGTTTCGGCTAAAAGCAACCCTCTACCAGGCGTGCCGCAGGGAAATTGGGTGTTGCTCAAGCATCATATCAGACACTTTTTCCCCTTGACCAACAGGTGATACTAGACAAGAGCATGCGAATCAGTTTACCCAGAATTTGTCGGTGAAGCCTGATAGTTTCAAATGGATCCTGATGGCGTGGCTAGAAATGAAGTTGCTGCACAGCCCAGATGTCACGTAAGTCAGCTTAACACAATGTCATAGCCCCCAAGTAAACACGTAATCAAACCATTTCAGAACGGAATACTCATACGGAAATTCCTTTCCCCGACAATGAGCCGTTGAGCTGTATATTTATACTGCGTAATTCTGAGTATGAATCATTTGGCTAATCCGTTTTATAAAAACATGTTCTCTCAAAATTTTGATTCTTCTTGCCTACAGCCTCGAGGACATATTTCTATCGCTGTCCTGAACGTCTGAGTAGACTTCGCTTCTATTTAAATGGTACAAACGTATAAAAATAAATGTATTGCACTGTTTAGGTTTGTCTTATGTGAACTTTCTTCTGTATTGTCTATCAGCCCTATTCAGAATAGCAAGCGCAAGAATATTTCGCTGACTGTTATGCCCAGGCTCAAGAGTAAATTTTATACTTGGGTGAACTGAGTTGAAGTTGTCCAAGGCGTGGGTTGGTCTGTAGTCTATTTCTGAGACGGTGGTAAAACTTATTTTCTGACTGGTTTTAGCAGACTGGGTAGCCTTCTGGCAGGGGCATTGCATGAAGTACTGGACATGTCAAGTGCTGACCTGAGGATTTGGGCCAGTTTTATGTACTTTCGAAAGGCCGAATATTCGAGACATTGGTAAACCAATGAACCGGAGCCGCTCAAAACTATTGCTATCAATGCTCCTTCCTTAGTTGCACGTCAGTATAACCTAGACACTTCTTTTTCCATAACCTGCTCCTTTTCATGACGGTTTACACTTTCCGGAATTTGGATTCGTTAGATAATATGTTGCGCATCCTTTTAGTTTGGTAGTTTATATCCATCAAGACAGTTAACCTGCTTGGACAGTAAAATTTGACCATTCGGCTGCAAACATCTAAAGCATCAGAACATTCTCTTCTCTGGATTTACCTAAACCATAGCTTTCAATTTACGTTTGGGCATGATGAATGGACCATGTGGGTCTAAGTTTGCATGTTCGTTCTGCCTATGGAGGTTCAAACCAGAACCATCATAAACTCTGCACCTCTTATAGCCAGTATGACTGACGCATCACTTTTCACTAATCTTCAGAAAGGCGAAGCGTTCTCGGGAATTCCATTTACCCGGATAACTCGTAGGGTTTTTCTGACTTGAACTAGGCATAATGACCCGTCTTTTGATTTTTGACTTTTCACCCGGGTCTCCTGGCTTAATCTATGGGGTTTTTCCATCCACCAGATGTCGAACATCTGTAGACAAGAAGCCAGAAGTTTTGGAATACGTATAACAGTATGAGTATTGTCGATTCAAAACTTACCACCTGAGGAGGTTCACCAGCATAGGTAACGAATAAAAAAATGGTGCATACCGACAAACGAGAGGGAGCAAGACTAGAAGTGTTGCAAATTAAAATGTGTGCAAGCGTCATTTTTGTCTGTGATCAGTCAGCCCAACTAGTAAACCCGATATAAGTGTTCAGAATGAGTCAAGAATAGTTGAAATATTTTTATCCCGAGGTTCATTAGGTCCCAGCTGACGGAAATGACAAATGATAAGACAAGAACGGAGGACCGCTATGAATATTCTGCATATGTTTAAGAGATTAATGCAATCTCCTCTAACTCTCGAAAGGTGGCAACGCCTACATTGTCATCATCATTATCATCGACAGCATAACATCAGTGTCCAACCGTGAGGCTTCACTACAGCAGAACGCCTACATTCCCGCAAACCGAATGAAAGTGATCAAGGCAAAGAAGACCAAGATGGGGATTATTAACCGGGCAAACTTTACCCTACAGTGATGCACACATCGTCGTTCTATTGCCCTCTCGGTGCATTAGGACAAAACCTGAGTTTGGGATCTTGTCGTATTTAGCTCGTACATAATTTGTTCACGACATGTAGTACATTTCAAAGTGCAGGGTATGAAAGTAGCCATAACATGTACAACTATTCCAGGAAAATATATTCCAGAAACTAAGCGGTTTCACAAACCAAGGTGTAAGTAAACACTATGTTTTCAATTAAGGCTCTCTGTTTGGATAATTTTGCATTCAGCTTGCGTGATGATAGTGAATTTGGGAATTCACTTGTGAATTATTTATGCAGTGCGGCGTAGCAGCACATTCAGATTATCTCAGAATCAAAACAGGATTTTCCGAAAGTTGAATTTATACACTTTTTCTCATAATAATCAACAAACAGGCAAATTTTGGCACTCCCTGTCTTCTTTTATGGTGAGAAAGCAAATCTGAATTCCTTTAATAGCGGGTTTCTGCACCGCAACACTTAAAGTTATTTAAGTGTTGAAAACTGCGGATACCCTCGTAAAGGTGCAATGAATGAAATACTGCGTGAGTTGAACCAGCAGTGAATTAACTCAATGCAGACTAAAATTCTGATAAAAACCTGATAATGCTCGATAAGGCGGTTTTCAGTTTTGTGAAAAACGATGTTTTCGGATGTCTGACAGCCACGCTGAGCTACTTAGAATGTTTTGTGTATCGCTGTCCAATGATTAGACGGCTTCAAGTGCCACGATTTAGGCCTTATAATGGAGGTTTACTTACTTACTGGAAATCCTGCTTAGATGCAGTTGGAATGGTACGCTGCAAAATAACTAAGATTTATTTCCAGTTCCGCTATTCAAAGTGGCTAGTGAAAATCCAGATATAGGGTGACTATTTAAGTTCCTAACCATGGCCCATTTATAAGCCGTCATTTCCATTGTTCCGGATGGCCTAATGACTAAAGCTCGAACTTACTGGTCGGATGGTCCGTGTTTCGAGCCCAACCTTCTCATCTGGACTGGCCTTGACTAGACATAGCTAACCTGGCGGTATCTCAGTCCTCGTGCTTCCTTCGGGTGGCAAAAAGCTAGGGTGTTACAGCTAATTGATTAAAGTTTCAGAATTTTCACTTTTGTCAGCTGGCGGTTTGTGAATCAACTGACCGTTATGAGGGGAGAAAGAAAATTCTTTTGGGTTTTGGACCACTCTGCAAATAGAACGGATAGTAACCGCTCACATGGAAAGTTTTAGGGTCATTCAAGCGTTAAGTGATGCTATCCGCTTGCCTGTACGCGTCAGATAATAGCAGTCTGCTACCGCTTTGGTGTTTTCTCAAGAATGAAGTAGTGGTACAGTTAGAGAGTGTGCTTTCACAAACCTATGAAACAAGTGGGTCTTGGCATATCAGAGAATAGGACTTTGAAGCAAAATCAACACGGATGATTTGACAATTTAAGCAGATGATGGACTGATTTTTATTTCTTGAGGTCATACTGAACTATCTGGCGCATTATGTTCTGTTCTCTTATACTCTGTTATTATGATACAATAGGTATATCATCATCTGACATGTTGTAGACCAACTCAGTTGTGTTTCACAGTCTGCCGAATTCATTTAAGAATGCATTCAAAGTAGTTTCTTCTTCCTTACCTAAATTGCTTTTTCATGGGAATTTATTTCAGTTTATATGGTTGAAATGAATTTTTCTGGAAAGGCTAGCCTAAGGTCACCATCATTCGTTTTACCTTTTGCGTCGTTTTTCCATTTATTTGTCTTAATGGCCACCCCACAAAACCAAGTGTTGGCTAGTATTCCGGCCACTAACGAAAGTAAAGCCTAACGTTTTTGCTAAAATGTCATGCGACAATGTAAGTAGGTTTTGCCAACAGATCAGGAGAAAAAGGACGAATGGGAAATACTGGCGGACGCCTTGCGAATTAAGCCTTTTGATTTTTTTCTCGGGACTGTAACTATTCCCTCGTCTCTTTAGTGAGAGAACATCATTTGTCCTTCCGCTTAAGTTTGGGTTTGAGCGGCTGCAGAGAAGCCCACCCCAATTTTTTACGCTTACCAGGGGTTACTGAAGCTAAGCTAGCTGTCCTTGGTCCTGTTTGACACTTTCAAAAATTGTGCAATTATTTTTTGCAGTCCAGGAGAAATTATCAATGGAAAACAAATTTGTGTTACTTTCATTCACGTGATGCGAGAGAAATATTAGGTCGTTTACTTGGAAACAAGATTTAAAAATCCTTACTTTTAAAGTGGGACAACAGGCAAATGTTGTGCTGCATATACCGGCACTCGTCAGACCCATTTTCCAGGACAATACACTTTATGATAAGCTGCAATGAATATGCCTACCGAACAGCAGCTCAAATCGAGATTGCCAACAGACTTCAAGAAATTGGATACCCAGTGAGTTTGATTAGGCGGCAATTAAGAAGGATATTGGCTCCGGTATCTAGACCCAGTAAGGAATGGATTGGCACAGCAGTCATTCCATATAAAGCAGGAACATCGGAGGTTATTCGAAGAATGCTGAACTTAGCCAGCATTAGAGTAGCTTTCCGGAAGGGAGAAATGCTACGCTCAGTTTTGGTGCAATTGAAAGATCCCCTCCCGGTTGAAAGGACTAGGGACTGTGTGTATAAAATTAATTGCAACGATTGCACTAAGGTTTACATAGGACAAACTGCCAGGGAATTGCACACCAGAATTGGTGAGCATAAAAGGAGGATAAACAAACCACCAAGAAATGCGGAAGAATACCAAACGCTGGTCAAAGACTCAGCGATGGCGGTACATGCCTTAGACACAGGGCATAGAATAGGTCTGGAGAATGTAGAAGTCTCAAGACGGGGACTGCGATTCACACCACAACGGCTGATAGCCGAGGCGGTGGAAATTACCAAGCATCATAGCGTGAATAGAATCGAGGGTGTGGAACTGGCGAGCGTATGGAGAGCGGTCTTAGATAAACCGAGTTGACACGTGACTGTATGGTTGTCAATGCGCGTAGAAGCATTAGCAAAGACAGGGGGTGGAAATCCCAACCCAACCAAAGGTCACAGAATCCCTCTTCCTTACGCAACAATCGTAGCACTAGCTCATCCACGCAGACGAACGAAAAGTGCAAACGACGTTCATCACGTGAACCAGAAGCACTAGACCCTAAGCTCGACCCAAATCCATGTTGGTTTCCTCATCAACTTAACACTTGGTGACCCACCCTAGCATACAAAATCCCTAGGCCGACACCTAACACAGATTAGCTTGACTTAGCTGATTGGTTCTCCTTCCGCCTTAAATCTCGACCAACCTCGTAACCTGGTCACTTGGCCTGACGAAGCTTTTGTCAAAAGCGAAACGTTGCCCAGCAATAAACCTACCGATTGTTACCAAACGTTTCCGAAAAATATGCCTACCTGTTTGATTAGTTCTCCCACTTACAACTCAGCATTTGGCGTATCATCCAATCACTCACATAGGCCGTGACTCTTTCCAAGTGGCTTAAAGCATGATCAATTGAGCTAGTTTTGACGGGTTCTCCAAGCTAAATAAGTTTAGTAATTGGACGCATTTGAGCACAAAACCACGGTTTAGGAGCCCGATTTCTAAACCGAAGTTTCCCCTAAAGTGTTTAAGAAGCATTTTCAAGCCCAGCTGTGGAATGGGAATGCGCACGTTGCGGAACATGACTCTGACTCAAGTGATCATTTTTGACATGGAAAAAGAAACTCAGGTTACGAGTAAGAGGTGGATGGTCCATGGTAAAGAGGACTAAAGTAACCCACCCTAATCTGAAGAGTTTAATCTACTTCACCGACTCTCTACAAGATTCTATGGAACTTCTATCATTCCTATACTCAAGGTTTCCACTTGGGACCATTTCTTATTCTATATCTAAGGCTCACTGGTTATTGACTGAAACTAAAGCAAACACTTGCTATTTTAGCACACAGTGCGGGAAATTCGAATGTACAGGCTCTAGCGTGCATAACTTGTTATTACAGTCATGTTCCCAAATTATCTCAACGTAACTCCAAACATAGTCACTCAACGCAGAAAGCTGGTTACCCTATCATTTATGCAGTGTGACTGAGGTAAACACCTCCGATAAAACTTAGTCAACAAATAGTCGTTGCTTTATTCGCTGAGCTGGTCAATTTTGGTGAGAACGCTTCATAACCAGTTGCGGTGACATCATCAGTGCTTTGTGAGTGGATGTGCGTGGTCGTTGCGCCTGCGTGAATTGATTTACAGTCAACTCACCCAGGCCTGTTGGTTAGCCCGTCTTCTTACAGGTGGGTGTCCTGGCAACCTTGAGGCTTGACCTGTCCGGTCCCCCGCCTTGACCTTTGTTCGTCTGCCTCCACAGTGGGTCCCGTTTTTTGGTCATCATCATAGTCAGCTGTAAGAACCGCGTACTTATCGTACAGTGGTTGTAGCTGCCACAGTTTCGTTCACTGATGATTTGGGGAGGTGGAGTATGTAGCTGCGCAGTGGAGGCGGGAGTTGATGAATTGGTGCGCAAATACAACACTGTCTGTGGACTGTCAAGTGGGGGGATTGGGAAGGGAGCAATGCATTGGTTTGATGGCCGAGGATGACTCAACAAATGTTTTGTTGTCATTCCTCCTGGGTCTACAGACTGCTAATAAATCTCCCATGAGTAGAATGTCCTGATTCTGGAACATCAAACTTATCAGGGAATCCATCGCGCACCGATTGCAAGCTAGTCGTGATGATGCCCACGAAACACATAAAATGCCAAAGCGGTCACCAGCTGGAATTTGGGATGCCATGTGAAACAACGTTGTCTTTCTATTTTATAACGAATGCATTTCACATGTGGTTCATTATTAGAGACGGTGAATAAAAAACAGCTACGTAACAAAGCTGAGCACAAATGATGAAATTGATGGGGTTCAAACTTAGTCTGTCCTTTGTTCGTAATGTCAAAGCGGGCTGATGAAATGCATTGACAGCCAAACGTGTTCGACACTGCCTTTTGGTGAGTCTGTTTGGAAAAAATAGTGCGCACCAAATAGCTTGAGTTATTGGCGTATATTAAATGGGAAATAAAATGAATCCTACTGTACTGTGAGATGAAACTGTTCAAAAGTCTGCAAAAAATCCCTCGTTAGCCAACTAATGGGTTAGCTATCTGAGTCTCACATTATTACCGCTTCAATCCGCGAATGATCCTTGCTTTGTCTGATTTTTGCATAATTTATTTTCGCCTTTTGATTATGTATTTTTGCACACTTATTGATGTTTCATACAAGTTAGTCGTCAGCTGATTTCTCCTCAAGTTCCCAAACGTAAGGAAGGCTCCAAGTGTCATCCAGAGAGAAGGTCGCGCCTTGTCACTAGACGTTTCAGAACACTGTGGGCAAGCAACACGTTTTGCGTAAAATCCCTTTCTGTATTTCCTGTTGAGTCATTTTACCTGATAAACTGAGAAGCACTTCACCGGGATGTCATTCTTGTTGGGAATTACTAGCACTCCCTATCTTGCAAAGTACAGTCACACAACTCCCACGATTGAAACTCGAACAATATGACAATACTGGCGGCTGCAGTGCTACTAGGCACGTAAGCGGGATATACCGCCACCATCTGCACAGTTCATCTCACAAAGCCTGGCGTAGACTGGCCTCTAGAGCGACGAATTTCTATATGGAAGGCTCGTAAGATATTTCTCCTAAGTGGACTAGTTACTCGGAGCTTGCAAACAACGGGAAGCCTTTTGGAGTCGTGAATATGTACTTTATTAAGCAATTGAGGTCCACGTGTGCCGAAAAGCTGAGAAATGCTGCAGAGCTGCCCCAAACTTGTTGAAGCTCATCCGCAGTGCATATCCGATAAACGTTTTGGTAGACACGCACCCTGCCCTTTTCGGTTGAGAAGATGTAAAACATAACTTCTAGGCAGAGATAGCTGACCAACAGTTTGACTGAGTCGTACCACTGTTGATATATATTGCAAAACTCCAAAAGCCGCGTAGTGCTTCTGTACCCACACCCACACGTGTTTGTTAGAATCCTTATCTGGAATGGTCTAAAAAGCAAAAATCCAGAAATTTTTTTTGGTTTTGAGCGTGTTCCTTAAACAAAAGGGATTCCGTGGAATTAAGTAATTGATTAATTAATTCTCAGTGAACGCCAACAACCTTCTGAATTCAATTGGGGAAGGATCAGTGGGAGTGATAAGTGCATAAAGGTGAGGAAGTATTTCGGCGTGGTGCAGTCCCTATATCTTTAGTTTCCAGTTCTATTGTTTCGATCTTTTTGCACTTATATAGATTGTGCGCGGCATCACGTTCGTACAGAGTTGGGCTTATTTAGCCGCGCTTTGGGAGGTTAGTCTTATCGCTTAGTGTCTTGCTTGAAATAACTGCGGAGTCTCTCACGCTACATTTGTTCCATGCAGGGAATTTTGTAGGCTGGTGTCTCCAGTTGAAGAACGGGAGGTCCAGTGGACCAGCCAGTATTCAAGTTTTTGAATTGTTTGGTTGGACGGTTTAAGGGTCAGAGTGATTAGGCAGTATGCAAATATAGCACCACAATAATGTATTATTTTGCATAAATCCTTGCGGTCGGAGATTGAACGTACAACAGCTCTTCACTTGGGTGCTTTAATTTGCGCACCTCTTGCTTTGCAGAAGCTGTGCTGCTAAAAACCGGTTGATTCTTTTGTAGGCATATGCGCAGTTAAGTACTTTTTTACTGTTCGCTCGTTTCACAACACAAACGCATATCGGTTAACTAATTCAGGGCGTTTGTCCGTTTTTGTCATCAAAACCCCCAAACGAACCACCAGATTGGAGATTTTCGCCACCTCCCGTCTCGCGCGCAATGTCACGGCTTAATTAACACCGAAGACGTGACGATCGGGACCAATTCAGGCCTGCTCAATCGCTCCCTATTATCTTTTTCACACTTTTGAGCTTAAACTGCGCCACCGCACTCAGCTGTTCTATCAGCCTGTGTGATAAACTTATTACGTGTCTGTGTAGTGTGATAAATTTTAATCGCTGAACCAGTACTATGAAATTATCCTCCCTCTATTGCGTGATAAATTGATGCGAGATGGAATTTATAAACTTGAGGGGAAGCCATCCTTCCTCGGTCATAAATGGGAGGTTTCCTTAATAGAAATTACCCCAAACCTCTTTTTTTAGCGTTTCAAACCTTTGAACGGAATATCTTAATGGAAATCGTATAAAGCGAATCCGGGGAAGTTGTTTCGTCGGATAATTATGTTTAAGCCCGTTGGTCGTTGATCACGTGGCTATCGATCTGTTCGGCGAGCTTGGCAATTGACTTGCAAACGTTCCGTCATCATTCCAGGAGACACTATTAGTGTGCGGCGATGATGTCTCGCGCACTGATGATTCTTCTCGTAAACTCACCCGAGCTACCAATATTTCGACACATTGTCGAAGCATGCCCTAAATGGTGATGTTTATTTTGACGCGGTTGAGTGGGATAGACCCCTTGGCAAGCTTTGCGTTTCCTTGCAATCAGTAGGTTTAGACTGAAATAAATTCAACGTTGAACTCCTTCTGAACTGTATACTTTTTGGATCTTCTTATCCTCGTATCTTCCTAAGTAGGTTGTCTTGATCAATACGCTGTATAAACCTCAAAGATATTACCTGCGGGGTCTTTTTCCATAGTTACTTTGCAGAGAAAGTCTTGGGGTTGTGTTTAGTGGAAAATTCGGTCTTCTTAGGATAGTGTAGTTAAGTTGCATTGGCTGGGTCACTTTTGGCCGCTCAGTAAATCAACTTCACGTGCGATTCGGTATAGAAATTTCCTCATAACAAATAGGTGATCCATGCCTAACTGCGGCGTCAACTGGAACGATGTTCATTATCTAAGTTACAGAAATTATTTCCTTGATTCAATGAGGAAGACATCGGTTGCAGTTAAAGGTGGGAGAATTCATATATCTTCTCGCTCCTTCGAGTCAATTACATCGGGATGATATCTTGGGTTCATAGCCCTCTGATTCAAGAAAGCTTCGGCGCTCGGCTATTCCTTCAATATAGTTTTGTAACACATAGAACCGGCTAAAATTTCCTCAATATGCGAGGTATCCCAACTGAAAATGTCTCCTTGTCATCAGCAGACTACCTTTGGTGTAACTTAGCAGTATTTTCTCCTTCCACGCGGACCGCGTTTTCCAAAACATCTGAGTTTAGTTAACATCATACCTTGAAGGGGGCGAGGTTGTTACCGCGATGATAAATTTTTGATGGGGTCACTCCTCTTCATCTCCATAGTTGTTATTTGTCACACCCAGAACCGTACTCTTCAAGTTGTCCTAGTAGATCTGTGCCCAACTGTACAACGCGTGATAACATACATGTCTCAAACACATTCATACAGTCACCTGAAAACAGAAGACCAATACGTGTGTAAGTGAAAATGCGTGCAAAGAATACTCTTTTGTACAGACACCTGGGATCCCGAGGTACACTTATTTTCTCTCCTTTTTGAATTCGTTTACTCGTAACCAACCAGTTTACACCCCAGAAACCGTAGGATGCGTTGTGGAAATGTAGGCGGATTTCGAGGAACCCAGGCAAGTGATACTTTGGGTGTTAAGAGAATAGACACTTGACCTTTGTGTTGAAGGCATTGGGCTTTTCCCATAGGTCTCTGTGCCGCCAACCAGTAAATATTAACTACAATTGTTAGCCCGTTTGTCGAGACTGGCAGTCGGATTGCAAACTTTTCATCATCCACTTAGCTCCGCACAGACAATGTCACCTTGACTGCTGATGAAACCCTTGTAATCCAACTGCCTAGCTTGGCGAACAGGCCAACTGCAGATCAGCGCACCCGAGTCACTTATATTCCGCAACATCGCCATTAGCTAGAGTGGTGGCTATAATGTTTGTCCTAACCAACTAAAATATCAACTGTTCACCAGTAGTCAGTTGATTGCCCTACTACTTCAACAGCTGATTTAAACCAAAATAAAATGTTTGTGAATGTCAAGAAATCGAAAATTTGAGTTGATCTCGCTTTGGGTCGGTCACATACTACACCAAGCCTTTGGCTTCTCTCATCACCTACTTGATTTTCAAATGTAGGCCGTAAGTTTCAGCTCAAGCTCCTTTATTTCACTTAATTTATCTGACGGACTCCAATTTCGCCATTTTCAGTGGTCTGGTACGTTGGTTTCTATCGTTATTTGGGCTAAAGAGGCTTAATCCGCCTTTTCCATTCCCTGAAGTCTACGTACATATTCAGCCTGCCGGACTATGTTTGCATGCAATTGTAACCACACTCGGTCCGCGGGTATTGCTTACCTAATAGGTTAGCATCATTTCGGGAGAATGTGATGTAAGCATATCACCAGTTCAGCTAAGAGTTATCAAACAATTGGGTATCATTGACCAGGCTAATTGATACTCGAGTCATTTGTCCACTAACACCAACTGTGAACGTTGGTAAATGGAAGAAACCTGTTTCTGTCGATGTTATCGGATTTTGGGTGAAACTGTTTAAATTTTTCCGGGGATGGACGTGTATTTTCAGCTTATTACGGCGAGGCACTTGGCTATATTTAGGCTGATATTAGCTGAGTATTTTTAGCCAGAAATCACTTTGAGTGCTCGCGTCTTCGAATTTTTGCCGCATTATTTTGATGCGTAATGTGTGTAAAAGTGGTCTGTTCGTTGGAGATTTCGTCCCGCAATGAAGCCAGGAGAAAATCCGACAAGCGCTGTACAGTTGATTCATTCTTACTGATAATCATCAGCAGTTTGCGTATCAAGAAAATCCTCAGAGTTTCGAGCCAGCGACCCTTCAGTTAGTGATTTGAACACTTGGCCGTTTGGCCATCAGCAGCTGATGAGCAGTGTGGTGAACTCGCACTCAGACAGGACATAGCACCACTCCTCCTTCCCACGTTATTCGTATCAAGGTATCCTGACATTTTCAGGAGGATTTCCAGCTGAATTTCCGAGATGACCAAACATTAATGCGAAAGCGTCTTTCTTAAAAATCCGCAAATGACTCGATTAACGGGACACAATCTGGAATTCATGACGAAGGCCATAGAGCTGCCGGAAAGCTTCATGACATTCGTCATGACGCCAGTACCACCGTCCTTTTTGTATAAAAAGTCCAAGAAAAGGCATTTATTTCTCGCAGTTAGTTTCACCTTGGTTTAAGAAATCGTTCCGCTATAAAGTATAAGCCATTCAGGGCAACGGTTTTACCAGTGTCCATGTGAATCAGTGTTAGGCCTTTCAATATGTTCGTTGTACATAATTATCTGGCTTGGAAAAGCGACATACGGTCTGTATAAAGTGAAAGCTGTGAAATTGTCTGATATTGGTTCATCCAGGCGGGTTCATGCCTAACCGGGATTTTTGTCACTGCATCTGGGGCCTTGGTTACTAAGCTTTCCTAATGGACAAGAGCGTTGTTGGTCCCTGCTTTATCAGTTAAATGGTGGCTCCGACAGAGTAAGCTAAGGGCGCGTGACGTTTCTTCTATTTTTTTAGCGCTGGTGCGCTACAAACACTACCATCTTATTAGCGCATGTATAGTTGAATCTAATCTATACACTTCAGTGGTTCTATTTCTATCTTCACTATTGATAGCTCTGCCAGAGTACGGTTAAACCGGTTGCCAGTTTTCTAGTAAATTTGCGAAAGCCTGAGCCTTAAACTGGATTTCTTACATTTCTGACGGTGAACACATTTTAACCACTAATTTGACGTCCGTTTAGTCTTCACCGTCGCCACAACAGAGACAAGTATATTCGTAATGCACTACTCATAAGGTTGTTGAAAATTCTTCGACAGCCCACGGCCGGTTTCGCCCTTCTTGGGGCTCATCAGGTAGGCGCAGTCCCCGAGTTTTCGTCAACCTTATGTTCTACTTGAAACCAAGTTGCACGGAATTAGCAAAATACACTCATTTGCAAACAAATTTGGTTTTGCGAGAGACTCACCTGGAACCCAGCTGAATCTCTCGTTTGTGATGTTTCCAGGCAACTGAATGTGCTGCACCAGGCCGCCTCATGTTTCAGTTGCTACGATATTCAAAATATCGAGATACATGTATAGTCGTACTGCACTACTCAGAAGGTTGCTGAAAATTCTTCGACAGCCCACGTCCGGTTTCGCCCTTCTTGGGCAACTGAAACATGAGGCGGCCTGGTGCAGCACATTCAGTTGCCTGGAAACATCACAAACGAGAGATTCAGATGGGTTCCAGGTGAGTCTCTCGCAAAACCAGAGACAAGTATACATTTGTTAAACGTTCTTAACTTTGTGACGAATACACCACTGTGGCCACGTCTTAGTTGTCAAGACGACCTAAGCCAGACGTTGCGTGTGACTTTGCCCAAGTAACTCAATGTTTTCTTTGGGTTTTTGGGTTTCCTCTACTATCTTGGTCGTTTATTCAGTAGCCGTGTGACGCATATTGCGCTTTGCAAGTGTCCGTAATGTTATCATCCAGCAATATCTTTCCTTTTTGATCGACGTTCAGTTCCTTGGATGGGAGCAAATGCCTTACACTTCCCAAGCCGAACCCTTATTTTCAGTCTGCGTGTAAGTAGTTTGTTATGCCGATAGGTTCGAAAATTATTTTATACTCCGTTGCACATATGTTTTTACAATACTAACTAAAAAGATGTTGCGTCTTTTTTGTGTGACACTCCAGAGTCTTGTTCTTCATTTTGTGCAGCTGTTCATGGTAAACGCAAGTAATTTTCCCTACGATTGGGACTGAAACCGAGTTCAGCTAATTCTGTTATAGAAGCATTCCGAAAATATTTGGGGCAGTGTGAGCCTAATGTAAAATCACTGCCTAAATTTCAACTGACCGACTTTTGGAAGCATGCAGCGAATCGATTAGCTGCCTTATGTATCAGAAGCTTATTTGAATTTTCCTGTACTTAGTGTTTGTGCGACACAACTGTAAAAGCATTCGGAAACGTCAAACACAGTTCCATGGCTTTTTAACCAAGTCATTCAAGTTTTCATTATTATCTTCGACCGTAATACAATTGGTGACTCTACTTTCGGAAATACTCGTATGTTACTGTGATGTTCAAATCAAATCCCAGGCATGGATGGTCCCGCTGACAGCATTGGCTAATTAAAGCGTCTTACAGGTTTTCGAATGCATTCTCAGTTTTACGGGCTTGGAAGTTAGATGATATTCAGAGGGATTATTCGCTACATTTTTCAAGTTATTGGTTGTGACGTAAATTCATTGTAACTGGGGCTAGTGCGTCCCTGAACTGTCCACAAAATCGTCGGTCAGCTAAAAAGCCAACCGAGTGAAAAAGCTATGTGTGAGCTATTTTGGCGTTCGTTAATCAACCTTATTCCACATTCAGGCTAATTAGTTTAACCCTCTTTCAAAAGCCAACGTTTTTCGAATGTTTGCGTCACCGTCGAGAAGTGATTAATTGATTTGTTTTATCAGAAGCTTTAAAAAAACTCTAGATATCCACCAGCTTTGGAACAGCACAATGTTTTTGACACTGACTAACCACCGCTGGACAACTTTATGGCAATAAATATCTTTTAGAGTGAAATTCCGGTGTTTTACGAGAACTCTAACAATTAGTGTCGTGTCCACCACTATTAGCCGGATGACTACACGACCGATCCCGCCGAGTTTACTCATAACGAGAAGATCCAAGTGGCTGGGCCTGCCAGTATTTACTCACATTCATAAAATTAGCTTCAGGTACTACTAACAGTCGATTTTCAGTATTTATTTACTTTCTTTGTGGGGATTGACTGAAAGATAAGACAAACAGCCTAGCCATTTACCTACAACCGGATGGTCTTATTAGGTCACTCGTCTTATCGGATCGAATGCATTTTTCCAATTCTGAAGTCGAACATTATTTATGTCGACCAAACTGTTCGAGTGACCTTAGATTCGAATCCGTATCCTCCAGCTCGTATGGGTGCACCAGCATCGCAGTATCGGGAATGGGAGTTTGCCCAGCATAATGAGTAAGACAACTAGAGCAGTGGGTCATGAAAATGCAACCGGATGTTTATTCCCCTAAAGTAGTCGTCCTAAAAATGGTCCGTTATGTACATTTTAGAAGTGCAATATCTTGGTGACAATGAGGTATCCGTTGCAAATACTACAACCACGCTAAGAAATGAGCATTTCCTCATTACCCTGACTGAACACAATTCTTCCGGATCATATACGGACAAGATAACAACCATCACATAGAATTCAATTAGCTTTTTTGATTTGTTCTTGCAAATTTCCAAGTCACAAAAAAGATATCCTATTCTTAAAGGTAATATGGCGGAAATTGTATGTCTGAAACAAATGTGTTGTGCTTAGGCGGAGGTATGCTGAATTCAACTAACTCGACAGAATATATATTTTACAAGCATAGCATTAAGGCCAGTGGTGGGGTTGTCAATTTTTCCAGTGACCCTTGCGGGGTGTTTGTATGACTTGTGTTTTATTCGTCTGTTTGGCAACGTTTGTTTTACTTTTACGTTGATAAAATACGTCCACAAAATATAACTGCAAAACAAGATATTTGTGAGTTAAAGTCAAAAAAGCAAAATGAATTCGTTCAACCTTTGTGCATGAAAACTTTGCCGAGGACCAAACAAGACAACGCTCAACGATGTGTCTGGAAAATAGGAGCAAACTGAATCTGGGCAACAAGCTCAGAAAGACATTACAGGTAAACTCCTGCAGTGAGGTCAAGTAAAATACCACAAACGTTTGAGATCATGAAGGAAAAAGAAGTGCATTCTGTTGGAGAGACCACCTTCCTTAAAAGCTTACTTTTAGTTGATCCCTAAAGTAAACTTTTTCTTCCATATGCGTCTATTTTTGGTAGTCGTTCTTAGCAACAGACTAACGTATATATCAGGCGTCACTGTCAAGCCTTATTTTAAGGTGTAACAAAGTTGTCTACCGTATGTCTTCGGCGGACTGTTCTGAGGATTTCAGCTGACATATATCCTCCTATTGAAACCTACTGCAATCTTCAGACCTAAGGGCTTATTCAGCAAACTTTATGTAAATAATGTTATCCTCTTGTGTGAGTGAATCACAGCAATAGAACCTTTACCGAAAATATCCAGCAAACACTCGTATTCCAACAAAAACGCTTCCCAATGCACGCTCGTGCATCTATGGGATACATAATTGCTTCTGTCATGTAGAACGCTGAAATGACTTGCATGACTGGATTTCTGTTCCACCTGAATGAAACAGCAACGACGAAGAGGTGAGGAATGCAGCAATCATTGTGTCTTGTGTTACGTCAAAAATTTCACATCAGCAACAAGTGTTGGTTGATAAACAGCAGTTATAAGAGTGATTTTCATGACTGCATAAATACAAGTATGTCAGAATGACAGCGTTTCTACCGTGTAAGAACTTTTCAAACGGAGATTTTGTTCATGTGCAAATGGGAGGGCGGGGTTTTGAATTCCGTTTAGCATTGTTTTATACGGTAAAGTGTACTTCGGCAATTGTGATAAATGACTGACAAGACAATACGCTGAATGAGGACTGACAGCACTCCTGACGGAATACCAGTCACAGTCAATAAACCCTAGCAAACGAATAGAGAACAGCGGAAAGTTGATTCTGGACATGGGTGTAGGGTTTCAAAGTACTTTGGGGGGATTGGGAGACTATTATCCTAACCAGGTTTCCCGTAAAACTATTATGTCTAAACAAGGATTTATTAGAATTCTATTCCTTTTATCGTTTTTACGGCGTGTGAGTTCCTAAGATTATGCGCTACTATTTTGATCACCTTATCCAGTACTTCACAGAAGCCTTTAACTTGACTTCCTGGCCTCGACCTAACGGGAAAATACATTTTTAACCATAATTTGGACATACTGCTCTGGTTTTTTAAACGGCTGATGTGACACATTATATTATCCTGGGATTAGCTGCACGTCAGACTTTTTCTTACCCGTTACGCCACAGGTCGAATAAGATGCGGTTCGGCAGAGCAGCTGAATATATGACAATCGGGCTGGGTACCTCTAAATTCTCTTGGCTGAAAAGAAACAGATATGCATGCGTGATTACAAACATAATGCAAAGTTGAACACTTTTTCTTCCTCATGAAACGAAAATTTATTTGATAAAAAAGCGTCTGCTCCAGACTGTCTCAGTTAATGTACGTTTACAAAGTTTGTTTCATTCAGGACAGGATACAGCAAAATGCCAAGGAGTATGACAGTGCCAACGTATCTACTGGATCATTGAATAATGGGGAGCCTACAAATTTTGAAGTACAAACTAGTAGAGGTTCTCTATGTTGGACAGCTGTAACTTGCATTACAACAAAAACTTTATTGCGAAAAATCAGAAAACGGGCTGGGTAATACCACTTACCCATATCTATGTGAACTTGGGTTTAAAGCTTGAAAAGGACGAGCTGAATAATCTACGTACATTCTATAAGGACAACTGAGCAATGAAACTCAGTCGCGTGAACCCGATTGTCTGACGAATTCTTCCACTGTTTCGGAGGTAGGATTATATCCCAGTCTTTATTTATATCCAATACTCTTTGCCTGCCGCAGACGAATGTTGTACTCAGACGGCAGCTGTTTTATGGAACGGTGATTTGGAACACTAGGACCCGTCGTTCATATTTCCGTTGGCATGATTACTTGTCCCACGTTATCCATTTCTGCAAAATGCCACTTGATTAAGCGTAAATGAGAACTATACATTCTTAGGTCGGAAAGTGGCTAGCTGACCTAATTTCCCCATCGGCAAAATCTCCAGTTATCCTGATATTCCTGTTGAAAAAAACAATTATTGATCCGTGTGACATATGGATTTGGAAATCGCCGAACAGACTGTCTTTTTCATTTTGTGCAACTGTAAACCTAAGAGAGAATCATATAAGGGATTACACTTTGTGCCTGACTATCTGCAGGTAAAAAAATATGGATTTCACACAGTATGTACACATCTCAGTAGGAGGATCTCATAGCATCCCTAAGGAAGACTATCAGTAAGGCGAATGAATGCAACTCAATTTCCCTCGATTTTACCCTTCTTGGGACTCATCAGGTGGGAGCGATCTCCGAGGTCCTACCAAACTTATGCTCTACTTAGACACCAAATCATACGAACTTCGCAAATTATACTCATTTTCACACAAGTTTGGCTTTCAAATTTGAGGCAGCCTTTGTGCGGTACAGTCAGCTGACGAAAATCATGAACGAGAGATTCAGCTAGGATTCAGTTGAGTCTCCAGTTAAAGCCGAAAATGATAATAGTTCAGTGGCTATAGGAAAGAGGTTTTTGCTTTGGGTCTTAATAGCTGGTGTCACAACACGTAATGTACTTGTAGAAGAATGGAATTTAAAACAAGATGAAACCCCCATCTTCTTATGCGTTTAAATCTAGCATGCGAGCGCATTCACTGGAGAGTAACCAAACATGATATAAAGGCTTATGTCACAACAAAGTTTGTCATAAAACTACTTCCTAATGGCATTCATGTTGCTCTGGACAACAAACATCTGTATAAAATGGCTTTCGGTGTTTCCGTTGACGAATGATTCAGGTGCATCGTTTCAATTGACCTTATTATTTCCCCGCTTGCTAATACAAGCAGATATTAGCAATCGAATCCGAGAGACTTAGGATAATGATAGCGCATTCTGGAAATATGTTTTGCTGGAAAGTTTACAAGTGAAGTGACGGTTTTGAGTCTGGTAAGAATGACTGGCTGGCATTATATTCGGATTTGTAGATCAGCTGTGGTCGAAACACTGCACGCCTGCGCAAAGTTGTGGAGCTATGGATAGTTTGGACTTGCTTCAAAATATTGCTCTCCAAAACGAACAACGAGTTTTGAGCTGCCTAGCTTCTGCTTCACACTACCCTGACTCTAATATTTGAGTTCGTTCGGGTCACAAGAGAGAGCTCTTTGACATCGTCCAAGGATTCGAAGTCCAAACTTTTGCTGTGTAAGTTAAGTGTTACTTGTACACCGGCAAGTACCATAGAAAGCCTAGTTGACATGCCTTGACACAGGTATGCACTTTCAGATATGTGATTGTCTTCTCGGACAACTTGAAAAATGACCCAGTAAACGTCCGGGTTCTATTGGTCGATCGGCCCAAATGTCGAGACTTTCAGTTCAAAAGGACTAAAACCTAATGGAGCATTGCCCTTGATTACAAAAAAGGAAATTATTTTGTCCATCAAGTTGGATCAATAAGTCTTTAGGTTACCGTGCTAAAGCCGGAAAAATCTCCGTATATTAATCCCCGTAAATCCTGTTGGATTTTGGTCGGTGACGCGCTTAGAAAAACAGCTGTAACCAAACACAAGTTTGAGAAATGTGTCCGTCGAAAGAGACGGTTACTATCTACTCATCACTCCACTGTTAGGTTCCGGAGAGTCAAGAAACCAATTTGTAGCTTACTGAGCCGATAATACTAGGTAATTGGAAGCTGATCCCATGGTATTAGTGTAGGCTTTGACTACCAGGTTCCAACTAATTTGGTCAGCCTACATTCGTCTTTCCGCTTACTGAGCTCCCAGAGTAATTACCATAATCAGTCATCACGGCAGCCGAAGAAATTAATCTTTCTGTCCGCATGGCTAGCGGTGTATGTTTGTTCACCTATCGGTTGTAACAAAGAGCGTACCGGATCAAGACGACTATTTGTGTAGTATTGTTACCAGAATAAAATGGCACATTTGTCGGTTTTTGTGCGGAGTTTGTTTTCAGTTAATCAAATTAGAATGTCGAATTTTTTCCGGTCGAAATACACTACGTGGTCTTTTAGGTGGAGGGACGTCAATGACTCAGACGTTTTCATACCAGTATAATCCTATGCTTTGTCGTAAAGCATTAGGCGAGGAAGCCGTAAGGTCAATTTACGTGAACTAGTGACTACCTGAAGTTCGTACTGAACATTCCTTAATTCGACCAAGCATAGAACAGTTAGAACTTGACCAATCTTGAATATACCCACTACTTAAAAAGGGCTTTAGTTTGGGACACGTAATTTAAATTTAACGCTCAATATATATAGTGCTGAACGCAAGCCTAAATATGCTCCGTGAATAAGAGATGTTCATCCCAAAACAGTCTACAATACATTCCACCGAAAACTAGACCGACCGGCTCTGGAATTCTGAAAAAATGAGAAGTCAAGTTACAAGTGATGGAATTCCAAGCAACTACTCCGGTGTAACAAACAACTGGATGATAGGTACAATATGTACGACAAATCTATTCAAAGAATAGTGTAAACGAGAGATTCGGCTGTGAATAACTTTTATCTTCCGTTGAAGTCATCTAAATTTTCAAACGAATGTTTATCTGGATACGATAAGTCATCTGGCTCATAAAAACAACAGACACGGATGCAGGGTGTTTTACAAGGGCGATATGCCAAAACTGCTCAAGCACATTCGGGTAAAATTTCATAAACTTACTAAGACGAATGGGCATATGAGCGCCATTCACTGGAACATTACAAAACTGACTCAAGCCCAGTGGGACACAATACACTACTCATGAGTTTACTGAAAATTCTTCGACATGTATCACGATATCTCGAATATCGTACCAACTGAAACATGAGGCGGCCTGGTGTAGCACATTCAGTTGCTTGAAAACATCGTCAATGGGAGATTCAGCTGGGTTCCAGGTGAGTCTCCCGTAAAACCACATGTGTATGCAAATGAGCGTACTTCCCAGAGGAGACAGTTTCTGCACTGTCATCATCACACATCTCACTTGTTTTCATCATCCAGACCATTTGGCTGCTGTAGAGCCCTCTGTATGCCCTTAATTCATGCAGCACAAATCAGCGCCAAACATTTAGTACCTAGCTGCGCTTCAAAGTTATTAAAAAGGAAACCTCATATTGGTATCACTTACTGTGGAACAAGATAACTTTGTTTCCTTCGAAAAGCCTTTATCCTTTACCTTTACCAGGTAACGTTTATAAGGAGATATTTCGAAGTGTAACAGAGCATCCGTAACTGTCGTAGTGTAAGCAAATTGTTTTAGAACAGTAGAAACTGACTGAGGGGAAACTTAGTGATATCTTTCCGCCATATCCGGAAATATAGGTGTGTGAATCAAGAAGATCGGCAGCCTGCAACGCAGCTCAAGTGGAATAAAATTCACTGGTCAAATATCAACCCGTGGTTAACTTCAACCCAACATATGTACGTGTGAGTCTATCTCATGAATGGCTGGTTGGCCAGATAGGTGCTAGCTGCTGTATGAATCGCAATGTGCAGGCGGGTGAATAAGTAAACTAAAGCTGCTTTTGTGACCTGATGTGCTTCGGAATTTTGGCGGTTCCTCCTAGATTGGCGTCCAATAAATGAACTAAAACCAAAATGTAGACGATATGACAATGTCGCTCCTAAAAACTAATTAAGAGGTCAGAGTTATCCGTTGGGACAATTGCCTGGCTGTTCAATCGAAACCAGTAATTTCTGAAGAGCAACCAAGGTGACACTTGTACACTTATGTGGTCTGCGGAGGCTGTCTGTCCATCACACTTTGTCTGATTGCAAAAGAGCCCGTAGAGGGTACATATGAACAGATAATAAAGAAGGTTTTCTAACTTTTCTTCCCTGAGCCTTCTAACGAATATCTTGATGGATGGGTCACAGTTAAAAGGTATATCTAAGTAAGTACGTTGTTGGAGCCGGAATAAACCATTTGCGTACCCTGGGTTTCAAGTGTCCTCCAAGGTGCCTGTCTGGATACTCACTTTACTTGAATACGGTTGTAAGGAACTGCGGCTAAATCTCTGGGGTCTTGGATAAGCGAGTATTTATGAATCCATCCATTTTTTGTTTAAATTTCTCGAAGCTAGATAAATGTTTACACTACTCAGTCAATGTTGGTTGTCGCGGTGCAGTTCGTTTTGTCTTCTCTTTATGTTCTACCCATACTCAGAAAACAGTTTGTCTCGAGAACATGTATGCAAACGTGTGTATCTGTCGACCCCCTTGCAATTTGAGTTCAGGTAAAACGTATGTTTGACGGAAAATTGGGAACGGCGGCTATCTGATGAGCCCTAAGAAGGCTATAACAGGTAGTTGGCTGTCTGAGAATTTTCTGTAACCTTATCAGTAGTGTGTTTCATCATTACCATGAATTGCAATATCTTGACCATTGTACCAAATGAAACATTACTCCGCCTGGTGCAGCGCATTCAGTTAAAGAAAAACATTAGCGAGAGATTTAGCTGACCTTTAGGTAAGTCTCTCACTTGAAAACCAAATTGGTATGCAATTTAGTGTATTTGTCGAAGTTTGTTTGCTCGTTCAATCAAGTAGAAGTACTAGTATGTTTTGTTGAAATGGTCTAAAATTAACATAAGTAGTGTCATCTGTTATCAGGGTGGACTATTCGACCCATTGGCTATGATTTCCTGAAGGACTCGTTTACAAAAGGGGCCCATTTATACTCCGTCGTGCCTAAAAGACTCGATAAGTATAGAAATCGTGGCAGAGAAATGCCGGGGAATGTTCAAAATATTTAAGGAATGAGGACAAAAATGGATCAATCAAATACAACAATCTTTCGGAGGAACCAGACAAAGATACTGCTAGGCTGCCCAAGCAATCAATCAATCAATTTATTAGCTATAAACTGTGTACCGTAGGCACATTGGTTCCAGCTGCGGCAGTTTCGATCACCGGAAAGTGGGAGAGTGCGGGAGGTACGGCCAACCTTTGGGGGCGATGGGATGTTTGGTTAGTTCGAGAACTGGGCAGTTACGCATTGAGGGCAATAGCTTCAATGCACGCACGTCACTGACTGCGTGACTGGGCCGTTTCTGTCAGTGTCACTAGCCATTGTTGAGTTTAGTCCCGGGGTCCCCATCCAGGGAGGCGGCAGCTGTCGACCCGACTAAGTTTACTGATTAGTGTTTCCATATTTCGTTGCCAGATCATATACTTTCTACTGTTAAAACTGTGGATGGTTGACAAATTGCAACGACATCTGCTATATGCTTCTCAATTTTTCATTAAGAGCAACGTTGCTTGAAGAGTGAAGTACACCTAGGTTTAACGTTATCCCGTCTACAACTTTTCGGTATTTGATTCTGTTAAGAAAAACAAAGGTGTCACATAGTTTGTTTTACTGTCAAGTTGCAGCCCGAAACGTAGCCACTTAGAAATGTCGTGATACGGAAAATTGCACTTATTCAGTACCTCATGCCATGTTACACTTTGTTTATGAACCTTCGAGAGAGCCAGGATAGGTATGTGTCTGACAGTCCTAGTCGTCCCTATTGTAATGCACTGGTGAGACCGTTGTTTTGAGCCTGTTTCTGAACGGGATATGTCATCATTCTATCATGAACTTGTTATCTTCTCTAAATCTTAACGTTCAAATACTCTTCCTTTTGTTTGGGATTTTGTTGACAGATTTTGTTCTGTTAAAAAGCAGCTTTTCCTCTAATGGGTTTTATGATGGTGATAGTCTTGGCACTTCAAAACTGTTGGTGTTATTCACGATGTCCGTGCGTGACCGGACCCTCATGTGCCGGTTTAGATGAGCGATATTGATATCCACACCGGTAATGTTATCGGCGATGAGAAAATATTCACCGCTTGACATAGTCAACACTCCGAAAATTCGAAGTGTGAGATAAATAACATTTTAGAACTAGGTGAATAGTACGTTTGGCATAAGATTCCTAAAGTCTATTGCTCGTATTTTTCTTGCCGCTTGTCGTATTTTTTGGCTCAGAGAGAAAAATGTAAAACATATGCCATCATATTATCGAAGCTAAAGTTGTTGAACACGCTAGCCAATAATAACGTCAACATGATATTCAAAATGCATTTTTGTAAGGCAGTAAATCTTTTTAAATGTTTTTCCTCTATTATTCCACACAATCCCTCACCCGCATTTCATTTGTATAAAAAGTCGCGTGTTTAGGAGGCTTAGTGGGTTTCTTTGCTACCTAGGCGTCAGTCCATGCACAGACATAAAACATCGTATCTTCTAACCTGCTATTGTCAACGAAAGTTTGTAAATATGGTCGTGTGTCGTTTTGCTTGACTATGAACGTGCTATGAATGGGCGGGTCATAAAACAATCATCAGCCCTGTGTCTGTTTGGCGGGAGTAAAACAAGGATATGACAACTTATGAATTAGACTAGTGAACTACCAAGTCCTTGATCAATAATCAAGGATTATGTGCTCTAGACTTTGGACGACGCCCAGTTGTAGCGTGCTAAACCCCTGTCTTCCTCTTATAATACCCGTTCTGCGTGAAGGTTTGTCAACATATCCATTTTAAATAACTTATATGATCACCAGTTATAGGGGATTACACTGTTTTGGGACTCGTTTTTTTTTAGGGAGAGCGAGTTTACCCACTCAAGGTTTCTATAAAAGTAACATACTGAAGTGCGCAACAATTAAAAATATTTGTCAACCATTCTGGTGACATTACGTGCTAACGTGGCAAATACCCATCGCGCACAAAGCCATGTTGTAAACCGCAACACCTCTCTACTGTAGCCTCATATTCATCAGGTCACAAGCAGTTTCTGTTTACTTTGCTATTCATGAGATGCATATACTGGTAGAATAAGAAAGTGAATTACATCTGAAGCTTAACGGGCCAAAACATCGTGGTGTATGCTGGGGATGTCGGTGGCTTGCACCCACAATTGGTAGCAGCATTTGGAACTGAGGTGTTATTCAACTAATAGAGTAGTGCAGGCGGATGAGATACTTTGACCCTAGGCATCAGTGGGTCCAACTCAGTTATTTGTTTGGCTTAAACCTAGCTCTCTCATCTGCTTGGAGTCATTTCACCAAAACAACAAAAAGGCATTATTGACGCGCTGTTGACACCTTTACTTTCGTCAACCGCCACATAAACATACATCCGTAGAAGTCTGGCCTAGTAATAATATTAACAAGACGATGAACGAATTTACGCACAGAAGTTAGTGGTGGGTCATGTCCGAGGTAGGCACACACTGTATACCGTATATCGTGAATATAAGTTTGGAAACTGAACCGGATCAGAAGCGCTAAGTACCAACTAGTTGGCTAGTTACCGAGAGTTTCGACTACACAAGACTAACTTGAGCACTTGCTTCCGGTCAGGTGATTGACCTAGTTCTCGGTTGTTTTGTGGTTGCGTGATGGTTTTGCCCATGACTCCTCCCAGGTACTTTGGTAGGTATTTGTGCACTCAGTAGAATAAACTCCCGTTTGTTCTACCTAGGTAGATATCACCGGCTCTGAAAATGAATTGGTAAATGACGTGCGAGGTAGAGTGATTAGGCACGTATAAATTTGAGGCTGAATAAGGTATGCTGGAGCAATCATTCCACGTTGAGCTGCTGGACAGATTCGGTTGAGGGTTAGCGTTATCTTCCCCCCTAAGGTCCGTGAGAACATATTATCCTCTGAATGGCAGCCACAAATAAATACCCCTCTTTTCCACAATAACAACTGAGGCAGGCTTCGCTTCTCATGTCATCTATTTCTTCATTTTGCGGAGTCCGTGGGTAGAGCAAACCGGGGTCTAGTCCACACAGCATATCGACACTTCTCGAAGAACCTGAGGAGGTCACGGCACACAACGATGCTCTGCAGCTTTGAAACCACTGAGAGCCAGTCCATCCGATAATCAAGCTGTTATTGACCGCAGGTAAATCAGCTAATTCGGACGGGGTTTTCCAAGTAATTTTGCGCATTCGAAACCCAGGGCAACTAACCAACTAGCCGCAAACCAGCGCTCCTGATCTGGTTCACTATCCCAAGCTTATATGGACAAAAGTTTCCGACATTCAGTGTGTGCCTACCTTGGACTTAACCTTTCACCGGTTTTTGTGTAATATCGTTCCTCCTCTTTTTAACCCTGCTGCCAAGCTAGGCTACTACAAATGCAAGTGTGTTTTATGTGGCAATTGGCAAAGGTAAAAGAAATGTCAACAATTCGCCAGTTATGCTTCTTCGCTGTTTTGGGGCAATGGATCAAAAGGACTCAGTAGTTGAATTCAGTAGAATGACGAGTAATACATAAACTACGAAAATGAAACTCGGACAGACAACTTGCTGTCGGTGGCAGAATTTGAGACCTTTGGGTGGTAACTGAGAATTCCTTCGACAAAACTTAATGTCAACGTTTTCGTGCAACAATGGTTCCTTAAGGCCAATCGGACGCCTGGTCTAGGAAGCCCAGTAAGTCGGTTACTGATCAAAAGTGACAAATACATTATCGGTTTTAAATGAACTAGCTTGTGGTAAGCCACAAGCACTCTTTGAACATTGTTCGTTTCACTGCTTCATTGATGTCAGTGAGCCTACTTGGTGGTAATTTTCCATAGATTGATTCAAATACTAGACTGTGAACGTTTACTGACTGCTCTACTTTGAGTGAATGGAAGCAACGCGTAGTTTGTAAATGCCGTGCTGAATAAGTGCCAGCTAGTCGAAAGTGAGGATATTCTGCTCGGTCCCACCTCACCCACCTTGTGCTGTCCTACAATATGAAATCCGGTTCCCATTTTTATTTCATTCACGCTGACGAGTGATTTATGACAGGATACATTCTCTCTCTACTTTCCTTACGTGTCCTTTTTATTTTTTGTAAGGACTGTGACGGTGACACTCCTTTGCACGACGCCATTGCCGGACAAAATGCGCGTCTGGTTGAATTGCTGTTACGACACAATGCTGACCTGACAATAACCAACAATTCCGGCCAGAATCCATTACATTATGCCACCGTGTTGGGCGAAGTCAAGTGAGTTTCCAGTCTGGGCGGATTGGGTTTTTTTGTACGTCGTTTTGTTGCCAGACATTCAGACTTGAGTTTTCGGAAGCCTGGCCTTCAACTGTGGATAAAAAGGCCATCGATTGGAAAAGCATACATTGGCTCACTGATCTACGATGACAGAATCAACAATTCACCCTTATTTCTACTAATCTCTTGCCCTATCTTGAATCATGTAAACTGAACACTGCTGGTGGGTCTCTTTATTTTGAGTCTTAGTAAGATAAAACGGTTAATGATACGTGATTCGGCGTTGGAACTCAAAGGATATCGCCTGAACAGTAGGCCTTTATCACCATTGTATGTATCTTGTTTGCCGAGAGTTTGCATGTGTGGTGAAGATAAACAGACACCTCTAAGACCTATCGACGTCGTCAGCTCTGAAATGGCGTGTGGTTTTCTGGATACAAACAATTTGAGCAGTCACTATTCGAGATCAGTAAGTTTTTTCCACTTACACCGGAGCGCTTAACAGACCTCAGTATCGACTAAACATTTTCACCTAATGATCTTCCGTCTGCTCTTTGCTAGTCAGCAACAGCCACGATAAAGTTTCTCCATTCCTTTTGGAAGTTTTGTCGGACATTGACATTCAGCTGGATGTTTTTCCCTATGCCACCGATGTACAGGGACTCGAGTTCTGCAAGGTTACCTTCTTCAAAGGCCTACATGGTTCCCAATTTTGTCGTTCCTTTTTTACATCTATACTACCTTTCTTGTTTTGACCTGAACGTGAACCGCACTTTGACCTTGGCATTGAAATTCTTGCTTAAATCAGCACGTGGGTTTCGCCATCTTGTGGCCACCTTGCCTTGAGTCAGTGGGAACTTTGGGATCCCGTTGAGAATTAGCAGTTCCTAAACCAGTGTATAGAAGCCGGCGTAATTCCACGGTCCGAGGTTTGTGCAGTTTTATTAGTTTATTATTTTATTCATAGGACCGCATTCTTTGATAAACCTCTATTTGAACGATTTGACTTTTGGGGTTTTGCGCGTACCTCAAGGTGGCCCAGCTGATTTCTGGAAACAGTCAGTACCCGACTTCCTTATTATCACTTACTTCCTTATCACGGATATGGCCTCGATTGATATTTTTATAAACTAAGTAATCCATAAATTTTACCCGTGTGTTCATCTAACTTTCTGGTTCCACCTAGACCGTCTGGAATTATGGTAGTAACTTGCTGAGAATGAGTTGTGAAGCGATTGTCTTGTTCGGATTGAGATCATTGTTATCTTTGTCATACTAATGAGTTCAGCTTTGGTGACAGTTTATCTTTTCTCGCCCTGCGCATCCGAGTTTTCGAAAAAATCAAGTACGGTTCTGCCCTATGTCTTTGGGAGATCTGACCTGAGAAGTATTCAGGTTATGTTGGGTTGACTCATTAGGCAGGTGTGAGAACGACTTTGTATACCAGTCTGAGGCCGTGAACAGATAAACCTCTTGTGTTGAACATCATGAACGCATCTGCCATCCAACGGCTGGCCAAAGAAAAATATCATCTGCCCTCGAAAACCGTTAGTTTCCTCGTTTTATTCATTAAATACTATCATACGCAACGAATAAATATCAGTCAAACGGGATATTCACTATGACTGCTTATTGCTCGGGCCGTATTATTACCAGTACTGCATAAAAACCCGAACCTGAAAGGAACAGAAATAGTCCATTTCGTTATTCCAAGTTGCGCAGCAAACTGGAGGTATTTTTGTCATGTTTGTTGCCGTCGCCCAGGTTTGTCCCGTCGGAATTGTCTGCCGATTCTGCCGTCGCACCAGCCTCCTTTCTACGATCCTCACACCACCATTTCCAACCTGTTTCCTCATTTGCATGTTTGTCAAGAAAGTCCAGTTTTTATTCAATCAAGAGAAAACGAATACCCTAATTCAATCAAATCAATTTTCTCCGCTAGCGCCCTCTCATCTAATTGCTTATTTCTCTCCGAATGCAGGCGATGGAACTGTTTGTGGACAATGTTTCCTACTCACTGCTATGATACAGGTTGATTGAATTATAGCTGTGTGTGGTGCTATAACTTTTGTGCACGTCACTTCCAATTTTTCCGTGTACAAAAGGAGTTCGATTTGTTTCAGAATTTCACTGAACGTGTTGCGAATAGTGACCCCTTTTCTCAGTTTGTCTCCTGGCTTATTTTCTTCTAATCTGAGCACTTTATTATGCCCTTATAAAGACAGTAACTGAGGCCTTGTGCTTTCAGACTATTTTATATGATCACGGTTACTAATACTTTGGCAAAGCATTCTTGGAAATGACAAATTGTTTCACTGGCAAATCATGTAAACCTTGTAGACCTCCAATGGATCAATTATTAAAATCCTAAAAACATATTTTAACAGCACTACTAGTCGGCAGGCACAGAAGTATTCTGAAAAAAACTGATTTGAACATAGAGCGAGCTAGATTGATCGCCGTTAGATAAAGACACAAGGTTTGCGTTGCGTGAAATCAACTTTGGTGATTTAAGCGCCCTCTGAGCGTTTAGAATAATAGGAACGTTTCCAATGGCTTCGTGTTCAATCTCAAAAACTATATCCAATAACTTTTTCAATTATTATAAATGCGATATGATGCAAGCGTTTTCAGTATGAATAGAGCACACAGCAAACTTGCACAAACGCTGGATAGTTCTCACGGTAGGTGCTTGCCATCCGGTTGAGTTCTTGACGATTTGTACATCTTTGAAAAGCGATTCCTTTGGTCTTATCTTGGGACCAAACAATGAACCGAGAGCAACGTAAACATACAGGCAAAGCATAAAACCTACTTCGGCCCATACCAGTATCCTATGTGACGACCACTAACGTCAGTGTAACTTCTGATTATCATGAAAACGGGACATTTCATCGATCGTTAGGCACGCAACCAAGCGGAAATATCGAATTACTCCTCAAGCGTTGTTCCAGATGATAGCTAGATGCAAAATCGGTCACACTTTTCAAAAGACTGGTCGTTCTCCGATCCGAGCAATTGGATTGCGAAGGTTTCATCACCAGCAGAAGTTGCTTCATCAATGCGCTGTTAGGGTGCGAGTTGGAGCATAGCGGTGGGTTAATGTTGTTGATTTGCGTGCGGGGAGGGAGTGCGCGAACGGGGAGTGAACTTAAGAATAATTTGGGCTGACCATTCCAGCAACCATATTCGTTCACCAGTCTAAGGTTTGTAAGTTTATTATAGTCCCGAACACTGCTCAAAGTACGGAGGATGTAGGATTTGTCTCTACTCATCAAATGCTTTTCCATGTCGTTGTTTAAATCATCTGAACATGTCTAATCTTTCAGGCTCAATTTCGAAGCATAATACAAGATTCACTTTTATACCTAAAACAAATTGGGGCAAGTAGCTTGAGGCCATCAAATGAGGTGAACCTTTTTACATTCCATTAAGTCATATCACCTTATTCACACTGAGTTGGACACTGTTGTTTTATTTTTTTAATAAAAAATCTTCTGATCGTTGTGTTATCTCCTGAAATTTGTCCACTTTTATGCTTGGACAGTGTTATCGTCGAACGGAATATTGAAAAATGGGGAAAAGCTCCTGAGTTGTTTTTTGCGACGAGGGATACATTGCCTAGGGAAACTTTTGTCAGTTTCCATCCTAGTGTAGAGTAGCCCGGGTTTTTTCTACTGTTTAATATAAATGGTGTGGAGTACTAAATACCCGCGGTAGACTGACGTGACTCAAGTATACCAAACACAAACAGATTAGTTAGAAACAACTAATTAGACGCTCTGTAATCTATGTTCCAGTACTTCCACGCCTATCACACCTGTACATGGCTTTTACACGGCCATGCTGGTGAGTACTGGCGACAGTATCCCTAAGGGCATTGCTTCTCCTGTCTCCAACATAACTGATGTTTTTATTGGTTTAAAATATACTTTTCAAAAAAAGGTTTAGTTTAGCTCCCCTCTCAGACAAAGTTAATCTGGCTTATTCAATCATCCATGGGAGTTGAAACGGACGGTGATGGATTTAACAGTTATTTGCCCTGTTAAAGTGCGCCGGCCCGATAAGAGACACTACTCTGCTGACCAGGAAGATACATACGCTTTGGAAAGGACTTAACTGGCTTTTACAGTTGCAAATTAACTGGCGAACACAAATATCAACTTGGTGCAGAAATACGAATGCAGTACTCAGGCAAACAAATGAGTGAATAGTAGTCAAATGACAAGTATGCCACTTGTTTTTGGATTGTTGATCAAATCAGTTGTTATTCACACTTGTCTAGTAATTACTTCATGGTACAATATACTGATTAAATGTGCACTGAGAACCCACTCCACTGTACTTACATGCTGTTTGTTTGAGAGGTGTTTCTATATGGCAAGACAAAACTTTACATAATTTTAGACAGATAGCAATCCCGTTTTCACATTATTTTCATCTATAGATGCTGCAAAAAATTACGTTTGTGCAATAATATGGGCAAATGTTTCAGCCAAAGGACTGCAAATGTCTTTGCTCATTCACTTTATCAATGCATTTATTTATTCACGCTACTGTTACTCTCAGACAGCTTCCTTGAAGTCCTTAAAGCCTACATCTCCGAGTGAGTAACAATAAACCATTTTGTAAGCAGACAACCCAGGTTAAACCAAAAGTGATTTTTTCTCAATTGTTTATTATCACGGAACGCAATACACCAGCAGTGGAAAATTGGGCTTAACTGTCATACAAGAGTGGTGGACGAAGACCCTGTTGAAAGACGAGGAGAACGAGAGATGTGGAGAACACTGTAAAACACCCTATTTCCTTGATAACAAAGCTGAGAAAGAGGTATCTACAACTTCCACAATCACTGACCTATAAATTTGTGAGCGCCCTGGTGGAGAAAGACGCTAGTAGCTTGACTGACTCAGCGTCCTTTGACTGATCCTATCCAACATAAGCCCAGTGCACAACAACAGACAAGGGTTAGCAAGGCCATCAGGTTAAGCAAGCTGGCCACTTGGATCGGATTCCTGACATGGCCTGTAGGACTCCCAACTAAGCGAAAAGACAATCAAGAAGATGCCAGCCAGAAAAGTGCGCCCGCAGCACACAAAATGACAATATTATTGTACAAGAACTGCTAAATTATTCAACAAGAATCTCGTTTGATTAACGAGGATGACATATACACCACTTATTGCGGGCGATTTTAACGGGATACTGTTTTGACTGTGACAGCTGTTGAGGGTTTCTAAGTGTAACGTTATGCAAACAGAAAATACCAAAATGTTCAAATACATTTTATCGATTTGATCTCTTATTCGGTTGTACGGGGCATGAGTTCATTATCCTTAGGACCTTGTCATCGCTGCACTGTTAAGCCTGACCTCTCACATCTGACATGGGCAGGTTTTTGTCCTACCAGCACAATAAACTCTTTTGCCGGGGATAATGCACACTTATATTTGTGAGCGTTCGCAGTAAATCCTCAAAGGACAACGGTTCATTTGAGACTGCCTTCAGATATCCTGATGTTATGTATCACATAATACCGGTTGATTATAGAAGAGTTTGGAATGAACCGTATACCTTTTGCTGCCGGCTGCCTTACATCGTTGCATCACACACATGACTGCATGTTGGACAGATAAACGGAAACGGTTGCACGAGTTGCGTTTTCTCATTTATGTCAGATTTTGCAGCGGTCAAACCATGGGAGCAGTGGTATTCTCGGCCAGATAAGGTCAGTCAGATAAACTGATCCTTACCTTGAGCTGCGAGTCGGTTTCTCCAGGATCTTATATTCGAAAAGAAAAATGAAACAAACCACTCAGGCGTGCCTCAAAATTGTGACTTTTCTTGAGTGTGGTGTTTTCTGTGTCTCGCGATGTGATATAAAAAGTCGAATGGCCTACTATGTTTTAATTTTCTACAGCAAGCTGTTTGAGACGTTAAGGTTAGTATGGGGATCCAGCTTTGGTGATATATTAGCCGCGGCAATGGTTTGGCGCATGGAATTTAGTGACGAATACAGGTTGGAATGCTTGATCGGCTACTGAAAGTAACTGCATAAATTATAGGTTTTTCGGTTGAACAATCAACGAAGATAACTGGAGTTGAAGATGGTTGCTAAGCATTTATTCGATAATTAAGTGGAAAACGAATCCTGAGAAATTAGGGAAGTCTACCGTTTCTTTACACTAAAATCTACTCAAACAGATACATTGCTTCAAAACTGGAAGCTCAGTTTAAGGGAATATGTAACACTGATAAAGATAGATTATGGAAAACCCACATGTGACCTCGGTTGCTTTGAGGTTAGCAGGCCAAACAAACTGTTTTCATGTTGCACAAAAGGAGGATTGAGTTCACTTCGTTTTGTATTATCCAAAGTGTATTATTTTCCAGACTAAATCCATTACAAAAATATGGGCACGAAGCAACAAGGTTCCTCTACGCCTCCCAGCTTGCCCGGATATTTTCTATGACTGTTGTTTTGTTGAAACACATGGTGGTGTCAACCGCCCTAGAGACCAAAAGAGAGCCCCTAGCATGACAGACGACGAGAAATGAGCAGAAAGCCTGAGCATTTAAGAGATAAGAAATTGCAAGTAGTGTCTTTTTTGTTCCAAGTGTGTTCAAGGCCAACACATCAGGTATACTTGGAGAGCTCTGGTCAGTGCTGTGGAGAACTACGTTTTAGAACTATGTAGAAGTCGGGAATCCACTCTGAAACCATCTTAAGGTTGTCGTATGTGAAACTGGACTTCAATGTGTAACCATCTTGGTTACCATGGTTTTGAAAATAAGTTGAGAGGTTAAAATCTTTGTTTTCCAAGTATGCCACCACCAGAATCTCATGGATATTTTAGCTGTATTTTTGATGCGCACAAGGCGTGGAACAATTATTTGCCTCTTACCTTCCTTAGCCGCATGAAAAATGCACGGAGTGTATGAACAATGCTCGCGTGGTTAGTGTCAACGATAACGTATCCCATTTACTCATCGCAGCGGTTGGAGGTCGAAGGCTTCTGAGTTTCGTCTAGAGACTCGAAGCGGGGAAAACGGTGGAGCACTATGGTGATAAGCAGGCTGTTTATAGGTTGGACAAATGCGAATTTTTTCCTTCGAGCGTGTTTCCTTCGTCAACTGCTGGGAAACTATCAGAGTGATATATGAACTTCCATCACCAGTCGGTTAATGTCAGTGTCAACCCATACCGAGAAGGTGGAAAGCATTCTAAGACTCTAATCACCCATTTCGACGAACATCAACACTTTTTCCAACGGCTCGATGTGATCCCGTCTACCGTAGCCACAAGTCACTTGGAGACCTGAAAACCTAGAACGAATGCGCTATTGGTGTGTAGAACTGTTCCACCGAGTACTACAGTATCTGCTTCGGCAACTTGTTTAGCAATGAATATTTTGCTCAAAGTTTGCGCAATCGGTTAAGCCTGCAGTGAACGCCGCACAAAAAACACGCTATTCCGGTGAGATGACCTTCATATTAGATTATTCGTGGATCGCCATTCTTAAATCATTTTGGTGAAAAAGATGCTTGCATTACTTGACTGAGTAGATCCACATGATATAAGGACCGATAAGTTACCGCTTTTTCCGGACACGTATACTGAATATTGCTTGGAACAGAATTCGTTAACTAGCATGACGTTTTCCATTTTAAAAAGGGTATTTGAAAAAGAAAAAAACTAGCAGACTCACCGGATTCTGTTCAGAATTGTTTAACCTGTTTTGACTGCAGTTACGCGTTCTGCTGGGAAAGCTTTGAAGTTCACAAGAGGGTACTTGTTGACTTCCGGTCACCCCCGTAACCATAGGGATATCAACCCGCTGTCATATCTTTGAGGTTCCAGGATTTTGACACCAGACACTTAAATATATTCCAAGGTCGGCAATCCTGCTACTTTACGTTAAAATTTCCGCCTATTGCATTACATCAGATATGCGCCATTAGAGGCATGTTATATGTGTAAGCGTCTCGAGGTCGCAAACGAAAAGTTGGAATCTAACGGATGTTAGTGATTTTTTAAAATACACTCTCCCACTTCTGTTATTTTTATTCCAATCACTTCGCGACTTAGTGATATCCAAAAATTACCAAAAAGGATTACATCCGACGATTCACACAGACGTTGTGTTTTCTGCTTTTTGAAGCAATCAATGCAGGTTGCATTCACTCAACACATTATTCGCGTAATGAATGTAAATGCCCTTCAGACGCCCACAAAGTGAACTAGAGTCACTACAACCTGGTGCGGAACCCAGCACTTCGAACAATATTGGATAACTGCTGTGGAATTTAGTGATCAGACTATCCGCGTGGCCTGTAAGGAGAATTAGCGATAGAAAAGTGTCTGTGCTCAAATTGTTCTACTGCGAAACTACAGGAAAGTGGGTTACTCTAAGACTCAAGTAAAGCGCACGAAGCTTGACAGTCTGTAACATTCAGAGAAAAATGTAATCAATCTAAGTTTGGAAGGGATGTTTGTATCTGTTGTACCTGTTTATACTGGTTGTGCCGGTCCCAGCAGGTCAAAGCCTCATAAAATTTACCTACACAGACCACGTATTCTATAATTCCATGTGGGAACACCATAATGTTTCCGCACTGACTGTTGGCTAGTGTGTAATTGTGGAGGCATGCAGGGCCACACTAGATCAAAGAGTCATTATTTGCAAGAAATGCCTGATAAAAAGGAAGTAGAACCATTAGGTCTTCATCTTTATAATGATTTGTATTAGTACGAGGAGATGAAAAGTTTCATAGGAAAAACGACTGGCATAATTTTAGGGATTTTGTGAGCCAGACAGTTAACCGATGGTTAATTTTTTTACCACTTTTGTTGTCATTTGGTGCAATTCACTGGAAAATAGCATATTCTGACGCATAGTCTAGGTTGTCTGCTTGCATTCACCCTGAAATCGTAACTCGCAGAATACGTTTTCATTGGGGTATTTTTCAGAAACATTTATAAAAAACAACGTTATCGTTCACTTGATCAAGATCAGCAAGATCATTTTCTAGATGGGTGGCAATGGTGAAAAGCAAGGGTCAATATATAGACGGAAGTGATGAAGAACCATTTGCTGTCATATGTTATCGTACGCAAGATAGTTAAGTTCACTTAATATGAAGTAGTATATTTATTTACCTTCATCTCTGCGTATCCGCAGTTCTATTTTCAGCACAGATAATTCTTCCTGAAAATAATTCAGGCCCCATCGTATTCTAAGAAATTAGTGCAAGATGGAATTAACGAAGGTCTGGTCTATTTAAAGTCTGCCATGTGTTCTTTAAGTTGTCAGCAGCTCAAAAAGTATCTAAAAGTTGCACAAGCAAATACTTAAATACCATTTAAAACCCTTAATGGGGTTCAGGCGAATAAACTTGCCTTGAATTTGTCTTGCTTCGACTGGTGCAGCCACTTTTCCATTACATGCGATTTTCCGTTTTTAGCGTTGAGGAATAAACCACTAGTTCGGTTTAAGATGTAAGTATACTAACAACGATTTTTCTGCTTACCCGTTGCTGCAGACAGAAGAAATTTCTGCACTTAGCCAGTTAAATAGACCTAGCATTTTTAGTTCTGTGGACAAGGCGAAAATTTCCGAACTTCAGATAATCTGATTAAAATTCGCTAAAACTTATTTTTCCTCCTGTGTTATATACACATTTAAAAATGGTTTGGGGAACCGCATCACAATGTTAGAACAAAGCTGTTTGTAGTGTGTTGTTTATGTTGCGACTGGGTTGCTGTTGCCCGCAACTTCCATGTCCAGGAATGATTGGCATTTTATAATTGCTTCATTGCGTCCCAACCGCCAGGATGTTTCTTTTCGTGCAAGAACATCTCGACTCAGTAGTTCACCGTTTTGCTTTTTGACGATAAAATTCATGTTGAAGTTGAAAGTCCTACAAACTGTTTGTCATTAGAAATAATTAGCTTGAAATGAAATTATATTTGTAGGTCCTGTTCTAAATTATTGAATCCAGCTTTCCAAACACAAGGTACCCTCTTGTGATGAATTCTGGACTATTGGTCATTTTGTTTTTGTTGTTATTAATCCGGCTGGGCGAAGTGATTCATATTCAAGCGTTTACGCGGTGAAAAGTTTGTCAGTGTGGAAGGCAACGAAGGATATGGTTAACTTCTACACTGAAAGAACCACCCTATCTATAATCTATACCACCTTATGGGACAATTCACCACTATTCCATTTGTTTGCCATGGTATAGTGAATCAGCTTATTTCACTAGACCCGTGATCTCGGAGGCTGCGATAGACCGTCGACAGTCCCACCTCCATTGCCGTCACACCCGGTTCATACGCTAACGCTTCTCTGCAAGTGCACCAATACGTGGTCGAGCGGACTGAGGGCAGACTGTACGAGGACAAATGTAGTGAAAGCCCGAGATTGCACTTCATGGGCTTTTTTCCCGCCATACTTGGTGGAGGCAATCTCCTAAACAGGGGTTTGATTCCCAGGTTCATGCGGATCAGGGTTGGAAAAACTAGTCATGGAATTGTCCATCCATTCTGAAAAGGTGCATTTCACCAAAACACCCACGACGCACCTCCTGCGCTCATGCACACAGACGAAGTGGATTGCTGAGGGTTCGAAGACAGGCCGTGGGGGATGAGTAGTACCGGTCTAAGTAGAATCGTGTGGGTTAGCAACAGTTGTCGTGAAACAGCTCTTTAAAAAGTTGGATTAGAATGATTGTGTGAGACTGTACTCATAGACGGTCAGGCCATAACAAGATGCTGCTGCCATAGATACCAACGGCGGAGTGGTGATCAGACCGAAGAACGGGTGTGATGCGAAGTTGAGAACAGTAGCAAGAACTGGAATGAGGCTCATAGCTCATGAGTTTAGTTCAGTTCTTCAACCACAGACCATTCACAAGCGTATGTCCGTTTTGAGTTCCAAAGCATTTAGATGCAGGGTCTTTACATCTATCGTATCCACTTATTCTATATACTTGATCGTGTTACTTGGAGGGGGCTGTTTTTCAAAAATTATCTTACCGAAGCCCTAATGCGATGTTTGTCTGAGTTCGCTTGAGTCTCTGATCAAAATTAACTTAGTGTGCAGATGTGAGTGTTTGGTGAATTATGACCGATTTGGGTTCAAGTAGAACACATGAATGGTGGAATCTCTGTAACGGTGCCTCTCTGATGAGCCTGATGAAGGGCAAAACCAGTCGCCAGCTGCCGAAGACTTTTCTGCAGCCTTGAGAGTGGCGGGCTGCGTCCAGAGATTAAACTGATCATCTGGTTTTGTCAGTGTTTCGTATGACATCTGCTTATTTTGCATCAATCTTACCCAAAAATGCGTGTACTATGCGTTGCATCGCCCTCCTGTGTTAGCGGACATCAGGCAATGTGGGCCATTAGTACCCACAGCGCCAACTAATGAGTACCACGACTTGGTTCCCAAAAACATTTAACCTGATAGTATCGAAGAATAGACCCTGGACATTTTACAGTTTCCAAAAAGATGAAAAAGAATGACCGTTTAGGGGACAGAAATATCCAAACAGAGTTATTCTGCTTATTGGGGGTTGCCTATTGTGAGATTTATGCACAACGGACGTAACGTTTTACAAGGTAACTAAATTTTGCGCTATCCGGTCTTGTAGGTTTTGTTTCTTTATGCGTATGTCTGCCGAGGTGACTCCCTCACATATTCACTGCTTTTGTTCTCGTATAGCGGAGACATGCATGGGGTATTACAGATGACCAAGTTTTGTACCACCTAGCCAGAACATGAGCAGCATGTTTTGACCGTATCACACCCGACGCTTGTCATGTTATTATAGGTTTATTCTCCTATTATTCATCTTGAAAAATTTCGGTCACCAGGATAGCTGTTCTACTTATTTCGAACAACCTATCTTTGGCTTAGCTTTGGACTTTCATCGGCTAAACCAATCACTGGGATAATGAATCAAACGCTCCAGGGATATCGTTCGCCAGACTTGGCCATCTGCTCGTAAAGTTGTACTAATGGTACCTGCCATCGCCACTGCCATCTAACTTGAGACGACTAGCTGCCATTTCATACAACAATTATTTTCAGATCGAAAAATGCAGATGAAAATGCCTTTTCCATCACTTTTCTTCTCGAATCAAACGCACGTCTCTTTGTATTCCCCGTTGGGGAGCGCTTCAATTGTGATTGTAGATGGATATCCAAACAGGCACTGTTCAGGTTATTTTTGCACGTAATGGGAGGCATTATAGTTTATCGGGTATGGATTTATCAGGAAAGCTCACATCAGTCGGCGAAAACAACTCACTCTATTGCACATCTAATTTTGGATGAATTTCCCCAGCTTTGAGTTTTATTTTCCCAGCTTGGATCTTACTGCGCCAACAACGCTGAATACACCGTAGTGATACAATTCATTCTTTTACACGAAAGCACAACACTACCCATTTGTGGAAAGCATAGTTCAATGTATCGGCGTCACCTCATTTAATCGGTGATCCCGAATGCCCGAAGTGTATGTAAATACATATAAACCATAAAAAATAAATACACGGCTGAGCCTTCAACTCACTGTGTAAACATCGCTATAAAGTCTATGTTTGCTACGCGTTTCACGCCGATGAATAAGTGCTTTCTAGGAAATAGTCCTTCGTATTTTGTACTGCATCCATAAGCAGTTTATCTTTGAAATTGAGCGTTTATTTTTTTGTGAATGCAATAGCCCTCCTAAGCTCTTATTAATGCTTGTTGTTGGGCGAGCAAATCTAAGAATACCCTGCATGAGGAATGAAAAATTTGCTTATACTCTACAGCCGAAATGTCCAGAAGGAATACTGGTGACTGAGTCTGTGGGAATTAACAAACGTTTAGGTAAGTTTCGGCTCTATCCACGTTATTTAGGGTCGATACCGTTGAGGAAATATCTGGAAAAGCGGTAACTATATTCAACCAGAATCTGGTGTGTTGAGCCCTGTTAAACTCAGCGCACTTGGGCCCGTGTGATCCTATCTGCAGGTGGTTGGAAACCCCACAGAATATTTTACGCAGCCGATCCCAGTGGCGAGCATGCTGCCACCTTCTAGCTCAACTATCTAGCTAAAGTTCGCCCGTGGTGGTGCGCTGTGCTTATGTTGCGTGAGGTGCACAAAGAACGTTGGATCAAGCCCGCTGATGATACCCTTCCCCAACAACATGCTGAGACCTGTTTATTTTAATGCTGTACAAACTTGTAGGCACCTTATTCTTTCCTTAAGGACATAAAGCATCTTCACATTAACCATACACTCACTGACATTACACAAGCGATACAGTCTGCTTCAGACGCAGAACCGATTTGACCCGATTTGACTTTGAAACACTGAACACTCAAAATAAAACAGCAGTAGGTTTTTTATAGTGTGATGATGGATGATAACCCAGAAGGGGGAAGTACGAGTGAAGTAAGCTTTTGAAACTACCAGTAGATATTTTTTGGACGCAAAAGTTAACCGATTCGCCTGAATGAATGACATCCTGACTGCGGGAGTAGCCGAAAGTCATTGTATCATATCACCAACAGGGGTTCTATACACTGCGTTAGTGTTATCCGACCATTCGCTGTAATGTAAGATACAGCTTGCTTCACCCAGGTCAGCAGGAAGGACTTCCATAGAGCTCCGCATTAAAATGAAGTTCCACCATTGTCTCTGGTTTGTTAGCAAATTCTCAGATTCAGTTTTTCAAATCACTCGGACCAGAGAGCTAGATGGCCATGACAGCTGTGCATATGTACATGTGTACTCCAATCAGATGATTCCTGTTTTGCCTTGCCTAATAACAGGCCACATTCAGGCAGCTTGGGAGAAAGACATCATCAGTGTAGCAGAGATTATCATGCCTGTTGATAGACGCTATGTATGGACCGCTATGTTTGGCACCCAACGTAGCCACTTCTCCTTGCGTTCTTGAAAAAAAGGAAGCGTTTAATTTAGCTGCACCATATGAGACAAACCTAGTCCGGCATTACGACAATATTCTAGTGCAAAAGTTGCGCCCATCGTCAGCTTGAACAACCCTGACAAGCTACCGATACGGAACGATCTGCAGAAAGCACTACTTTGAGATTCTGCTTGTGTTTTCGTTCTTTATAAGGAAGACAAAAATCCAGAAATGGCTTTAAACCACGAATATTTCTTTCTTTACTTATCTGGAGCACCTAGAATAGATGAACGGATTTTGACTGTTGATAAAATGTGTTTGAATATAGTTTGCAATTCTGTTGGTCTGAAGAGAAAACAAAGGTCTTTGTGAAATATTTATTGATTAGTAGCCCCACTTTGCCCATTATGCTATCACTCATTTGACTGACTGCGCCTCATCATTTTGAGGTGAACCTAAATAAGAGAAGGGCACTAATGGTGGATCTGGACACTAAATCTGCAAAATGGTGACAGTGTGGAATGTCCATTTGCTCTCAAAATGTTGTAGGCTGCATTGCTACCCTGTTTTCCCGGCCGTTACTCCAGAGAATCCATTTTAGCTGAGTGGTTGATTTAAACCTAATAGAAAGAAGGTATGCCGGAGGATGATTGGGAACGTTCTTGCATTTCGGTGTTAAGCAAGTTGGGCGCTATAGCCCTGCAAGAGAAAATATAAATACCCCTGGCATCTCGTAAGTTTGAAATCAGTCTACCAGACAGGAAAGTTCAACTGTGCGCATGCTTATTCTGCATTATTCCGTAGTGCGGGCTTCAGAGGAGATGTAAGCGAACTGGCATTTGTGCCATTCATGGTAAGTGGTTGAAAAAGTGGTAAGAAGTCTAGATGGTAAAATATAATGGTGCAAGGTTTTCCGTCTTTTAATTTGTACTTTTGCCGTTCTTCGAAAGCAACGATTCTCGCATTGTCTCTGCCAGTTGTGAATAAACCCAACAGGCCATCTACTGCCTAACAAAAATGTTGACAGACAACAATGAAGCAAGCAATTTAAGTACAACATTTACACCTCGTCGACGTTCATGCCAGTCTGTATAGCTGGTTGATAGGGACCAAATGGATTAGTGCAAGGCAGTTAGGTCAACTGAATCAAAGCACAGTTCCCTGCTGCACTCGACTGGTCCAAGGACTGACCCCATTTCGGTTCCACTCAAACAGCGGTACTCGTGGCTGGCTTGGAATTTCGCAACAAGGAAAATCAACGGATACATTCATCCAAAAACAATATATTATGCACATATTGCACAAACACGGTATGTGAGAAATAAATATGAGTTGGTGGTGTTATGTCTTTGTTTTCTTCCCAAATACCCGTCGTGCATGCTTGGACACTTTTACTTAGCTTGATAACTAAGAGGCACTTCAATGGAACTGATTTTATTTTTTGTAATTCAAGCAGTTTGTTTATTCATATAGCAATTAACGATTGGCATTCTTGTCGGCTGTCTATTGACTCCGCCATATGACTAACATATAATTGAGCATGCATGTGTGTACTTGTTTAAGGTGAGCAACTGCCGTTTTTCTGTACCTTGTTCAACTGGTGTTTCCTTCACTCGACTGCCGGATGATCTGTCCGCTCTCTCCGGTTTTATAACTGCACCGGATAATATGGTACAGGACGGGGATTCTGAGTTGCATCACAAAATTCCATGTACCGGAATCTCTCTGCGTTGATCTTGTTTCAGAGGTTTCGCTAGAAACTGAGCTGCGCGTACTTAAAAAGTTTAAGATATCAAGAGCGAGCTACTCGTATAATTTTTAGTAATTGGCACAACAAATGCGCCTCGTACTCTCTTGACTGCATGCTTTGCATTTGACATATTAGTGTACAGCCTGTGTACATCTATATCCGTGAAGTTTTCTTCCAACCTGATCCTCCGAATTGAGCTCAGCATCCTGACAGAAACTTTTCTGAAACATGACTTGAACAAAAAAATCGTTTCAGGAGTTACTGGTGCGATTTCCTTGGGAACAAAGTTAATGAAATCACAAAGGTAAAAACATGAGTTGTGTTATCCTATCAATAGTCAACTACGAAATTGTGACGCACAGCGCCAACTCCATTCATTTGTCATATTCTATTCGTTCGTTCTGGCCACAACGTGAGTGACTTATACATGAAAACAAATGACGCTGAGTTACTGGCCACCGTTCAAAAATGCGCTTCCGTCTCCGACTAGGTAAAGTTTTCCTATTTGTTTTTGCCTAGTTTTTTTCTGGAATATTGAGTTTGATCCTGTATGGCACATAATATTGGAAAGTAAGCTGATTAGTAGCTGGCACTCACGACTGACGGCACCCAAATATCATTCCCTTAATCAGTTCATGATATAATTCTTCTGGACGTCGCATTCACCGTCGGAAATTTTCTAGTCAGATATTTTTCCCACTGTATATCCCCTAAATGCTGCTGGCGCGCAGCATTGCGCAATCCGTGGGGAAAGAAGCATGTTGTGTTATCCTGATATCCGGTTTCCTTGAAGGAATCTTCTTATGACCGCGCAAAAAACATTCATTGACTGAAAATATACTTTGGTGGAGACAGGAGTGATATTCGGCTGCCGCCTCCAGACCAGTTAATATGTGAGCGTTCATGTGTCCAGCTTGATCTTCCCATGCTCTAATAAGTAAATAACAGGCTAACGGAAAATTGCTCTTTTGAAGTTTACTTTCATCACAATTGGGACAATAACGCAATTAAATTTACTGGCCTACAAAATGCCCAGTTGGAATGCTCAACTGCCCTCATTGTGTCTTGTTCTGGTTTTCGTACTAGCCCAATAAAATGGAAAGTTGCCTACGCGACTGGATTTTTGCCTTGCAAAACTACAAAGCGTTGGACGATCAAAACAGAATAACCTTCACTTTGTGTTTTCTTTGTTCCTTTTCACAAAGCCTCCGTCAACGTCTTGTCCGAAACTTCGCAAATCTTTCGGTGCCAAATATAAATAGATTGGACAAGAGTTTGCGCTGCAAATTTGAGTCAATAAGGTTTAAATGTAATGGGTATTTGTTCCCAAGTAGCACTGAAACGCCGCCAGCTTATTTTGCGGACAGTCGAAAATAATTTCTTACTTACGCTTGTCTACTGCATTTAGGTATTCTGCAAAAATGCTATTCAGCGTGGTTTCAATTCGCTAGGGATCACTTATGTCCAGCTAGCAACACATGAACAGAGTGCCCTACTCAAAAGTGCCTCTGAGTCTGGTAAGCAAAAGTCGAGTGCAAATTCCGTTTTACTGTTTGTTTGTTATAAATATTTTCAGTAGGTCAGGTGATTTTAGTATTCTACACTTTATTTGCAATTTTACAGCGGTAGGCTCTACGATTATTACAACAACGCCATTTCACCAAGCGTCTACAATATTTTTTTGGATGGGTTTGTCGTAAACAAGATTCTATACTTCATACGAATGCGTCATCACAATTCTCAGGAGGGTTGGCTTTTGTGAAGATAAGGCTCTCATAATTTGCTGCTTCTTAATCCTGCACTAATTACACGCTTGCACACAAGTGAGGTTGAGCACTCCTGTAAACACGGATTAATTGATTCAGACGCAGATTGTAGGCTCCAGAATTATACTGGTCCACATCCTGAAGAAAAATTAAGCGGACCTGGGTATACAACAGTGTAGTGATTAAATTGATACAAGGCTCCTACTTAGTAATTATTTCGATCAAACCACCACATGGTATTTTGGAGGCACCAAACAAGATGGCAAAAACCTCTGTGTTTCTGTCGTCCTATCCTACCTGGATTATTTACCAAAAGAATGTACAGTTTTCTGTCAAGTGTACAGCCTCTATAGTCTCCAGTAAGCCTGAAAGTTTGTCTGGTGATGTGGGCACCTCGGAATGATTGTAGCCACCCAGCACCAAGTCCCTTCTATGTCCACTTTTGTTCTTTTCTTCACAATAAAGCTTTCAAATAGGTCATGGGTGTACGGCAGCGAAGCACCAGTGTTGAACACTGATGTTAAGCTGTCGGTGATGACGATGATTGCCAAATCACCAAGTGTAATTTTGTATGTAACTGTTTAAAACTTGTCTGCATTTTGAGCCTGACTTGTCCCTCCGTGATACAATGAACAAAACATTTGTAATAGAACATGGCATTCAGAGCAACGAATGAGAAACATTTTGCGCACGTTAATATGTCCATTGCTTGTAGAACTTTTATCCCGATTAATATATATCCTCATGTTTCAGCGAACCCCTGTCATCCTTAATTTGTTCAGTTCAGCACCTGTCCAAACGTGTTTTTTGACATTTCACTTTCACTGATTACCCCATCTTTTTTCAATTATTTCTGGCCTGGATAGCAATTTTAGCCCATTTTGGCGGTAATTATTTTACCATGTACCCTGTGTGTTTAGCTTAGATTCCAAGATTCACAACTAAGTGAGCCAACTCTTAAAAAAGGGGTTTCGAACGTGTTTGTTACTACAGAAAAGATCCATGTGCGTTATAAATTACTACCTTGTTATGATAACATCTTCGGAACCCATGGCTATTTGGATACCTTGTTCACTTCTGTAGTTTTCCAACAGATGACTTTTTATTTGGGGGTGTCGCTTATGCCTTTTAATTGGACATTTTTGATGGATTTTTGATCCTGTTATTTTCTTCGAGGGCAGATTACAGGTGACCAAGTCAGCCTTTGCGTCCAATGTTAAATTGTGTGCGTTTCAAAGTGTTTGAGAATACCTCTTATTCTAGAGAGAATAGAACCGCAGATTATTTAACTTATAGTTTATTGTTAATTCTAAAAATGTTAACTATTTGTTTACACTAGGTAACGGTTTACGGTGGTAGTTTCACTGCTTTTTGGTACTCTTATGCCTAAATTTGATTAGGAAATTTAGGCTAGTTTTTTCCAGGGCGTGCACTGGTTTAGGTACTACTTACAGATATGCCGTGCAGGTAGATGATGAATTATTTAGGTTAGGGGACATTATACTTAAAAACTGGGGGTATTTTTTGTAGAACGCAAGAATACGTGTGAGAACAAAGACTCCTATTTAGTACTTTTTAGCTGGTTTCACGTAGAGAGACACTTGTTCAGTTATGCAGTTTCTTCTCCCATGTGGCTGATGAAGTGGTTCTTAATTATCTCATCAAAACTTCACTCCATGTTGAAATTTAAGCTGATGTGCATTTCCTGTGAGCCCCATAAGAATCATGTTGTATCCGAGAATTGAACAAACTTTTCAAGATGATTTGTCCGTGCATTTCGCAACGAGTGCCATGTATAGATTTTGTACAGGTAAGGCGAATTAAAAACTATTATTCACCCCCACTTAGACCTGGCAGAAACAATGCCCTTCAGCAACAAATCTTTATCAACCAAACCAGATGATTTTTTAGGTGTGCCAAATGGAAAACTTCGTGACTCTCCTAGTCCAAGTTTTCCACAGTTCTGGGCTCCCTTCCTTCGTGATACATTGTATACAAGTTGACCCAGATGCTATTAAGTGAAAATCATTAAACCACAAAGTGCACAGTGAATGAAGGACTTCGAGCCTTTGCTATTCCAGGGACAGAACTTGTGATTTCTCGTAGGATGTCCAAAAATATGCGGCAATATTTTATTGGCCTATGAACAGACTGTCACATATATAGTAGTAGCGATAGATATGACATTTAAGTTCCTGTTTATTGATTGAATTATCCGATTTAATTTACGTTTGATTTCCCATAGTATGTTGCTGCCTACACTCTATCAATTTTTTATAGTTTTGTAAGCTATATATACAAATCCGGTGAGTCACATTCTGTGTTTTCCTATTGGGACCCAAGAAACTCTCTCCCGTAGTGATATACTACAAAACGAACCTTAGGATCACAAAATTCCCAAAGAAAACACTGTAAATAGGTACCCGCTTAGCACCACATCGCTAGAAAACAGACTTGCTGGAAGTAACGTAAATACTTGGAGATGAAAGCTGTCCCATCTTGACACAATAAATACTGGACCATTAGGTCTATAGTTTATTTCAATGTCCACCACTTATTTGATGTTCGTTTTTTGGAGAATGTTCACATCACCCAGACAAAGCCTGATGATTTTGCACAATATTCAGAAAGCAGATGTATCTTACCAGGCAAGGAAGAGTTAATAAGGGAAACTTTGTCGTCAAACAGACCAGAAAATGGACCCTGTCTTCCAGTGAGAAAAAACATGGTAAGTAATTCGCTGCCACTTAGGGTACCAAGTAAGAGTGGGCGTGAAGGTTTATCTAGTAAACCTTCTCTGCTGCCCCTCAATATATTAGAAAAATCTGCGAGTGACTAAACGTAGCACTTCCGCCAAACTAGCATCGTCGTTATTTCAATGAAAAGGTTAGGTTATTTAGTTGTGTACGTCTTCTCTTAAGTTCACCAAGTAACTGCTTGATCTATGTCTTCATTCCGGGGAAACGATAGTCCCTTACTGAACTCTGAGTTAACATGCCTTTACATCATTATTTTGTTTGTTTTCTTTGTTTGACCTGTGCGCCATACGTGACAATGGCTATTAGCATATACTTTCGCAACCCTTCGAAAGGTGTACCATGATATTTACCGGTCGTTTTGGCAAAGACGAACTGCCCCCAGGAAACGCCACTATTGATATAACTCAACATTCAAAAATTGAACGGACTATGTAGATCACGTTAAGCCACAAAAACGCTCTGTTTTTTTATCTAGCAGACCAAACGGAGCAAAACTGTGGGAAACATATCAGTGTACAATGATTGCTACTATCTTGTGACCGCAGTATTTTTCATGGGTCGCTGGAGGATTTTTCCAGCATCATGGGGGTACATATTGCGAATATATTTGTAAGTATTCTGCAGGTGGCCGTTTCAGATGAAGTATGAGAATTAATAGAACTGCTTTTTCATTAACGCAGTTGCTTGGAGAACAATAATTGTACTGATAATAACTATGATTGCAAGAGGGCATTCTACTTCTCAACGAGAGCGGAGACGCAAAGGTCAATACTTCTACGATGAGTTCAGTAACTCTTCAAAGATAAATAAACACCTGTATATCATAGTTGGCCTACCATAATATTTCGGAGTAAATGTTTGAATGACATTCAGAACTATATAATGCATTAAATAAATATGAGCTTTTTTCATTGCTTTAGAGGTTGCTGTATAAGTTAAATTGTGGGTCAGAGTTTCTGCTGACACTAATAATTTAGAGGCAAAAATCACCTATTCTGAATGGCAACCTGATGATTGCTGGAATCGGGTTCAGTTTTGTGGACGTTCCATATAGAACTTAGACATCGATTTTTTTTTACAAATTCTGACATGTTTTTGTAATGCTTCCGCGGAGTGTCACTGGGACTCTGTGCTTCTCACTTCTATTCGAATAACTTTTATTATGACTTTCGCCTTTTATGTTCCAATTTTATCAGTTTATGGACCCGTTCGTAATATTCTAGCCATTAATCCAAGCAGAACCTGCAGTTAGAACTGTACAGCGGAGTTCTGAAAATGCTTGGAGGGGCACAATAGTTGAAACTGATGAGTCCATAAGGTGAACTGTGTGCAAATTGGTTGAGCACAATAATGATATGTATACAGCGGCAAATATGATGCGGATCGGTCCACACAATCCGCAACGAAGTAGCCATACGTTGTTATTTCGCACTAAATTGTGTCCAGTTTGTTATCATACCAATGAAAAATTGCTTCAGATCTCATTTTCTCAGAAAAGCGTAAACCAACTAGTTCAAAGTGAAAGTTCTATCGCCTTCTTAACGCATGAATAATCAGGGTCTATCCACATGTTTAGAGTTTGTCTGACTCCACCTAGGAGGAGAGGTTGGCTGTCGACTATGATAAATGGCGGTCGAAACACATCTACCGGGAAACCGCCCCACAATATCCGGGAAGTTTTGCCTTCGGCAGTAAGGAAATTAGTTTATTTTGCTTGTAGGTGACAATTTCTAAACCACCTCGGAAGCCAAATTCACGTTATTCCCCTCTGTTTGGTAGCGGTCAAGCAGAATTTTCTTTTCACGGCAAAATGAGCGCTGGTCTCTAAGGTGATCTAGATTCCAATAACTGAATCACTCGGATTCAAGATTTTGACCTTCTTAATAGACGGCGGAATCCTTTGCCTTGACCGGTTGCAACAGAGTAACATTTAGTTCCCATTTCGGGACACAATAACCTTCGTTTCATGCTAACGTACAAATGAACAAGTCATTGTTTCAAAACGCGCTCTGTTTCCTATGAGTCCAATTACACGGAGATATCAGCTATAAGTCACGGATTTCTCAAATGCCGACAGCTAGAATTACCGATAATATAAAAAAAGATGTAAGCTGCCTCTTTGCAAATAACAACAATTATTCCGTGAAGGTACAATTAAGTAGCTCACGAGTGGCGTACCAGAACATTTCCAAAATTCTTACAGAAATCAGTCACCCAGTTGGCACGGCTTACCTTGGTGCAGATCACTGCACAATTTTACCATTTCCGAACAGCACAGTTTATCGAACAAAACTCATTTGGCTTTCCCGCACAATATCGTCTGCATAATCCAACCACCCCACGGCTAATTTACCTGGAGCGAATACAATCCATGTTTGATCGAACGGACGCTCTAAGACATTCCAAAACATGGGCTTTAGCCTATGAAAATGTTATAGTCGCGTGCCAACAGTCTTTTATAGACAGGAAAATTAACAGCTTTATGCATTGTAGTCTGGCTGGATTAAGAATCCACGCCGGTTAGCATAGCCGTCCACACGAGGCACACACGCACACCAACCTCTATGGACTAACACACTATCTATCGGCTCCCATCAGTCGGTTCTCACACACACGCGCAGAGACGTACTCATACGTGCCTGTCTATGGTTCTAAATGGGCGCGCGTGCGCTCTCATATATGAGCTGATCACGTTAGTGCAAGTTGCGCGATTCAATTGGCTGTTAGACACAGCTCATCCTTTTCGTCGTCCAATATGTGCCTAATATCTTTATGCAACATTTCCAATTGGAGCACTGTGGGATTCTCACTCGACAGTGGGGTCTTCACAGATTATCGCAAATCCCGTATCTATGCTAACTGACTCTGGGTAATTTGAAGTACATCCTAGTTGACTCAAGTTTTCCGGATTAGGAAGAAAATGATTTGACTACTCTACCCAGCATAATTTTTACATATAGCTTTCTAGAGCCAACTTATCAAATGCGTTTGGGATTTTATTTAAGTTGTTTCGACCCAAGATGACAAGTGAAGGCTCAGCTTTTAATCCGAGTATCAGTTCGTTGGCATCACCAATCTTCTGGGTGTTTAGTACACAGGTACACGTATTTAGCGCGCGCGACCAAGGTAACACTGCCCGATCGACCACGGGTGAGTTTCTTCAATGCATTTGTTACGATCATGTAAGATCGAGTGGTATGACTCTAACTTAACGAAGATACTTGCAATTTACTGAAACACACAAGGGCTGTAGCATCTATTTGTGATGTACGCCGTGTTAAAGAGATGGTGTATTACTTCTTACCCCACCTAAAACGAACCGATTTCAGTTATCAGAGATGCTTTGTGAATTCTTGTGGTACCCTTTAAAACAGATATTAGACTATGACTGGATGTATTTCTAAATTCGATTGATCCGAAGTGTATGTAAATACAATACCGAATACAATACATTCTTAGTAAGAATAAAAATCAGTGGCCTAAGAACACATTGTGACTGAGCAAAACTAACGCAGGGTATAAAGATTACGTGGTCCAGTTGCTTTACCTTCTAATCAAAGACGTTCCTAATCGATGTGGGTTATATTACAATGTCGTCTACACACAATACGACTTTCACCTTAATTCTTATATGAAAGGATGAGAGTTTTGTTCAAACTGCCTCGATGTCATCAAGTTACCATCCTTGCGGCTTTGTTACTAAAGTACAAATAAATGCGTTTGTTTGCAAGCTGTTGAATAGTTCACGATCCGCTCGATCGCACGCTAACAATGTGAAAATACCAGGGATCGATTTTCATAGTTCAATATCAACACTGTATGTGGCTGCAGTGGGGCACTTTTCGTTTACATCCAATGGTGTAAGGGTGGAATAAAGTGCTTGCTGAAACTTGGAAACTAAATATAAAACCCTAGCTTTATCCACTGTATAGTGAGGAGGTTGTGAAGCAAACTGGTCAATCCGGTCAAAGTCACAATATTTTTTCACCTACCAATGCACTTTAGTACGCAATAGGGTGTGCGAAAACCTTGCCCATCAGCGCACACCGTAACTGAAGTAAGACATATGCGAATACTTGTTTTTTATCGAGCCACTGTCTTAAACTGCACTCTGCCAGTTTGGCCTGTCAATTTTCACATAGATAGTCTACCAGGTTTTTGGTTCTGAAAGTGTCTACCCCTGGTTTTTAAATTGTTCACAATCACTCAAGGCACTTGATTTGCTGTCATAGCCTTGAGTACAAAACCATTTTAGTCTATTTTAACTGATACATGTTTTTTGTACCTTACCTTGGAATTAGTTCCTCATCCTAACTCGTTCGTGTTTTTGTGCACTTCAGGCCTTGTTTTGCAAAAAATCATTCATTTAAACCGCAACTGCAACAAAAACTGACTATTGAGGTGCCTGTAGGAGACTAATTTGTTCGGAAATTGTAATTAAATAACCTACGTGAGATGACATTCCAGAAGTTCTTCAAAAAATTTCAGGTATGCCGTTTTTCACAGGTTTGTCTAAACAATTTCTGAGTTTGTTCTACTGTTCTACTATTGTAATTATTACTATTATCATAATAATTCCACTCCTATTATTCTATTATTCTGTTAACCCCCGGGGATGACTACGGGTCTGTCGGATCTGACAGCATTTTAATCATTAATTATATTGTTCATGTTTGTAAAATTTAAAAGGTTTGGACTGCGTTTTGCGTCTGAAGTTGTCTGTTCGCAAAGCTTTGTGCCCTGGTTTTCCTCCACGTCTCAACTGGAACCTTGAGGCCGCCGATCGAAACCGCATTATTAGTTTTATCAAACAGTCACTGTGTTTGCCAGTTCATTTAAAGTTGCGGTGATATTTACATTGGTAAACCTGACGCAAGTATGCAGACGCGAGCAAAAAGCCGCTTGCCTGAGTGAGTGCGCAGTGCTAGCTGACCATAACTTAAATTTGAGCGAGCCAGCAGTCAACTCGAGACAAATCAGAGTTGAGCTTCGTTCCACGTTAGAGGCATTCGGCCATACAGACTGAATTTCAGTGAAGCAGTACTGCTTAATTGATTCGCGCTTGTTCCACGTACCCAGGAAGACTTGAGCGTTACTCCTAAACTGACGCGGATTTACTGATTACTCACATCACGTTTTAGTTCCATATAAACAATTCCACTATCCCTGTAAGTTGTTTCATTTTATTCAGTCTTACACGTACTGAAGCAGATGAAATAGTACGAAGTATATCCAGCCAACAACGATGCTCATGTAATTAATTATACTTTGCAGCAATTTACTAAGGACCTCTTCTTCTACCTAACTGACTGGTTTTCGAGCTGCACCAATGTTGTCCTCTTCCCTTTGGCACTGTTAAACAAAACTCTAAACATCTGCCATCTAAACCAAAGTACATTCAGACTCAGCTTTTTGTGTTACTTTTTTTGGCCGCCACCCACTCATCGTCACTGGTTAACCGTCGTAATAAATACGTTACAGGAGATGAAATCTAAGATAAAAATTATTGATATTTGTCGGTGGAATATTTTCGGTCGTATTGCCAATAACACTGCTCATTTGAAAGTCCGTAGACAGCGGGATCTTCTAGTTTACGCACCGGGTCACAGTTTCAACCACGTAGCCCCTCACTAGCTACTGAAGTACGGTTTATCCTACCTTACGATTTTTTATCACAAAATTTCCATCGGACAGTTACTCCTAATCAATGCCCTTGATGAAGCGGCAACTGATTTACGGTATGCTCCCCGTTGCGTTATCAATGGAAGTGTGAAACTGGTAAGTTTACATTTAAGGAGCTTTCCAGGAGTTTCCAGTGGTCAACTATCAATTAGGAGGTGTTAAGTATTTAAATACTTTCTAGTTTTATCTAACGCTAGGGTCTTCCTACTGAGGCTTTAAAGTAGGTCGCAAGATATGCTTAGTTTTAGTGCACATATTGCACATTTTCTCGTCTCTTATTGGGTTTATTAGCATCTGGTTACTTTCGGTGCCATACTAATAATCTAAAACAATATTTGGTTGATGTTTTGTAAAAGAAACGTTTACTTAGCTTTGCCTTGACTTCAGGGTCGCCGTTTATTCACTACTTATGGTTGCACAAGTAGGATGATTTTCAACGATATTTTTTATTCTTAAGCTGAATCTCATTCGCTGTTCACTAAAGGACCATTCGAAAACATTCCCTGATGAACGATCTATGAAGGGGACTTCAACTGGTAGCAACTGGCATTCAGGGTATCTTTGCAATGTAAGCTTTTACATTTAAACAACGAGCAGCAAATAGTTCGCGCTTAGGTGTGAACTTTCGCTGTGGTGAGAGAGCTAGGCAACTAAGGGCTTCGTTTTTAAGATCGTTCATTCCCAACTTCCCGAACTTCCGTTCTATGCTGCAAGCCTCTCCGTGAAGCGAGGCATTCGCTTCCAACAAAAAATCTGGATAGTCAACTGTTATAAGATTGCAGTGGTACAATGGAAAATAACGCTCCTTCCGTACTTTCTTTCAGAATACCATACCATAAAACTTGATGGAGAATATTTCGTTTTAGTGGATGGATTCGTATAATACGTGGAGAAATACTTCATTCTGTTTGACAAAGCAGGCATCTTAGCTCCATATTTTTCTTGTTCTCAATTTGGATGCAACAAGTAGCGGAAATTGGTAAATACACTTTTGGTGTTAGAAATATCTGCACTAATAAACAGCTGAGAATTCTAATCAGTAATAGTGCACGATGGACTTGAATCCCTTTTTTGGGGAAGTGGCACACAATTATATAGAAGAAAATTCCAGCATACCTCAAAACCCGCCTGTCTTTTTTCAGAGGGCGAATGTTAAGTTTTGTGGGGTGAATGAGACGCCGGGATCTGAAGAATTGTGTTTGTTTACACCCATGATTTGTATGGGATACATCCCGGAGTTTGATGAGTTCCGCACTTAAATCCTTTGGATAAAGAAACCGGGTACACTACTGCAGAATTGTCAGTTTACGTCCTTAACATCCTAGAACCGTTGGTCAGAAGAATAAAAAACGCCGATCAGACTACCTTTAAGTGACCCTTCTTACAGCTAATTAAGGCAACAAAACACTTCATGCGTGACTACTGATGAACCGTATTCTAAATACAACTTCACCAGAGCCGTTTTCTTGTGGCCTTCAAGCATTTTGGTCAACTCCATTGAGCCCTAGACATTCCTTCCCATACTTACGAGCACTTCGTCTCTTTACATTTTTTTGTGTCCGTGAACTATTAGCTTGTTTATCCCAGTTATCTATAGTTACTGGCTCCGCCTACATGCCCTCAGTTGTCTTATCGAAGGGAGACTGATGAAACACAAGCTGACTCGGTCGTGTAGTACATTAGAACAGTAGAATCCATCAGCAATTACATCAAACTTTGTTTCAAAGGTAAAGTTTTTGTTCGGTTTGGCAGCTTTTCTGTACACCAACCAGTAGTAAAACAAATCAGAATGATGTTTATTTGCGATTTGCTGGTCTCCTAGTTAGAACAAAGTTGTCTTAAAGAGATCCATGCACAGTGTCATAGCCCGTCACGGGAATCACACTTCGAAAACCAACGGAACCTGCTGAATTATTTTCCAAATGTATATATTGTGTTGAATTCCAATGGATATTTCTCAGCCACGTGGTAGGAGGGGATTTTGTATTCACATATTCTGGTTAGTTTACTGCAAAACATCCGTGTCGTTAGATATAAATTTCATCCTCTTTAGGGCTCATTGACAATGCATTCCTCTGTGTGTGATGGATTTTGAACCTAGGCAAATGATGCGCAAAATGAGATTGTTACAATTACGCCAATAAAGCATGCAAAAGGCACCTCAACGTTACTTAATTGCCCATATTCTTCCAGCGTAAGTTTTCGGACATCTGGCAACATGCTAGCCCCGCATGTTAAGCCAAGGACACTCTTTGTTGATGGGATTGAATGGGATTGAATCTCGAGTCTTGAACTTGTAGGATTTGTTGCAGGCTGGGCACCTCGGAGACTGTTCAAATAAGTCTAATGTGAATACAAATTCCAGGAATTCGGCAACTACTTACCACGAATAAATTCTGAATCGAATGCAATTCCTTGTCAATGGTGTTTTGGAAATTATCATGTCATGTTGTGATAGTGCCAGTTTGCGATCGGCATTAACGCTTCCTCTGTAAATGGACATCGTGTATCGAGCCAGGAGCACTTATGCTGACCACATTCCATAAGCTGTTCTGAGATGCTGACCACAAAACATTTTGGAGGGTCGTATGGTACAGTTCATCCAAATTCTACAGTGATGATACTACTACCAGTTCTTTTCTTGAGCTCAGTATACAAAAGGAAAGTTTACCAATTTTCTTCTCAGTGAAATATTGTTGTCAGTATCTGTGATATTGTGCGTCAGGATACCGATATGATGAGGAGTACACGTGACTTGATCGGGACTCGAATTTCAAAAATTGCAACATGTATACAAGCTCATTGGTTTTCAGACAAATTTCCCTTTGGATAAGGGATTTTTTATTTCAGATTCTGTGGAATGCGCTATTTGTTGAGCTTTTGAAATAGTGAAACCAGTTTGCTTGCGGATTTTTAGCAATAGTTTGACACTACGTATAGTGGACAATAGACTCTATATTGAACACTGTTGCAAAAGAATCTTAGAGAAGATTGTGTGTTGCAGATTATGCGGACGGTCACCAGGGATTTACTGAACACAGGAGACTAAGTTGGGTTTTCAGTTTCAGTAGCTAAAAAATTTATACGAGCTCAAAAATAAGATTCCGAGAGCCAGAACCAAGAGCCTACACTGCAAAATTTTCTCTTTTATTTGTTTTTGCATACCAATATTAGCCAAAGTCATTCATTATTCTGTCTGTTATCTTCCCTGATTCCGCACATTTAGTTGGGTAATCCGATCGGCCCAACATCAGCACTTCTGGCAACCAACAGGCGAAATGTTCTTGTAAGCCACCGTGTGCTACGGAGGAAAAAAGTGCAGTTGGCCGAGGAGTCGTCACTCGAGAAGCTGGTCAATAAGCGACCACGTGATGTGGCATCTGTGATTAAAGAATAGGTGGCGCTAAGTCCTGTCTAAGTGAGAGCTAATTACACTGCTGATCAACCGCTCGTAGCCAAGCTGTTAAGTGTTCAACAACTGCCTTGAAGGTCACGTGTTCGAAACTTTGTGAATTTTGTATGATGCGCACTGCTGACGATTCCTAACAAGGATGAAACAACTTTACAGTGTTTCTCGGCTTTTCAGTGTAGGTAGGCTCCATTGACAGGATGAAATCTGTATTGACTCATACTAGTCCCCTTTTTATCATTAGTTAATGACCAATGGGAATCAAAGGACGCAAACAGTCTCTAAATAGCTTTCGTCGGTTTGTACAGTATTCTTGTATAGTTTGCAAGGGGGCGCTGGCATTCTGTAAGCCGGTGAAATTGGGGGCATATGACACTATTAAAAAAAGGTTTAAAGGTTTTCAGTAAGTTTAATTGCTGCGTGACGATCTCACCGTCCAGTTGTAACCGCCGTTACATCATCATCGTTGTCAATGTAAATGGTACAAGCATGAGAATCTGTGTGAGTTACGGCTATGAAACCACCTTTGAATACTAGCTCAAACTATGACACGGAATATGATGCGGACCAAATCCCACTGAAAAGGTTTAATTGAAACAAGATTAGTCCATCCAATTTAGCTTATTCGTTACATACTGGCCTCACCTGTGATTGAATAAACTTCATATCCTTGTGAAACTTCGCCAAAGAAAATAAGTTGCTTGATACAACGCCACTCAGAAGGTTGCTGAAGACTCTTCGAGTGGTGTTCCATCAAGAAAATATACTGCGGTGCCCCAACTATCGTCCCGACTGAAAAATGAGGTGATCTCCGTGCAGCACATTCAGTTGAGGAATATTGTAAACGAAAGATTCAGCTGGAGTTCACTTGAGTCGCCCGTCAAAACCAAATAGGCGTGTTAATGAGTGTATTTCATTAATTTCGTACTAATGAGAGTCAAGTTGGACATAAAATTAGTGAAACCTTGGGACTCGCTCCCACCTCATGAGCCCTTAATACCAGCGAAACCGGTTGATGGCTGTCGTAGAGTCTTCAGCAACATGAAAATATACTCTGATATGTACCAGCTGAAACATGAAGTGGTCTTTGTGCAGCTCATTCATTTGAAGAATATCACAAGCGAGCGATTCAGCTTGAATTTGTTTGGATCTCCTGTTGAAACCAAATTAGCGTGCAAACGAGTGCATTCGATGGAACCTAAAGGCTATTTCAAGCAGTCTTGGTGTTTGCTAAAACTGATGGCACTTGAAATCCCATAAACTCCCCTAGGCAGTGTTGGGATGTCGGCAGCCCGAATTCCAGACATGACTTGTCCCGAACTGGCGTTTATTATCACCATAACCATTTGCGGTATTGCTTAGATGGCAGCTTTCAATGTGTGCCTTGGTTGCGTCGCTTGTACAACACCCAGCACAAACGTGTAAGGCAGTCGGAAAATGCGTGCCGGACACACACGAAAGTGTGCAGCCATCTGAGTTGATTAATCAGACTGCATGCTAAATCATTCAAGCCTTCCAATACAGAAAACTCCACCGAAACTAGTGGAGTTTTAGTCCCCTCAGTCTTCATTTGATAAAAATCTATGGTGCTTTATGGAGAGAACCAAACCCACGTATCTGCTGCGATGTCCCTGTTAAATTGTAGTTGCCCATCGAGTTTGGATACCGTACCTGTGTCCAGCGTCACTGTAAATCGAACGCAAGTAATTGGCAACCGAATGTGTCTTTCTGAAGTTTTGCTTTGACTCTTATTTTGGAGGATTGTCTCCGGGAAATGCAAGAATTTTCTCTTAACGGCAGAATTCTTATGTAAACTGTACCTCATGGATATTTTTGTTTTTCGCCGAAGAGGACATGAGAGAACGGCAAACCTGTTTTTCGTATTAGTAGTTTGCAGCTGCCAGCAGTCAGTAACTTAGTCTAAACGTGGGTGGAATTTACACCGACATACCAATCACTATTGCAACAGGTGTAAGTACTACTTGCCATCCGTTTGCTGGTGTACTGTGATTGGAGGTCGGATTGTTACTCACTGAAACAGTGGACTGCGGTCTACACGTATCTGGCCGCTTACTCCGAACCATCTTCTGAGCTAGAACAAGTGATCACACCTTGATTCACTCCTGTGGGAGAACCCCTGAACCAGTACTTACTCGTTTCCAAGTATATCTGTGGATCCGGTTGGCCTTAATTCAGTGCTTCCGCCTTTGTCGAAGAATAAAGACAAATGTTGTACTCTCTCCAGGCGCAAGGTTAGCTCACTTAGGTTATATGCAAAAGTGCGTTAGGAATAAATTAGCACGAACGGACAACCAAAAGTAAAATGAATTCGCGTGATAAAGACTGGTTCGTTTCTAAACTGTCTGTGCACAATGTGCTGGCTGACGAGTTATGATGCATAGGGTTTCACCGAATGAAGTTAGTTTTGGGTACCGGCCACATACCGACACACGAAACGAGTCTTCCTAATGTGTTCAGTCAAGCATTTGTATCAGCAACTTGGCGTTTGAATATACTGGATTACAATTTGAACCAGCCCTTTTGGAGTCCACTATACTGCTGCGACATAGCTTTTATCTGTGTTGGCTTTCGGTCTCGTTAGTTTCATCCAGGTAGGCGGATTTGCCTGTAATGGGGAGCGCTCGTTTGGTGCTTACGTATTAGGTGCGACTCTGTCAGTACATGATTTTTTGGGTTCTTTTCTGGTTATGAAGAGGGCAATGCTTTCTTCAATCGAGGTTTCAGTGGAGGATTTACAGGACTTCAAGCATTCCCTCTTCGATGACTATGCTTCTTCATTTGACATTTGGCCCTGTAAATAGAACGTTTCTTGCTGGAATATTGAGTAGTTCTGTACAGCTGTTCCATTTTAATTTGGATTTATCGACGGTGTGCATTCCACCAGATTCCAGAGAGAGACCCAAACCCGCCAAGCGACTAAGCTACGGGTGGCTGATCGGTAGCCCGATTAACATACACATGATATAGCACCAAATAGGAATGATTTTCTTCGGTGTTCAGTTGTTTCTCTTCAAATCAGGCCAGTAGTGTTCCATATTTGACCTTGCAGGAATCGATACAGTCAAAAGCAATTTCCGCTGCCGTTTCGTCTTGTTTACTATCCATGTGCATATTCGTCTTTGCAGACTAGTTCAAGTTTAACGGTGTAACCCAAGCCGACATATGTATCAGGTTGCTCCAAGCATGGTATATCACCCTGCACATAATTGCCAGACAAAGTTTGTTAGTGTTGTTGATTCGGTTATCCTATTCGGTTCGCGTATGCGTATGCGCGCTTGCGCGAATGTTTACGCTAAATTTTTACATTGTTAGCGGTCGATAGATTTTGCTTAATCTGGTTTAGCGATACGATGATGCTTGTTGTATAGATTCCATCCTGGATTCTCCGTCCATACACCTGAAATAGAACATACCAACAGGATCCACTGGAATAGCGTATAGTAAACAGAGGACGTGTCAAGGTCAACCAAGTATGAAAGGGGACTTTGATTCTCTGAAGTCATCAAACACTGATGTTGGAATTTTTAAGGATCAAACATCGGCAGTCTTGATCGACTTTGGAACAAGAGTTTCCCTTCTGCCAGAATTTCTCAGCTGTAAGAGTACGACGATATAGTAATTACCCAGTTGTATCGAAATCTGTTTGGTTGTAAAGTTTACTCGCGGATGGTTCAATACTCATTTTATGGCTGGCGCGTGTGTTCACTTTATGACTTGGCTAACAAACCATGACAAGTTTTATCGAGCAATGCTCTGAAATCACGTGAACTAACCCCACTGAACAGAGGCTCTTTGTCCTCCTTCGGAAGGCCGAGTTTCTCCAGGGTACTGTGAAGTATTCAGAGTCAACTTACTTGCAAAAAATTACCAATACCTCAGAGACTTATTTTTCAACAAGTTCCAAGACATTCGACTGCGTTTCTTTTCCGGTATAAACGCATTCCAGCCTAGACTGAGAATTTCTAGGTGTAAACGTAGATTTCTACCGTTTTTGCAAAACTAACTGACCTCGGTACCGTCTTTCAGCGTCAGTTGTGTTGCTTCAGCTGTTTTAATAGCGCTCTCTGAAATACTTCTCTCCGAAAACTCCGTGAGCAATATTTTAGTACAAATGATTTGGTGATTCCAGTAATGAAGTATCCCGCAACACCCTGGACGACCGTCAGAAGCGCCATGAAATTAACTGGTGCTCGAAAATTAGATTCCATTAGCAGTTTGAGAGTCGTATCTTCTCTCGAGGATTTGTGCCTTTTTTGGACTTTGGTCGTAGGCTGGCCAATCTGCCGTTACTCCAAAGATTATTTCCTCGTTTTCCGTCTTCAAACATTTACTCACCGACGTTACTGAACATAGTGAGGGCTGACTGGCTGGAGCTTGTCTGCAATGGAATGAAGCTTGGTCCACTATGTGCGAACAAATCAGGACCATTGGAGCGGAAATCAAGGCTTATCAGTTTTGAATGTTTACAACACATGATGTGTTGTTTACAACACATTCAGATGTGTTTACTTCAGTTCCATACAAGTGGATGGAAATCTTGGTCTTGATAGTTTTTTTGTTAAAATCAGGCTTTGCTGCACCAAGTCCTCCATCTTCTGCATGCTTTCTACTCATCACTGAAACGGTCTTCTTTTGCTGTTGTATCACAGGCGGTGTGTCGCTGTGAATAAGAATTGTCTCCAACAGGACATCTTTTATCAAAACCGGGAAGCTGTGCATTTGTGTTGAGTCATATCTTGGTTTCTAACATTCGACTCGAGGAACCGGATGAGTAGCACTGGGAATAAATGAACGCAAGATATGTACCGTGCTTCTTACATTAAGTATAAGGGACCTGAGTTCTGAATTTGAATTTTTTTCGGCCAGTTGTGAAATCAAGTTATAATCACTTCGAAGGTCATAAGCAAGTTATTGAACAACATTATGATTGTTATGTTCTCTCACACCTCACGCTATTTACGGCGTTCTCCCGGGTTTAAAATTGTACCTTGAGAAACAGGACGGTTCAGTGGTGGTGACCTTTGTAGGTGGATAAAATCTAATGGAAATACTGCAAGCAATGCGCAATGCTTGGTTCATATCTGAGACGGTCACCCAAATCTGTACATTCTTCATAAAGTTCACCTAAACGTTGTTGAACTTTTTGTAGGATACGAAATGAAATTAGTAACCTGCTTAGTATATTCTGGTGACGATATTTCGGTGAACTGTGAAACTGCATAAAACATGTAACTTGCTTAAGTAATAATGATACGTCACAGATACCTTTGGCGTGTTTCTGAGAAGCCCCCATGTGAGCAGTGGGTCCACACCAAGAATCCTGACGTGAATAGCGATACTGTGGGAGAAATGGCAGCAGATTCCGTCTATCCAAAGCTTATAATAAAGTCGATCAGCCACTGGTCACACAATAGTAGAATTACGATTACTTGTGGACGGTTGTGAATCAGAAGCTTGTCTTGCGTGCACCAGCCGGGGACCTAGGATAGTAATTACTTTGTTTAAGAAAAACACCCTTATCCTTTTCTTTCACGACCACCTTTCAGTAAATTTGATGTATGATGCTGTGCAGTCACAAACTAAGTTTTTTCTGCTCCTCTAGATCACCTAACAACTGGGAAGAGAGCTCATCAAACTTGTATGCCTATTTCGGTTGCTTACTATCCAAGAACCTGTCCGCATTTGAGCTTAATTAGCCCGTCTATTTGAGTATTTTATGACTTAAGTATGAGGTGCTTGGATTTGTTTATAGGCCTACTTATCTCAGTTGTATAAGCCTTGACTGCATTGTCACAAATGGTATAAATTCGCTTATCCCCAAGCACAATAAATATTCGTCAAACTGGCATCGAAAACCAATAGCACTCAGAATAAGGGGCAGTGCTTACAAGGCCGCCATGAACTGTCGTAATCTACAGCCTTGTAACTCCGCTGCCATAATTTTAGTACCTAGAATACCTTCACAATTCAGCTTCAGTCGAGCAGTAGATGAGACTTCTTACGTTAGATACTTAGGTTTGGGCATTACTACGTATCCCCCACCACTGTCCGCGAGAAAACCATATCTTGCACCTCCAAACGCATGCTAGCAAATGATTCGAGTGGAACAGGACATGAAGTGGCAGCATATGCTGTCAGGTTGGGCGCTGTGCAAACCTTGCGTCGTCCTGGTTGGTGTCCAGGTGATTTTGCTTTATGTAGCTAGATACCGTACAGGACGGGACACGTAACCGATCAAACTGGAGAGCTTGCTGTAACTTCCTAGCCAAACTGCCTGGCGCTTTCTCTCTGTATACTGTATTTATGTTGGATGTCTGGAAAGGATATTGGATCAGCCTCGCTGATGTTGTATTGCTTCAACATGATGCTCACATGCGGTTAATTCGGTTATTCAGGAAGCTGTACACGTTGTGTACTTGGCCATTTTCTCTTGAGACGTTGTAGTCCCCAACCTTCTACTTTCTACTCATTTGTTGGCACGGTCTCCTTCCCCTATGTTTGCGTGGCAGTCAAACATCAGCACCCACTGCTGTTGTATTGCTGCCCATGAGAGTGCTGATGATGAAGCCGTCATTTTTATCTGCAGAATGTGTGCCGCACTTGTCCTAAAAAACCCCTTTTCATATGACATTTGCTGTCGATTTTACTTTATCCTTTCAATTGCTTCTCATTAATCAAAACATCTGTAACTCAGTCTCCAGTAAAAAGTCTCCCATTCCAAAATGAAATTCAGTCGTGGCTAGTCTATGTGAAGCCCAGTTGCATATCCTTGGTTGGATGCAACGTCCACCGTAGACTCAGCTGGTGGGCAAGTTTTCTTTCGTTGAAATGTTGCACACTATACGCTGCTTTGTGTGCATTCGAGTCCCAATTAAAAAGGTTTTACTGAATCTTCGTCTCCGTTAGCCCATTCCAACTACCGTTTCGTCTGAAAATCAAACGTTAAAAATTAAAAATTCTTTTTTTCTCTGGACTAAACAGCCTAATGGCAATTGTGCGTCATCCACAAAAAGCTCACTGGCTATGCCGCTAGTTTCTGGCTAGCATTATGCCTGATAAGGAATGGAGGAGTGAAGGTATTTTCGATGCATCCAGGTGTGACTTATGACAGCTTTTGTATCATCTTGGTAAGTAAGGAACTCACTTCGTAGACAATAGTACACATAGTTCTTTCCGCAAGTGTCATTTAGCAGAATGAGATGTGAAAATGCTCGACATTTTTGTCTCTCCGTTGCAAACCCAGATTCAACATGAGTCCGATCGTTGAGACTTGGGTTTGGTCCTTCAAGCAGTTCAGTTACTACGTGGCAAATAGTCTATTCATAACTGCCATTGTTACTCAAGGTACCGTAATCACAAAATCTTGAGCGCTAACTTCTAACTATTTTCTCCATAGGCGAGAGAAGTTGGTGACAATGTTTTTTAGGACGTTTGAGAAAACTGCCTAGTCGGTTGGGGTGCTCTGCTTCTCGTATTTGAGCTTTTCTCGAAATCGATTGTGAACTTGAATGCGCCCAGATGTAGTTACGCAAGGAGCATTTAGTCTTTAACAGGGCAATAAGGTGTGTTTCTGTCAATTTGTCCGGTCCCCAAAATATGATCTTATCATAGTTGGCAAGGTGATTTTAATGCAAAGTTTTTGATTGTATTAAACCACTTTTACTTCTTCGAATGGGTGTTTCGGTTCGTAGAACTGATCAAATTTCACTTCTTTTAGCAGGCATCAGCTTCGCGATTATAAGCCTTCATCATTTTTGGAAACCTGTTATGAAAGGTGTGAAACGTTTGTGGATATAAAAACACATGATTCTGGGATTGATATGTCCGATTTGACTAAAACACTTGTTTGTCTGATGCCCAAGGTGGCATGAAAGATTTTGCTTCCATTATTTTACACTTGCACCTGATCCATAGATCATTTCATTACAACTCTTTACAGTGAACTCCAAAGTTTCGTGGTCAAGAGTTCTGAAGAAAACATATGGGAACCGGTTTCCGGTAAACAGTTCTCAGTACAGTCTTTGAAATATGGCATTTTTATCCCTTTTTATTTTATCCTGCTGTGGAAGTCACCTTTAGAGTACACCAGCTTCCATAAATGAGCAAAACCTCTTGAGTTGAAGTGTGACGCAATTATCACAAAGGCTGAATGACGTGATTAGAAGTTTGGTTTTTCTAAGGAGAACATTATTGCTGCAAACGGGAGTTTGATCCCCTTCCGAAGCACAGTGATTTGTCTACGATTTTTCGTCAGCGCACCGAATCTTGTCCTTCCGAAAAGTAAACCGGCACATAAAATATTTGGTTCATTCCTCACCGAAAATGTCAGGTGCACGACAAGCAGAATGTAACATCTGGTAAATTTATTTTCGTTCTTATTAAGTAAATTCATGCTAGGTGGTATAGTCGTTCAAACCATCTTGTCTAAATAGTTGCATTGCACTGTGGTCTTAATTCGTGAACTTCCTAAAATGAATTTTTCCAACCTTCCATGGTGCAGCTCGGTATTGCGTACATGAGATCCACCAAGGTTTTCAGCTATCAAAGAGAACGAAGTGTAGGAATTTTTATTAAGTTCTTCGGAAAATGAGAGGACTAATTGTTCGCTAATGCTCATAAAAAACAAAAAGCGTTCCATGCGGAACGGATAACTGTCAGCTGAAGGCACTTGTCACTCCATTTCTCACAGGTTTGGACCATCCAAATAGCCGTACTTGTACAGATGAGAAGTTCCATATTTCTCTAATCTGAAACAAGCGCGGGTGACGTTGGTACGGAAAGAGAGGATTATGTGAATGGGTTAAGAATGCACAGTTCAGTCTACTTCCAAAGCGAATGACACAAGAACAAATCAGGGGATAACTTTCGAGGTTGTGTTTCATAGTTTTATCTTTCAGGGATTGAGATCGTGTAAAACTGCTTAGAAATGAATCACCACATCATCAGTGAAAAACCAAGTACGTGTCCCTGTGGGACCCAACACTCGGCTGATCATAAACTAGTACGATGATTATTAGAAAATTTGGGTCCAATTCGTCAGTGCTTTAGTCCGCGTGATGCCAAGTACTCGTTTTGAAGTACACAAAATGTGGACGACATATCAAGTTGAACTACTGATACGTAATTTACTGATGGTTGATCCTTGTCTTCCGACACATCACTTGAGTAATAATTAGACTGCATGTGTAATTTTCTCACCTTTCTCGTGTATTCTACTGAAACTAGTGAAACTCTAACTATTACCTTAAAATACTTATTTTGTGAATGCACACAATCCATTTTTAGTTCATAGGCTAATTTTACAGGAAGATTGATATCATAGCATTGAGTAGCTCTCTGGCCTGGTTTATTCAGTGGATTTCTAGGTATCGTTAAACGTCAATTATGTTACGATGTTTTCTTTACAACCCATTACAAACGATATGCAAATAATGATTGATGTGTCCGTTTCGAATGTTTTTAAAACCATATGAGCAACCGTAAATTGATTTATCTGTATCTTCTTAAGTGTTCAGTCTAACGCAAATCAATCTGGATAATGAAGTGCTTCAAGCTTTCAGTTTTTACTTCAACGAGTTTCGAGAGCTCTAGTAAACACTTCGTCTACTATGCTAGAGTTATCCCGTTTTTTGAATCCGACTGAAAAAAAGAAGTTCTAACAATAACATCGCTGTCTTACTGCCACTTGGAGCACAGCGGAATATAACTGCAGCAAGATAGTTCACACCGCCAGAAAGAATGGTGTTACTTAGCAGCTGCTACAAGGCTAGGATCACGAAATACACTCGGTCAAACCTATCCAGCTGAACAGGTGATTCGACTGTCAATAACGATGCTATTATACTTAACCACTTCAGAGTGTAACTCAATGGCTGTGCCTAACGTGGCTTATATCAATTCACTTGCATTGGTTTTGAAACTTACGTAAGTGGAACCGACCGGATCATCGAACTACGCGCCTTGCTCCTTGGGTCAGTTCGGGGCAGGGCAGTACAGAGCCCCGAAACCTGCTTCATCGGTCGCAAACCATATCCACCTCACTAATCAACGGATGGAATATTCTCAAGCGCTTTACTCTGAAATCGTAGTCACAGACTATTAGTTTATAATATTGACCAAGTATATACGCACATGTGTTCCCGTATGATACTGTTAACTTGACTTGCGGGTGATATGACTGACCTAAATGGCTTGTCCTCAGATTCATTTAATTTAAATCAATGAGTGAGGAGTTGCCGTTGAATGTTCGTCGCCCGTTTGCTAATGCACGCCGCTGGGCATTTAGGTTGATAAATAATTTTCAAATTCCCATGGGAATTTCCCCGTACCCTTTTGGTTTCAGTGTCCCGCAACTGTCACACACGCAGTACGCTCTACGGAGCTTAGCTTGAGATGGATTTTCCCAGTAGACGCTGACAAGCTCGTTCACTGTTGAGTGCGGAGTTTCGTTTACTCTATTTTGGAAGGTCAGTTGGAAAGATTATTTCCGTCAACTGTGGCGCACTGTTGATTGGATCATCAGACTTACGTGATGCAGCCTCATATCCCGAAAAGCTATCATGAAACTTGTAATGTCAACTAGCCTGTTTTTTTAGACAGTCTGATGTCTTTATCACTTGATATCAGCGCTATCATACTTCATCTTTTACGGTCGCACTTTTCCAGTATCTGTCACGTCAAGACCGCTGCGATCCTTGTATATCTGTAGCCATTCTTTGGCAATTTAATTCGGCACCTTCACAAAGATGTGTCGTGTGTAATCTCATATTATTTGTGCAAAATGCTGTAGGATTTGCGCTATCACACCGTTTTTAGAAATAACAATCTTTCCGCTGGTAAGATGCAAATTTAGGCCTAAACACCAAGCAGCCGATATACTCATAGGATACGGGATTCCTATTTGTACCTGAACGGTAATTTATCAGATTACGGTCATTTTAGGCCGGCTGCTTGAAATCGGTCTAGTTGCTGCGGACTTGTCAACGACATTGGTTTCTCCATAGCGTGACCACTGTCATGACCGTACAAGATCATCTGCCTCTTGGGAATTATGAATGTACGGTTGCGTTATAGAGTAAGAGAAGGTACAATCACATGAGTGCAATCTTCAGCAATAAGCTCCTAGGATAGACCGGCCTACTCTAATAACCAAGTGTTTAATTTTTAGTGCACATATTTTCATTTTTGGATATAGAATATGATAACAGCCTAGCTGAGAGTGCTTTTAGGATGTTGAGGTGGAAAAACTTTTGTACCAAGGGGCTTCAGATCCGCCTTTGATAGAACGAATACACAATACTTGGACGAAGATCAGTTCATCGGCAGACTAACCACAGTTTATAGTGAATACTTACATAGTATTTTAAACAGACTAACAGTATAAAAATATTTCTGGGAGGCATCTTTCCCCGAATATGTATAAAAATCCTCCTTGACAGACCACTCGTCGTGTAGTCGTCTTGTAAATCACGGCATATAGACACCGGTCAGTTGAAAGAATGACGAATGTGTTCGGGCAAAAGTCGTGGCGCAAGGCACAATGCTGTACTCGGAAATGTGACAGATGTTTCTACTACAAACGTCATGTTTTGCTTCTGAGGACGGCTCCAGTTGGAAAACAACCTAGCACGTCCACCTCATGTCTGCTACAATAGCCGCTATCTGTTACGCCAAACATGAGTGTTCCAGTTGCTTGATGTTGTTTCAATGGGTGAATCTTCTACAGCATTTCTAATAACTGTTGTTATCGGTTTATTTGTTCGGTATTCATCCGGTATTTATCCGCTGATCAGCCTCACGTAAGAGTCGGCCGCACGATCCTCAGTCAGATTCGTCTGTCGCCTATTCTTTGAAACATCGTATGTTTTTTGAACTTTTATTAATTTCCCTGAAGCCTGAGAAAATTTTGACCTACTTCCAATTGGTTTAGCAAAACTTCCGTCTATTTTCAAACTTCTATGGACCAGATTCTAAGACAACTTTAGCCGGTTTGCGTGCTTGGATTGATATTTCAGTCCCACTATATTGCTCTAAAGACGAATCAGTGTGGACTCCGATAAAGTTGTGTAAATTGCCTTATAATCTACACATTAGTTTAGCCAACATTAATTTTTTAGTCAAGCTCTTTGGGCTGTTGACAACTCACTTAAATGCGAGGTATGCCGATTCATACTGACGTGCTGTTCAGGATAATGATGATGGCTTTCTCGAGACACACGGAAACGCGTTCATGAACTTTTCCTTCAGAAACGCAGTGACGTGATCGGCATTTTTCTAGGTGACAGTTTATCAGCACGTTTCGTCCTGACACCTAAACTGTATTACTGGACTTGGTTTGCCTCGATATACTTTCGTACAGGATCAGCCAAATTATGATGGAGACAGGTAGTCTTTCAGTGTTTCTTGGCTCGTCACTGAACTGATCATTTGTCTTCAATTTTAACGTGGCCTGCCAAAACCAAAGACAATTTTAATTAATACTGTCTTAATTGACGCCTAGGGTCTACATCAATACATCAGACTTCATTGACCTTTGGGAGATACTCTGGTTGACAGCGTGCCTTTTGTCTAAGGCATTGGACCATTTACCGTATATTTCCACTGAAAATACGATAATCGCAATAACAAGTTAAACAAAACGAGAACGCAGTTATTGAGCTGCCATGAATTTGTGAACAGCAGAACTCGAGCTTTTGCTGATGTTCCATCCCTACAATGGTTTTGTGGTTTGAACAAACGGCATCCTTTTAACACAGTATGCTTTCCTCATGCGTACACAATACCGGTTATGTAACTGGAATGTCCAGTTGTTTACTGATTTGTCGTAGCAGTCGAGTTATACTTTGTCGCACTTTTTACAGTGGAATGGATATGGACACATTCCCGTGGTTGACGATGGAATATGGAATATGAATATACGCTATTCTTCAGCAATCCGGTTGAAACGTGGGAGCGCAAACAAATATCGGTATTAGAATAACTTCAAAAGGAATATCAATATTTGTCCAAACGTCCTTCGACATTTCTTCAAAATTTTCAGTGCTGCTTGGGCACGTGACCCTGAGGTTTCCTCCTTTTGGAATACTGCTTGCAATCTGGCATTTAGACTCAGTTGCATTCATAAAAAGCTCATCAATCACACATGTTGAACTGGGTGCAATGCAAGCTATTCCGGTCATGGTGTTTACCATGAGTCAATCAGATAAACAATTCTTGTCTGCCACATAGTTTGCTGATTGTTGGCTTCGTGATTGAGGTAGCTGTCACAAATATGGCCACCCTAAGTTCGCCATAGCAAACGGACAACCCCATTGCCCCTGAACCTGGCCCAACCCTTCATTTGATAACCGTGTTATGTAAAAAGCATTGTTACAACACAGTTTTTGGAGGTTAGTATTGCTGCTATATTATCAGTCCAGAAAACCATACCAAAACCAAAGCTTCTCAGGTTCAGTGTCAGTTTTCGAATGAGTTCTCACGTTTCAGTTTTGGCCGTTCCGTTGCCTGCATTTGGAAGCTACCTGTAGTTAAATCGCATAACTTACATCACAGAGTAATGTTAATCCTTAACAAAGCCGACAGTCCAAATTTATCACAGTTCTACATCTCATCTATTTTTCCTTTCTTGTTTTGTGCCGATCTGATAATTGTATGGACCCGCCCACACAAATGCACTTCCATTAACCTTACACAAACTGAATTGAAAACAGAGCCTAACTAGACGAAGCAAATAATTTTCCGCCTTATTTTGTGTCTCCTATTTATATAGGCTAATGTGAATACTCAGGTACAAGAATTCGCTGAAAAAGCTGTCGGACGCTTCGGGGAAAACAGTCGCACTAAAGCATTGGTTCTGTGGCCACACAACTCGTATTACGATTGACTACGGTATTTGCTTGATATGGTTTTGAGCCCTTATTTCTTTGATGGTGATGTGAGGAGATTTGGAAATGTTCAACAGAGATTTCGTTCTGTAAGTGAAGCCAACTTATGCTAAAAAGCCAAGAAGCACCGTACAACTGTTTTATCCTCAGTGGGAATCACTAGCAGTGTGCATCTCACGAAAATCCAGAGAGTCTCGAACCCGCTAACTTCCGGTCAATGCTTGAACGCAACCTGTTTTGGCCACGAAGAGTTGTTCAGCAGTATGATGAATTCCGAAAGGACGAGCAGCCGCAAGGTGTTTCTCTACTTTTCGGCATACATTGGATTCACCGACATGACGAAATCTCTATTGAACCTTGTTTCCTTGCCGCCAGCCTGCAGTTTTGTCGAATCTATTCTGTTAGTGCATTCTCCACAAGAATAAACTTGTCCAATTATGAACAGATTTGAGACAAAAGATGGACCACGCATTTGGTCAGCACTGTCGGATAGAATGGCAGTTGATGGAGTCCTTAAATAGTTTTTTTAGCCTAGTGATATACAGCCTGGCGTTACTAGGTATTTTCTGATGCCCACAAGAGCTTATCCCCCAAAATTAAAATACACCTCTAGTGGGATACGGCATCGTCTTGTGTGCACCAATCTACTCCATCTAAATTACTATTTTGTGAACCTTACCTGAGGGTAAAGAGTGAGGGAGGCCCGTCGAACTTGGTCCTAGTGATCCTTTCTTGGAGTCAGGACTTCGTTCGAAAAACCGGCCAAGTTCCATGTTTTATGTATTAGTTCGGTGGCTCTCAAGTTTAGTTTTAATTCTAGATGGTATTTTGTGACTTTATCTTATACTTTATATTTTCACTAATTCGGTATCGCTTTAGAGCTTAATTTTTGCAAGTTGAACAATAAAAGTGGAATGTTAGGAGGGACCGAATTACATATTTACGCAGGTATTGTGCACACATTTTCATAGATAGCACATTCGTCTGTTGTTCTCTATCGGGCAAATCTCACCTTCTCGATTGTTGATCAGTCTTCCTCACATTTCTTCACCTACGGAGGCAGTAAAGTCGAATTGATAAAACTCAGGGTTCTTTTTAGAGGTGAGAAAGCGGTGATATTCCATCCACCATCCTAATTCAAAGTCAGGAATGGAGGAAGGTCAGTGTCTATTTGGAGGAATATACCGAGTTTAGAGGAACTACCTGAAATCATACCATATTTTAACGTCTTTTGCTCATTAAACTGAATAGCGGTCAAAGAACAGCCACCAAACATTTACAGCTGTATTAGATTTCAGTTTACACCCCCACCCTCAGCTTACCTCCTCTGCACTGTGTTGGTTAGTCACGATTCTTGCACCTACATATGGATGCTCCATATGGATTTATCCCAAACATGTACGAATGTGTCTAAACAAATGACGAACTCACGAATGTAGCCGGTAACAGTCTGAAAAGTTATATACTCTAGTGTGCAGATCTGGAGTGTTGCAACTGGTCACTAACTTCTGGGTTTTTATCATCCCAAATTTATGCTAGAACAGTTTTTGTTTATTAACAGTCAAATAGAACACGGTGGGTCAAGACCCTTGCTTTTTCTTGTCAGCACTGTTTTCAACATCCTAACATCTGGTTTAAAAAGCAATGTTCCGCAAGATCTCGATTGATCATTTGAATGGAAAAAGAACCTGATGATGTATCTGTATCTGAATTTCCGACAATAAGCAGCAGCAACAATTGACCAAACGAATACACAACATTCGTTCATCCTCTGCAAAGCGTTTTGAGGAAAGAATCCGGAACCACAGTTCATTCTGGATTGAGGATTTTACTCGCTGTACTTACTGCCTTGAAGCAAAACTCATCTTTTTGATTGTTTGGAGTAGATTACCTTCAATGAAAAGATAGAGCTAGACAATTATCTGAAATATAAACTCACCGGGTGGAAACCCTTGTAAAGTTCTCCGCTCACCGTCCGCTCCATTTTCCGATCATCGGGTATTATTCTCGACCAAGTTGCACAGCTCGCATCCGGTTTCACACCAGGCAGAATGACAGTAAAAAATAGTATTCAAACTGGCATGTTTCTGGAATGAAGTCCCGCTCAGGAAATGTAAGCTTTCTTGAGAGCTATTCTACATGGTCCAAACCGGAAACAGCAACATCTGTTGGTAGCTACTCGTTCCCTGCTCAAACCGTTGTTGCCGTTAGAAACTCTAAGAAAGACGATTCAGAGATTTCGCCTTTCATCTTTTTTGACTGGCTTCTTTGGAAAAAAACGGAATAGATAAATTGAATATCACAAGGGATTGAGATTGCCAGGAATAATCAGTTTTCTTTTCTTACCTTTCGTCTTTCCAACATTGACAATACCAAAATTCATAACCTCGAGGAGAATATGTTGCTGCAAAAGCGGAATTGGTATTGACCAGGTCTATCTCCAGTTTTTGCATTTCTTTTCTTCGAATGTTTCGAATATATTCCGGGTAAAGTATGCTTGTAGCCAGATATTGGAATTAAAATTTGGACGCCACATCAATCAAGATTTCAGAGTATATTTCGTTCCTAATTCCAAAAGAAATGATACTCCGTAAACCAGTTATTGAATTTCGAGAACTGCGCTTGAAAGATGAGCAGAGAAATAGAGGGAAGCCGGTTGTGAGCTGTCGCAAATTTTGGTAAGCCTTCCGATATCGTCCATTACTGATGTCCTGCTTCGTGGTTGCGTCTCATGAAACTAAGAAATTGCCGTCGTATCGTAATGCTTATTATGGAATGACATTCATATATATATATATATNTATATATATATATATATATATATATATATATATATATAATCGATGTGACGTTTCCTTGTCATACACTACAGTTCGATCAAAACATTTTGAATAAATCCATAACGTTCAATATACCCTTGACGGAATTCTTCATTTTATCCAATAAAATAAGATACCCATATTTGACCTCTATCGGAAGTGCGGGATATTTGGTTTGTGATGGAGACATAGACAAGGGAGTAAGATTCCTGGGGTATAAACAGAGCCAGTCAATAAGTTTCAAGATTCCTTCGGTTTGAAAATTGCGCATGTGTTCTGTTATGTCGGCTGGAGTAGAAGTAGGAGCTGAATAAGTTTCAACTTTAGCTCAAACAGTAGTTGCCGAGATTGATAGTCAGCTGCCGATTCAAACTTTTTAGTGAGTTACTGCTTCCAGGGCTATGTTCACATTAGAATTTAAGGGTTGTGCTTATCATGAAATGATCAAACCCACTAGATGATAGCGGGCTGTTTAAACTGTGGTAAAGTTTTTGTGGAGTTCGAGACATTGTAGCTTATAGTATGCCTATCTTGGTAGCGCACTGATTGTTTCTGGAGGATTAGCAACCCTTAATTACCGAAATTTCCCTGTGTCTCATTTGATTTCCGCTCTGCCTTTATCGCCGTTATCTACAGCATTAAGACCGTAGGGGCACTGGTGCTCACGTGCCACAAAACCACGTGTCTTCATCTCAGTGATGACTGAAGATATGAGCAAAAAAACGCAAAGTAGAAAGTTCTTGTGTAAGCCTATCACAAAGACGTGAGATATCTTCAAACATTTACTCTGACAATCGGGATGGATACTAACAGCATGAACGCTACTGACGCCGACTAGTGACCAGGCACAGAGGGGTTCACGCCGACAGTGTCAAGGCTTTTCACAGCCTTTCTTCTACCACACTGTACTGTTGGTTTGCGGTACTTGGAATGTGGTTTCGAAAACGAGACACTTCTAGATAGACGGAAATTAACATTCCTGACACATATCCGAGACACTGTAGCATGCGATGTTTCATCCGTCCCACGATTGAAGTCTGTTTACAAGTCACAAGTCTGTTTACACGAAAGCACCAGTCAACACAATCGAACGCATTCTTGAATTGAGGTAGGATAATGATTGTGGGCCACTTACTGGTATCACGTTGTTATCCTTGATAGGGCGAGATTGTCACCCCATCGTGGCCGCAATCCTGCCTGCTGCTCTTGAGTTGTAGCTCCAGTGTGATGAAAAAGAAGTGACAATAAGAGTCTTGTCACAGCAGAGGCGGAGCTGGTTACTCTGCGATTGACAATCTGTGCAAAGACCCCTTTTGGATTCACCTCAGTTGGCTGAGGCATTTGAAATTCTCTTCAATAACTCTTCTGCAATGAACCACAGCGCGTAAAACATTTCGCATCAAATGCACTAACTTGGAAGTGTTTGGACGAGAGAATAATCTGAATAGTTTGAAGACTTTGGAACTACAGGAAAGCCCTGCGCAGAGGACACTGGCAAGAGAGTGGATATCACAGAGGATTAGCTTTGTTTGATCGTTACATGTGGGGTAATAACCTTGCTCCGAATCGGAAACAAGACCGAGTAATAGGCTTTGAATATTATAAACGAAACATCAAATGAATAGGAAGGTCATAAAGCCTGCTTTCAATATCTATTCCGTATTTAGTGTGCACACACAATCGACAGACAGAATGTAGCGAAATCACACGATCTGGGTTAATTCTGTCACAAAGTTTGCTGTTAATTGTCGTTTCAGACTAATCAGTAGAACCAAGTGCTGCTTTAGAATTAATGCACCTGACTGAACATGACTGGGCATTTCGAGTACTTCAAAGAGAGTTTTAAATTTTTTAAGATCTAGTGAAAGGTCTTACTTTGTTTCGATAGTCCGGGGTCAAGCTCTTATAGTTCAGTCTTATTTCTTGCGCCAATAAAAAATTGATGAAAAAACGGGTTATTTAAAGACTGAGAAAGTGCTAGCGTGCTTAGTGTCAGGAAGGAAAGGCTTCCCATAAATTGCTACAGTTCTACCATCTTTAATGTGCCGTAGACTTATAACCCCTGTTTTAAGATATGTGGACCGGTTTTTACATATTTAGCTGTCCAGTTCTGACCCAGTACATACTTCACAACATTCCATATGAAACCTTGCTCCGCTGTAGTTGAACGGCGGACAAAGGTCTGTTTGACATTATGGCCTATTGAGAAGTACGCCTAGGCGAGAACCCCTTGTGATATCGTGAGATTCATCAATAAATAAATGACTTACCAGAGTGCAGTCCGAAAACCAGAGTTCCCATTTATCGAAAACTCAGGGAGAACGCAGGTGCCGATCCATCCGTCTTTTTGCAGTGCACGCGCATCCCCTTGCATGTTTTATATCCCTGACCCTACTACTCCCGACAGCGTCACCAACGGCGCGTTGTAAACCAGAAGTTTTGGGGATGTGTGAAACCGTCATGCTGAGTGGACGAATGTGCTGTTGTGCCCTATCCTCCCACATTATCCCTCAATAGTGCGGTGCCGCACCCCAGCTATTGACATGCGCAACAACACGCGCACAACCAGACATTCGTCGGCGTCTTCGATCGATAGATGCACATTCAACCAACGCGCACGCACGAAAACGTTCGAACAGCCAAGCCACATGTACGACTTCATGTCTGTCCAACTCGGTTGTCAGTGGCTCTTAGCTAGAACACACAGTCATATCGGACACTGCAGAAACCTGATTATTTGCCAGCCTGCCTGCCGTACGTGGTATCGCTGTTTAGTTAAACGTACGGACGGACGGACGGGTGGCCAGGTACAGTTTTCAACTGCTGCAAGGGAGGTTTGTGGCAAACATCCGATGGTGTTCTACAGGTGATCGATATGTTATTTGGGATGCTTTTAGTGAGGACATGCACTAAAAAACTAAAGAATTCATCAGAATTTTCTCGAAGACCCTTATGTGTTTTATCATCCTTTCAAGGACTAAAGGGTCCTCGAAAAGAAGCGCTGCGTGCTGTATTCCAGTACACTAGAGAAACCATAAAGAAACTTACAAACAAGCCGCAACCATTGTTATCCTCCTTTTTACCTTTCCTGCAGATCAGGGCAATCTACTGAGCCCGGAAAAGTATGCTGACAACTGCTCACTGATAATTATTTTCAAGTTCAGTAAGCTATACCTAATAATATGTGTGTGCTGCCAAATTTACCAAAGTAAGCGCCATCTGGCATCAAGACAAGATGAATATATTGGGGAGAGCTAGACAATACATGCACAACAACAAGAACCGGGTAGACCACCTACTCTTGATGGAAGGTGATGCGGATTCTGCCGGCGTTTTTATACCTCTAGCAGCATTCTTCATATTAATCCGCATTATCTGAATTGAGACCCATTTATCATAAACCCACTTGTCTCAATGATAAATGAATGTTGTTCCATTGATTAGGGTACATTAGTTTTCCCTCTCAAACGACTCGGTCCACCCCCAGCTCTGGAACATTCAGCCAAGTAAACATCAGTTCCGCTTCCTGATGCTATAAACCACACACGCTCTTTCTCCGAACAGGGGTCAGACAAAAGTCCAGCTAATGGTAGTCTGAGAAGATTTGGTAAGATTCAGTTGATATGTTGTCCTGTCAGTGAAGGCAATCCACGCTGAAAAGCTGAGAAGCATAGTAAAGCCTTTTTATCCTCGTTGGGAATCATCAGCAGTGCGTAGTTCACGAAACTGGAGGGATTTTCGAACCCACGATCTCCCGGCTAGTAGTTTGGACACTTAACCGTTCGATCACGAGCGGCTGGACGGCAGTATGAATAACTCTCGCTTAGACACGATATAGCACCGTTCATCATTCAGTCACGGAACCTATATCACGTGGTCACATGTTGAATGATTACTCGAGTGACGACTTCTCAGACGTCTCAGTGGGAGCCAATGACACTGCTGTTGAGCCGCTCGGGGCCGAACTGCTAAGCGTCCGACCACTGGCCGGAAGGTTGTTTTCAAAACTTCTCGAGTTTCGTGAGGTGGTAACTGTGGATAATTCCCATTAAGGAGAAAATATTTGGGCCGTTCTTCTCGGCTTCTCGTTATAGACTGGTTTCACTGGCAGCACAAATTCTGTTGGTAATTGATCAGGTGGCTGTTGATCTGTTCGCCGAGCTCGGCAATTGATTTGCAGCGATTTGCGGCAAACAGATCAACAGCCACCTTATGAGTTACCAACTAATGCACCCGAGCTACCAATATTCCAACACATTAGTACAAATTCTCTATTGTAAAAGCCTTACTAGTTATAATTAGAAGGATGGTCCAGATGGGGAATGAATCAATACATATCAGTATGCACTATAAAGGGGATCTTTTGGAGTTAGTAGTGTAATGTCTAACCGGCAGTTTTAGTCTGTTTCAGTAAGTTAGTCAATAAAATTTACTGACTGAACAACTGTACTTTCCATTTCGTGACTATTCCACTCATTATATCAGCACTTTTTGGCGTTTTTTACGACTTCCAACTAGCTGACCAAACGAGATGAATGTCATGCAGAACACTCTTGGCCTTCATCATACTCTAAGCACTTTTCAATTTCGCCTATCCCCAATGGAGCAATATTGTCTTCCAACAACCATCATAATATACCTCGCCGGAACACTGGACATCATCCTATAAAAAGTCAGGTCATTCTGGCGGATACGCAGCTATCTAGTTTACAGAAATCAACCGATTATTACCCGGAGAAACTGATGGTAAAGACCCCAGCAACCAAGAAATAACAGCCAATCACTCTACGTAAGATGATTCCAGTTTATTTCAAACCTCTCGATTCCACCTCTTCTCGCCCAAATGATGTTCCCTCTTTCCAAACCTGTTCGTTCGGCGACAAGATTTGCTGACTACCCAAGTACACAGATACTTAAGACATGCTTCATCACAATGCTTGCTATTCACATTTTGTGTGAAGATGGTCTATAGGTAACAGTTTTGAAGCTATAAGTTGCCAATTGCCGCCTTACCGAAAAGGACGAGCAAGAGCCCTCTATTATATTGCACCGCAAACCCACTTCCTTATGTTTTACCCTCAGGTCTCTACTGGTCCAAAAGCCACCTCCCTTGATCTCTTGCACTGGACACGAGAGATGAAGACGCTTGATTTAATTCGTATGAGCGGAACTGCTAAAGACAATATTATACGGGGGACTTCTCAATCACCTAGGACCTATGTATCCGGAGCTCATTTCGGTGACATTTAGTGTTGTCTCATCTCCACAAAAGCGGCACTTTCGGACAAATGTGAGCTAAGCAAGGTAGCACCCATATGTTTTCGACACATACTTGGATATTATGCCTCCCTCTCAAAAGTAAGATACGGAATATTTTCCTCAGTGATACATACCAAAATTTCCTTGGCACTTGCAACCAACGACTGATCGGCTCTGAAAAGAATGCACCTCACAGAACGCCTGGGCCTCCCACTTTAAAAATTATCGCTGGAGGAGGCTTTTGTGAACAGTGCCATCGAATGATAGGGGGATTACATTCTAGCTGAGTTTGATTAACTCAGACTACTAACCAACCAGTCGTAACCAACTGCCAAGCTCGGCGAACAGACCAACAACCAACCAACTAGTGTGTTGTTCAAATACTGGCAGGACTCTTGCGAATTCGCATTTACTTAGTGACGCGTAAGATGTGCATTGCTGATAGTGAGGCATTGGCACACTGCTTCTTGCCTTCTCAGCATAGACCAACAATACTTGTGGATTGAAAGCAGTCAGTCAGGTATTGATGCCGATTTTGTATTCAAGAGTGCTGCTTCTTTCTGAACACCTTTGCTTACTGATATCTTGTCACAGCTTATACGCGTGTTGCAGACCGCTTGTTTGGGAGTGGGGTGGGGGAGTACACATTCATTCTTCGGGAAAAGGTTTATTGATTCTGAGGCTCATAAATCAGAAGAGTTCGTCATCAACATCTGTCTGGTCAAACATAAACAAAACAATACAACCAAATGTAGGTTATCCTTAAATTTGATGTTATTTTTCACTCGGCACTGGACTCTATACACCCCAAAACAACACCGCAGCTGTCGAAATGACATGTGTTTTTCATTGAAGCGTAACAGTCCATTACACAAGATCGGTAGTATGATGTAACATGAAGATAGCTGAAGTGGCGCCCAACACTAATGCAAGAACTGGTCGCAAACTACATCAAATGAAATGGGGAGCCCACAGGAACTGGAGGCACTTTAATTTTGTTAAAACTCAGTTGCGGCACCGAAACAATAAGGCTGTGTTCAACCAGGCCGTTTTAGAACACAGCGGTTTGAAGGTTTACCATTGTTTCTGTTGGTGACTGGGACTTATCAAAAAGATATCTGTTGGCCTCTTATGCTCAGCATACGCAACAACGCAGGCGTCGCTTCACAGTGGAATTTAATTTGCTTGAATCTTGGGTATGATGAAGTCAGATGCTAAATAAAACTTCTAAGGAGGAACAGGTTACTTTCCATTTATTTTCACATCCCAAACATGCTTAAGTTGATTGGTGTTTTAATACCGTTTCAGAAATTTACTGCAGTGCGTTTGAGACATAGATACCTATTGGTCTCCCATGCCCAGTAATCATCATGTCGTTCTGCGCTTCTGTATGCGTTTTCGAATGAAACTGCAAAACGGGGTTGCAAGTCCGAATGACTAGATCGAAACACTCGGGTTTGGCTCCTAACTTATCAATGATGACCGATAACTTTAACTTTATGGGTATCCACATTATTTTGGGTTGCTGAATAGATGACAATGAGGTAGTCTCTAAAGTCCGCTCTGCGCCCTTCCAGCTTGAAAGTGACTTGGCACATAGTGAAGAGTGGAGATCAGGATCCATGACATGATATTTTGTCTAGTGCGACTGTGAATCATGAGCTGAAAGACTGCTTGCCTTTGACCATCGGTACTTTCACAGCATTGTACGTGCACCTCACAACATTGGATTTGTAATATCAGCTGGATTGGGTTTTTTGTCATCGTGTGAAAAGTACGTCATTCAGGCTAACGCGGTCAATTGACAAAGTTACCAAGCAGCTACGAATGTTCCCATCTTAACACCAGCATTGGGCATCCTGAACTACCTAGGCGTCCCTCTGGTGGGTTCTTCCACACAAAGGCCGCCTAATTTTTCACTTGATACGATATTCTACAATGTACCACCAGTTTTGCCCTTCCTGGGGCTCGTCGGATAGACGCAAGTGAATCTCTCATTTATGATATGATTTATATGAATGTGCTGCACAAAGGCCACTCCGTGTTTCAGTTGGAGTGATATTCCTGATATTGAACCAGAATGCAGTACCGATTTAACGCAGTGCTTATATGGCTCCAGGGGATTACCTAAAATCATTGAGACATCCTTCTCTGATGGGAAAGCATACGGCAAGTCGGATAATATCGACTGTTGCCCCGTAGGTTGTTTGCATTCAGCAGGCTCCTAGGCCACTTTAAATCCTGCAGGCTCCAAATGTAGATTGTCAGGGGCCTCTAATCTTGTCGTACATACTACTTGCTTTGACGCAACATTTATGTTCATGGATGGAATGTATCTCTCACAACTAATTAGGTGGTAAGGACTACCGTAGCTGTTAAGCATAGAGCTGTACCGAAACACTTACGTGCATTGGAAACCAACAACCGTCTAACTCAGGTGTTTAAAAACTATAGGATAACAACAAAGGATTCTAGTCATTTGCGGACAGTTTTGCATTTGCAAACATGAAGTTTCAGGTATAGAGTTACAAAAAATGCCATGCATTTTAGTCGAATTCTTTTGGCACGGTGATCATAAAACCAGTATTCATAGTGAATCTGGTGTTTCCGGTGTTTTCTTCGGTATCCTTTAGTCTGAACAAGCTCTACTTCTCTAAACTCAAAGCAATATGCACTATGACCTGTTAATGGTAAATAAATCTCATGCCACAGAACCGCGTGTATCGGAATTATGTCTTATTCAGTCTGAACCCGAATGATGCTGGTTTATGCGATATAAAACGGTAGATGACGATTTAACTTGCAGTGTCGACCGACATTCTGCCTGTAATGATGGTCAGAAACCAAATCACATGCACACTGCGAAAAAATTGGCATTGGCTTTGTCGCATTCTCCCATTCATCCAGAGTTCTTTTCTGTAACACCAGAGATTGTCGAAACATTTGAGCCGTGATTGCTTCTACCTAAGGTTGCTCACTGCTCTTCTAAGTCAGTTGTTGTTACCCTTTTCCTCAATCGAACGTTGAATCGACGTAACAGCAGATCGGGAAAGTGTATTTTGATCCCGAACTCTGAATTATACACCCCTTTAACTCACTGAACTCGAATAGTAAGCGTCCAGCATTCGTATACGTATCCTGGCGCTTACAGGCCGTCCGAAATTTATTGGAAACTTTTGTTTAGTATAACTCAACAAAATGGATGTTGTGAAATTTGGCGCAACATATGCGTGGCAAAAATGATGTAACCCAACCGCGGTGCCCTGACTTCTCTTGTCGAAGCTTGGGAAACCGGTAGTACCTCTTGCTTCTTTCGAGTGGCATAGCGGCCAGGCACAGGATGGATGTTAAACTGGGTGATTATTTATTTTAGTATATTATGCTGGACCAGATATAAACAAACTGATGCTTCGTAGCGATGTGGTCAAAACACAGTCAACCTTTCTCCATTCTACAGTGCTTGACTAGTCGGTTGCAACCGTATCGGTTCCATAGCATCGGTCAACTCACTGAGGCTATAAAGCCTTAGATATTGCCACATAGAACTGAGTCTATGGTATCACTTAATCACACCTTTTTATCGGTGTTATTATTGTTTTCGAGGGTTCTTCCAGTGTGGACCACAACGAGTGAATTGTAAGCGGATTGTATGGACAGGAGATTTGATTGCCCACTTAACATCGGAGTGGGATGAACAGTCAGACAAGGCTCAGTCAACACGCAGGCTCCTAGTCTGACCTGGAATGCGCTAACACTGGGTATTAACAAATGGGCCGTAACATTTTGAATGGAATAGGTGGTTTGGTGATTGAACAATCCAGTCCGGTCACTGTAATTCATTCTGGAACGTCCACCCAACATTCGGCAACCAACGAATTACACACATTAAACAGAATGTTGGTGGCCCAGGTAACACCGATAGTCGTCTGATTATTCGATGAACTGCAGGTGAATTGCAGAGGTTTCATCATTCGGGCTGAGATCATCATTGTGTCGCTGGGAAGCGAAGCGCACGATTGTTTCAGTGGTTTTGTCGAACAGTTGGCAACAATTTACGAAAATAAACTGGCAACTTGGTTCTGTATTATTACAAAGTATGAACTCGAAAAAATTGAAAGTATGATTTTAAAAGGTGGATGAACTACCTGTTTGAAAAGTTTGAAGAGTTCTTGATAAGCTGTAAACCAGTTTTTTCAGCCTCCTTCTGTATGATGACTGAGGTTTCTCAAAGCCCAACTGAACCAAGCTGTACAAAGGTTCCGAGTCTGTTAGTCTCAAAGTTATATTTCAGTAAATGCATTTTGATGGCTATTTCCACAACTTTTATTCAGTTTTTCGAGCACAGCGTGCCTCAGCAGCCATACGCTTATGAGTAACTCGTGATCTCACATGGGGGTAAAAACGTGACTACGATTCAGCTGAAAATCCTATCTAGCGAATCCCTACATTTGGGGGCATTGCTAAATATTTAGTGAAAAATAACCATGTTTGCATTTTTTGACATTTTTAGCGTATTTTAGGTTCCTCTTAATAATCCTGAGAACTAACTAGAGTTATGATGTTTATAACAAAGTTTACTATCCGCAGACGAACAGTTACCTTCAAGTTGAGATTAGGATTTCGGGTCTTTCATGTAGGGCTTAAATGGACTTTCAAACAGTACATTTTACTTTACTGAGTCTCCGAAGTTGGAGGTCAGCGGTTTATTCGAGAACCGATTTAATTAGATGTGGGATGAATTCCTCTTTTGCCGAGATTCCAGTGTTACTACTGATTATGTGAAACATTCTAAAATGCATTATAAAGTGAATTGCTATCACATTAGACTGGAGTTGTCCGTATTTGTGCTCACTTTGGCGCACTATTTCAATGAAATTTTGTGCACATTTCAAAGATATAAAAAACAAAGAAACGATCTGTTTTTGACCAAATTTGTATGGCTTTCCACGAAGTCAGCCTTTAAAAAGCGACCACATATCCTAATGTTGACAGTAGAATGGCCGAAGTCTGGACTCATCTCAAATGGCCGCACAATCGTCTGCACCTGATCCCGTCCAACCACGTCACCGTACCGGCGAGTCATCCATTGTCGCAACAACGAACCGCGGCCAGTGGAGACCAAATAAGAAGTCATTTCGACCACGCCTCTTATAGCACTGCAACCAGTGACATCGAAGGCATGTCGAAGCTAACACAACTAGGACTGGGTCGATCACGATCAGTAGTGGTCGCGAATGAAGCAAGCGACCTTGACTGCATTGTCGTCTGCCGTAGATTTACGTGCATTCAAGAGAACCGAATATTTTTCATAAAGGAACTTCGCTGAACGGGAGCGTCATGCTAATTTTAATTACAGAACGTTTTGTCTTGTTCAATTTGAGTGCACGTGTTGCTGAAACTGTAACACAACCAAATCGTCCCCATTATCTCTTACTTTTGTCATCACTCATACCAAACAAACGAAAAATCAATGAAATTTGGAAGCACATCAATGCAGTGAATTTGAGAGATTTTAGAAGTCATGCCGAAGTCATTTTGGGAAGCGGTGCATTTTTTTACTGCGAAATAACGTCAAGAGAATGAGGGGTGACACTTTCCAAAATACGGGATTTCGGACACTATTTGCCTGCACTAAGGTGGTTAGCTATGAATAAAGGTAAGCTTTATAAAAATCGTTCCAGCTGATTGTTGTGGGTTTATATATCCGTTCGACACTCAGCTTGCAAATCGCTACCCAAAAACAAAACCTATCCTGACAAGTATTCGTTCCGGTAGATTGTATCGATCTGTTGTGGGCAAAGCGAAATACAGTTTTTGGTCCCTCTACTCACTTAGTGCGCGTATCAAAGCAGACAAAACGATATGCAAATTCCATTTTTAATCAACCCCAATCACACACTGCTGCCTAACTTCTCCATACCGTTGTGACAGTACGATTTGCCTGTATATTCACCGTCAGTACGAATGTTCGCTTGACGAAAATCAGCGTGAAAATTTTTGTGGTTGCCACGTACACGCCTTTAGTTCTCCGCGCAGTTCACACTACCTCCTTGTACGTTTAAGTTTTTCCAGTAGTCCAAAATGCTGGTTCTGCTTGGTGTAGGTGGGACAATCAAGTGACCGACTGGGTTGTCTTCTGCGACTAAACGATTATTTTCAATTGATGTTTCATCCTGCCAGGGAAGCCAGTCAATGCTGAAAAGTCGAGAAGCACTGTACAGCTGTTTCATACTTATTTGAAATCACCAAGAGTGCACATCTTACGAAACTGGCTCCCACCTTCCGGCCAGTCGTCGAACACTTAACCGTTTGGCCATGAGTGGCCTACTGAACAAATGGTAGTCACCTATGGGGAAAGCTATCGAGATCAGTCCAAAAAGCGGAAATCCGAGAAGACCGGATTTCGCTACCAGCTTCTCAGCTTGGATGCAGTCAAATGTCACATGTCCTCAAAATCTCAGTGGTTGGTTGACGGAGTGATGCCGTTTACTGGATTCGAGCATGTGTCTCAAGAAGCACCACCACCAAACACTTCATGTTGTCTTTAACCAATAGAAATTCCCATTCTTTTACTGCTTTTCTTCTTACGTCTGGATTGTTTTCACCGTTGTTTTCATTTTCCTTCTATGCTTCTTACTGTTTCCCCCACAAATGAACATCTGCTACACACATGGACTATTGATTTTCTTGGCACCATCGGCGAGCATCCGGACAACAGTTGTCGTTCTACTGCTGTTGCTTGTACCAGTCCTGGGGCTGTTTGGTGGTCATTTTTGCCCTGTAGTTGTCTGCAAATTGCTGTGGTACGTTGTAGAAAACGACGTTTCGCTTGCCTAGAGAGGATGTGACCTGACGAGCATCGCGCCCTCACAGGCACACACTGGCACATGGACACACACACACACACAAATGCAATCTGACAACTGGGCATTCAAGAAGGCACAAACGGACCACATTCATAGTTGGCTGCTGCTGCTATTGCTGTTCCCGAAACGACAGGAGAAACGCATGGCATCCGTTGGAGTGGGAGCGGGCACCCACGCAGATGCACACTTCATTTTTGTGCACAGCGGGCAGTCGAACTGCATGAAAGGCGAGCAAATACGGACGAATCATCATGCACACGATCTCATTCCATCTTTTCCAAGCATACTGTGCTTTCGACAAAAAACCGTGGTACCACATGCTGTTGTCGACAAGACTGTCTCTGGGTTGTGGTTTGGCTGCGATTGACAACAGGCGCGGCTTCATACCCTGCCATCCCAGCAGACTTTAAGCAATTAGTTGTTCCCATATACGCAAACAGGGATGGTCCCGAATACTTTTCCGTCTGTGAACCGTAATTACGGTCAAAACCCTGGGTTGTTTCTTGTGCTGCGCAGATGCACTTTTCTCGCTTCATATTGTGCGAGAGAGACTGATTAGTGCAGATGTGTCTATATTGTGCGTCAGTGCATCTGCATTGCTTTTGCTGGTCCAATTTCACACTGAAGGTAAAAAGCGAAAAACCAGCACGCAAGGATGACGGGTAGATAGTGCGTAGTAAGCTTGTTGCATAAAATAATTGGATATTCGACTTGAATGTCTTTACTCACGAGTATAGATTTTGTTTAGGCAATGGCAGCGGTTGAAGTTGCACGATGTCGTTTCAGAAATTCTATTATATTGATGCAGTTTTCAGATTACAAATTGGTTTTTACAAGATTGGATGTATTCGGCCTATTCAGTTTGTTTCGAACGGGTAATGGTCAGGTCTAACGGTTCGGTCAAATGAACAAGGGTCAACTGTGTTCATAATCAACCTTTGCCTGACCTTACAGGATTCAACATTCATTTTCAAACTGTGACGGTCGTAACGTACGTTCCAAAAAAGACTCCTTTCACGATGTTCTCAGGGGAGATGTGCAGCACAAGGGCCATTAAATGAGTGAATTGTTCAGAAGCTTTTGACTTTATATGGTTTCGTCAACCAAACACACATGAAGCGCTTGTTGGAAACGGTCTGTGGCATACTGGTGAAAATTGGTGAACTGTTGAGTTAGAACTCATCAAAGGGGATTTTACTTTTCAAGCTCTCTCTATTTGACTGGACAGTGGTTGGCAGGCTTTGCGAAAGGATTAGCGACGAAAAGAATCATTAACGCCAATGTAACCGTATGCGACTCCTATTGTACATGTCATTAGACTGGCCACGTGAACATCAGCGAAATACTGGAAACAATAGGATTTCTCTCAAGGGAAAACAAACGAGAGATTCAACTGAACCTCTTAGTGAAACAAAATTAGTGTGCAACTGAGTACGTTCCGCGAGGATTTCCTTACCTTTCCAAACTGCAGTTTATTCCAATGGAGCGATGCAAAAGACGGCAGTTCTTGTACCTTCAACAGACCGCTAATATAATCAGCTCAGACCGGCAACCTATTCATGGTAAATGTCGATTTCGGAGTCGCGGTGGAAGATGGACAAACTTACTGGTCAATTGTGTCCCAGTCTATCCAATGACGTTATTTTCAGTTGATTTGTGGTTTGACGCTGTTCTTGTCCTGTCAAGTAGCACAATTCACTTTTATTCTGTACATTTTGCTGTTCCTCTTTTGCCCTAGAAAGTTCATCATTTTCAACCCCACTTACGATCTCAGGAGTTCACCGTATGCACAGGAATCGTCGTTCGAAAACACTCATGCTGTTTTAATACTTTCAATACTTTATTCACAACGGCAGCGTCTCGACTGCTTTTGTCAAGCTTTGGAAAACCGGCAGTATTTCACTCCTGGTGCTTTCTTCGGGTGACGTGGCAGCTAGGCACCGAAAGGGTTTAAAAATTGAACTACCGATCAAATGCTTTAAGTCGTTGCTAGTTAGTAGTCAAAATACTTTAAGACTATGCAGAACTTACCTTATAGCCAATGTACAATCATGCAGTAATTTGAAATTCAACCACAACCACCCAATAAATCTGTCCTTGATAGTCGGCTAGTATATTGGTTCATGCAAGATCGTAACTGGTTTCGTTAGGTGGACCAGAACGCAAATTGATCTCCTGTATGTTCGGGGATGAACGTTCCATTACATGGACCATTTGCTTCTTCGCAATTAAGCCTCGATTGTGCTATTATTTATATCTGTTTTCTAAAATAAGTATTGTATACAACAGTAGCCGACAACCTGTACTTAGAGAGAGTGTCGTGCATTTTCAAGCTGCACAAATGCACTCTCCAATGGGGACAAACAGTTGCGTCAAGGAACAATCAATCTAATATCTAGTTAGTGATTTGAGAAATGATGTGAACTGGTTTCACCGTAAGCTGAAAATCATGTCGTGTCAGCTTGCTTTGAGTGGGTAGGACACACGAAGGTCACAGCTGTGACCCTCTCACCCCCAGTTCATTTGATGTGTTTCTATCTGAGGGTTACTCTTATGAGACAATTGGTTGCCTTCTCGATTACCAAGAGAATTCAACTAACAAAAACACCGACAAGCAAAAGAGTTTGCTTCAAATCCTTCACTTGTTTTTTCTGGTAAGATGGAATACTTTATTTAATGTAAAACAACTCTCTTCGCCACAGCTGTCTCCGTCTTTGAGGTAATTCTTAGATGGTTGCTTTTTGCAGACAGGACGTACCACATTGATCTCCATGTCACTTGCATATGAGTTCACAGATGAAATTTCACATAGTAACGTTACTCCATTACCTAAAAATAAAGCAGAGGGAATCTAGTCTAATTACAGATGGACAAAGATAAACCGACTTCTATCGGATTTCTTCAGTTAGAAAGTGCCTATTTATCTGCATGTCTCCATGCCTTATTCGGGACAGCAGGCTGAGTGATTAGCATAAGCCTCCGTATGAGGCAGTCGTCCATCAAAGGCATACTGCCGAGTACCGTGATTAGGCATCCACATTTCGATTGTCTGCTGGACAAATTACTCTTCTCCATTGACTGTGAGCTAATGCAGTCAATATGGCCGTGACTTGAATCTATAATTAAGCATCTATTGATAGAATCCGATGAGTTGGTGCTGCTCATCCCACTTTGTTACACTCGTATTTTCACTTGACTGCTCTAAAGAAAACTGTAAATAAAAATGTGGTTGAAAACAAATTTTCAGTCAAGCGAAGCCTCCATTTACCTGCTTGCTTTCTCAAAAATTGGAAGCCTGTTTTACACACGGCTTCTGTTGTACACGAGCCTGTCTTTTCTTTTGATCAACATGTCGATCTATTTGGTAATCGTATGCAATAATCTTTTCTACGAGATCCTACCGCTCTAAACTAACGAAGTAATGGACAGATTTTTCGCCTACTGGGTCCGTAAGGTGGTTTTAATGGTTAAATAATTGCCTAGAAATTCTTTTCAACCTAGTCATCTTTTACCTGAACTTATATCCACAGTATTGTGAGAGTTATTCTGCAACACTGTCTACAACAAACACCCTGGCTCGTGGACGAACCTCAGGCAGACGGTCTGACCGCGCTACATTTGGCCTCACTTCACGGCCATCTGGAAGTTTCCGATCTGCTCCTTCAATCCGGTGCCAATCCGAATGCTACCGTTTATCGACCGTCTGGTCTACAACCCCCGCCTACATCAGTACGTACGACTGACGGTGCGTACGTGCCCGCCTTCACTCCGCTTCATTTGGCCGTGCACAAAGCACATCCAGATGTTGTCTGCTTGTTGCTGTGCTACGGAGCCCGAGCCGCCGTTACCGGTGGTGGTGCTCGAGCGGGGGAGGGAAGAAGCCCGATGCAGCTGGCACTGACTACGCTCGCACAAACACAAGATAACATCCAGGTTTGTCTCCATGTCTGTAGATATGCCCATGCGCTGACACGTGTTTTCATCCAAGGTGTGCATGTGCAGGTTGATGTAGCCATAATGTTGTTTAAATCTGCCGTGCACTCAGTGCGCGCCGAACCTATGCACTTCTCTGTATGCCAACCACGGCGCGTTCACTAGTGTGCGTAACCCTCCGATAGAATTCACTCATTTGTCCATTTGTCTGATGGGTCGATTCGTTCTGTCTGATGAAGCTATTTCTGACATGCGTCGGCTATTGCAACAACTGCAGTCTGGGTGTACTTCTATACCCGGTATTTCCATGTGCACCAAAGATTGGATAACTTTGTTGATGATAGTGGATATAAATAATATACCTTCAGGTGTACTGTTTTCTTGACATCCAGCTGTAAAATCAATCATGGTCAAATTAGAAGAGTGATTATTGGAATCAGTTTCACACTTAATCTCCGAGAAGGACTTATGTTGAAAGTAGATTTGTGCCTCCTTGGTAAACATTCACGTAAATCGCAGAAATTCATTCATTCACTGGACTTTTCAGTATGACTAGTTCTTCTAAACGCTCAGATCAGATATTCAGGGAAGTGGTGTAGTGCGATTCTTGGTTGTATTCACATCCGGAGTCCTGCTAAGGCCGTTGAATGGACTGTTCACACTGGTATGCAGGCTGCCCATATGAACGAAGGACATTTGCACTTCGTCGTGCGAAAAAAAACGATGAATCACACAGGATTACACCCAGAAGATGACGAAGTATAGAACATGAGTGTGGATACAGCTTGGCTTAGCTGGCTTGGAATACAATCTGACCAAGACCCAAAATCGCTGTTCTGAGAATGTGAATACTACTGGGTTTTACGACAGCAGCCAAGATTGAAAATAAGACTGGTCTGCTTACCACCCCGACGTCTCACTGCAGAAGAGAAGGTGGGTAGCTCAGTTTGTGTTGTCCTTTAAGCTGTGCTGGGCAGTTTGGTTTTACCATCCGGTTCGAAGTTATCAGTGTGTAGTAGAATACTGTTACGCCGCATCTTACCTGGGAGTCGTGTAGAGCCTCGGATGGGAGCGAAACATGCCCCATCAAACACTCCAACTCAAATAACAGAACAACGGCCAACTGGACACCCGTTACAGATATATTCTAATGTGGCATAGGAATGCAAGTTTTAACTGGACAGTTAAAAATGGAAAACTTGCGCTGATCTTTCCGTAAGGGAGAGTGCTGGCTTGGCAAGTATTCTGGTCCAATCTCCATCTATTGGAAACCCTTGCTTAAAAATATTGTTCTTCAACGCATGTGAAGAGAGAGATCGCCAAAGAGATTCACTAAAATAGATCGCAAACCTGTCTACGGCTTCCTGATTTGAGTGCGGTTGAACTCTAGTTGTCAACTTTATTTGCGGTCCCAGCAGTCAATGGCTGTCTAATTTCGATGCATGCTGAGCACTCCATTTGTGGTGGGTACATTGGTCTGAGCTGCTTCCTGAATTATCCCTGTATTTGACTGGAACTTACCCGGGATTCTTCAGAGCTCATAAGCGCTGCTGTAATTTCTAACCTGTTGTATCCCCATCATGGAGGCTTCGGTTTATCCTTGAGTCGTCCGTCTACTGATGAACGAAGTACTTCTTAAGGAGGAATAAGTGCAGATGTGCACCTGGTGAAGATCTTTAGAACTGTCGAGAAAGTGTACTTTTCACCACAAAAGGTCATAAATCAACTAGGTACACAGAGCCTCGATTGTCTCGGCTTAAACGGAAAAACTAATGGCGAAGAAGATAATGTTAACGAAATACACTCATCTGCATACCAATTTGGTGTTGACGGGAGACTCACCTGCACCCCAGCTGCTACTCTGGTTTATGATGTTTTTAAGCAACTGAATGTGCTGCGCCAGGCCGCCTCGTGTTTCAGTTGGTACGATATTCAAAATGTCGCGATACATTATACAGACGTAACATACTACTCATAAAGTTGCTGTTGGACAGTTTTCAGCAATCTCATGAGTAGTGCATTACATCTATACGGGCTATTGTTAGCATCCACCAGAATATCGAATATGTGAAGCGTTGCTTACCTGTGAACAATGTGCTTTGTTTGAATAAGTTTTCGGTTTAGCCAACCATTCTAATCACTCTTTCATAGTCAGATTCAACCTAGTCATGGATGCTGGCAGGAGGGGGCCTGACAATTGCGAAAGCATGGGCTGGGAAAATGGCCGGAAGTTGCAATGCCCAACAAGCGTAAGATTAGGCGTTCAAGAGACCAAATTGGATAACGCACCTCAGTGATTTAACGCCGGCGTTGGAGTGTGTGTAACTTGCCTGTCTGACGAACTCTACATGTTTCAGGGCCAATTATCTATTCAACTGCTTTGATATCGCCATACAGAGAAAGAGGGCAAATGTGCTTGTGGCGAATCGAAGAAGAATTCTAGATTAAAATTAAATAACCAATAAGCCTTTTAGTTGGTCGTCAATATTTTGGAGTGACCTTGGGACGCAAATTCTTTTGGACACAAAATTGCTTGTGACCGTTTAACCAATTACACTTCACAGATTACTAGGCCAACTGCAGCTTTGTCGAGCAGCACAATGTCGTTGCCAAACACATTTTCGATTCTGTTTGATGTAGTAAGATATCGCAGCGGTTGGAAATTTGATTCTAACTGTCTGCATCATCGCTTGTTTTATTGTCCTTTTGACCGAATCGATTAGGGTGACTCAGTGTTATTAGTCATCATCACTCATAATACAAATTAATTAGCCTGCATAGGAATCTAGAAGGCCATTGTGAGTAATCCATGACAGGAACGAGTTTAACCAAACAAGTATCCTTTACTGAATGTGCTGGCATGATTTTTTTTGCATGTAATGGAAAGCATTTCGACATTTTAGGCACTCGGGGCCATAGTCTATAAAGAACATAATGTGTGAGTTAAGTGTGAAACCCGAGTTAAACTAGGTATTGACTTGTGCAAGCAGTCATCTGAGTAGTGGTAAATAGACGGAATATATAATTTCCAAGATTATTGACCCTCGAAGAGGGACTACCAGTGACAAGTCATGAACTTGGATACAACTGACCGTCATATATACATGTAAATGTATAAATCTATCAAGTACTGTCACGCTCTACGTTTAACTTCTTGCTTTTACTGCATTTTCAGCATGCTGGTCAGTCTCCACGTCGTTTTGACGTAGCTCTGGTTCCGTTCTTGGCCTCGGTTGCCCGACTTCTTATCTGTATGGCCGACTCACTGGCTCTCACATCCAGTGCTCCAGTGAGCACATCTATCCGTAATTCATCACCCCTGCGCGCGAATTCGTCACGTCCGGACTATATAGAAGAAGCACAACTTATCTCCATTGAGGATACAGGGGAAGGAGAGAGCGTTGAGGAGGTTGGAGAAGCCCGAGATATACAACAAAGTCCAGTTCGACTCACATCACAAAGCCCGTTATGCCGCCGGCTGAAGTCCACCGTACAAGCAACATTGGAGACTGGTGTACCAAGGCTTGTGTTGATCGCAGCCTGTCTTGCTTCGGCTATCGGTGCGGAATCGTGGACGCCTAACTGTTCTAATGATGACGATGATGAGGTTAGGAACATCCAAATGATAACGGACAACTTCGTGACCGACATTTTTACCGAATGTCTGGACCCCGTTCTCCAACTTGCTCTGCAACAGTGTCATATGGAAGCCATGAACTCTGTTTCGCAAATCCGCTCACAAGCAGTCAGTGTGACGGAACAGGACAACTCACGAACCCAGAGACGAACGCGAGATTTACTGGCTGATATGAATGACAGTGAAGAGGAAAACCTGGTGGACACCTTTTTCCAAGCTGACCATGCACCTCATTCAGCAGTCAGTTTGCTGCCAAGCGCAGTGTCCACATCAGCAGCTGATGAATTCATGCTCCATCCAGGCGTAGTCACGCAATCTGAGGACAATCGTATTCAGCCTGTCACAATTGCAAACCAACTGGGACCACAACTGAACAACCAACCGCGCTTTCTGAAAAACCCACCTCAATCCCTTCGACTTTTGCCTCCAAAATTCACAGAATTGGATGTGGAGTGGCGGGAATGTTTAGTTTGTTCGGAGCGCGATCGGTCCACTGTGATCTCACCATGTGGTCACATTATCACATGTGAAAACTGCACACCTCTGATGCGCAAGTGTTTGTTATGCCGACAGCGCGTAAGCGGATCTTATCAGGTAATCTCATAAAATTTCCCTATTGCATTTCAGGCTTGTTACTCTCCTACTGTCCACGAAATTTTCATTCTAAGCAGTAATTAGATATTTTTGTTTGCATGTGGTATGAGGTATCCTACCAGAAGTATTTTAGTACATTAGACTTATCTTTCCGTCGTGGAAAAAAACGTTCAGATCTAACGTAGTGGTTTCCCCACTTAGCTTACACGATCAAAATTGTCAGGAACAATGAAGTATTAAATGCGATTCAATCACATTGATGAACACCCGCCCCTTTCAAACTACTATCCAGGAGTCGTGAGCTCAAAATTTTCTAAATTTCCGTGAGATATGCACTGCTAATGGTTCCCAATAATAATGAAACGGTCCTACAGTGTTTCTGGGCTTTTTAGCATAGATTTCCAACACCTACAAGATAAAACCTCGGTTCAAAAATGGCCAGATCTCCTCGCAATACTATCAGTCAATACTACCAGTCCTAAATTTTTCAGGATGCTCCATGTCTGGTAATTAGAAAATCTACGAGATATAGATGTGGAAATGGCTAACGTAAGTGCAGGATGTAGCTAAATCTGGGAAAAATCAATCCACTGCAGGTTTTGTCCTTAGTGAGCCTCATCATACGAAATAGGTAGGGCGGACCGTGTGTCATTCGGGTTAATAACTTTTTACCATTACCGCAGCGCCACAGCGCCGTCAAACTGAATTACACGCACTATGAGTGTAAACCAAATCGGTTCCACTGTGTGTAAGTGAACCCCGAGAATCTGCTTCTGCTTGGTTTGCACGTTCAAAGCGTTTCATGTTTAGTTATCTTGCTCATCACCCGAATTGGAGAGGTTTGTTTTGCTATTAATTTGAGTAACCTTACTTCGCCTCACTCCGTGATGACCACACCAACTCGAGGTATGACAGTTGCCATCACTGTACCCAATTCGTCTTGTTGAAAACACAATTCATTGGAAGTGAAGTGGTGTAGTACCGTCTTTTAACCGAAATTCCTCCTAAATGGTTAAAAAAATGTGGAATATAGTCATGGTGGAGAAGGATTCTTGACATTTGACCACCAGGATTGTACTTTTGGGTCACTAAGTTTAACTGACGAAGTACCAGTCTAGGGCCATTACCAATTAGCATAGTTAGACCAGTTTACTAGTGACCTTTCTTTCGAAATAGCATACCACGAAGTTTAGTATCCTATTCACTGTTATCTACCACTTCAGCTGTTCGAGGGATTACAAGAGTCTGATTTGCAGACAGTTTATTCACGCTACAACCCAGGACAATTGTATAGTTAACTGATTAACTAGACAGTAGGTTTACCACATGGTTAACGATAAATAAGTATTTATTCTGTTCTTTGATCAGCTTAGTGATGTTTCGTTGCTAACTAAACGCAGTCCGGAAAATGGTACATTTTGTATTCAGACAAGTATGCGAATGTCAGAGCTGTCGACAGGCGAGGTGTTGATGCATGCTCATCCAATGCTACCCACCACATTGTATGCTTGCCAGAATTCACACACACACACACGTAACTACAGCAATAATCCCCACCTCAGTAATTTTGTCGAGAATATCAAGCGTGACGAACTGCTAGTTTTGTTCCAATCAACCTGGGACCGCTTATTTGCACAAGCTTATCTCTTCCGCTTGCCTAAGGGTTCGAGTAGAATGACGCACATACATAAACTTACATGCAAGATAAAGTCTGACGTTTTGTGTCAGATTCTGAACAGTGCCTTGACAATTGGTGCTTTGAAAAACGATGCTAAACAGTCGGCACAGAATGCGGAGTGAAAAGTTTCTAGAAGGAAAAAGAGTTGATTTTGTTTCATATTATGATAACATATCGAGTTTAGGCCATTATGTTTTATCCGGACAATTCGAAAATCGGTTCAAATAGAGACGAGTATGAAAAATGAGTCATTTGTCATTTTCTGACTTCTTGTTGCCATGCGCTTTTATGTGAGTGGCCTGTCTCTTGGGAAGAGATGTTTTACTGCATGATACTACAATAGTTCAATCTTGACTGATCGATATAAATTTGAGTGCTACATTCAATGGTGAATGTTGGAAAATAACGCCACATGGCAATAGGGTCATAGGAGGTCATATCGGATAGAGAAAAATTCAGCACGCACACGGGAGTGAGCTCTAATTCGTTTTGGAATGTATGATGGAATTTGGAGTTTAGGCTTGAATTTCGCGCATTATTTCTTTGACGGCACGGGAACCTTCAACATTCGATGCAGCCCTGTTGTGCTCGGGAATAGTGTCGGTTCATTTTAGTCAATAAAACCTCGTAATTACGGATTCACGGAACAGCGAACCAACTAGAAAATTGGTATATCAAAGGTTGACTGCAACTGATAACAGCACGGAGTTCTGATTCAAAGAACGTCCAATGGGTAAAATAAACTTTATCCACAAGCTATCCAGTTGTTAGATAGAAGTGACATTTTTTGACTTTCTTTAGTGTGGACTTCTGTTCCGTGTGACCTTTTCTGATTACTATGCGTGGATGACTTGTTGATGTCCAAAATGGAGTTACTATTCAACAGTGGTCAAACCAGTGGATATCTATCTAGGCTTAGCAAATAACGGTCCGTCCGCTGCCAGGATACAACCACCGGTAAGCCCAGAAACACTATGAAACAATGATGGACACCCACGGTAGATATGGTTTCTCTTTTAAACGTCATCCTCAACCGTCGACCCTTCTAACATTCAGGAAAATACAGAATCTGGATAATGAGGTGTAATCAGGCATTATTCCAGTAATTACGAGTGGCTGCGCACCAGTGTGGTTAACTCGCAAGGAGACGGGAAATAGCGTCACACATCTTTCAATTACGGAATTCAAATAACGTGGTCACATGCTGACAGTCTTTCCCTCGAGCTACCAGTTTTCATATAGAAGGTTCATGCGACTTGTAAGTTATTCCACCTTATGAGCTACCTTTAGTTTGTTGCCAGTTTGAGGATTTTTATGAGATGTGCACTGTTGATGATTCCTAATAAACTGAAATAGAGGTGCAGCGTTTCTTGGCTTCTTGTTGTGAGGTGACGACATTCACAAGACGATCTCTTGATTTTTAGCTTCATGTTTACGTACAGCGAACAGTCTGACATTCTTAGTTATCATTCTTACTTACTTGCTAAAACCACTTCTCAGGTTCGCTGGAACTACCCGTGAGGGTCGTGTAGGATAACTAGTCTGACTACTACTCATAAGTAAGCAAGCGAGCATTTCAAGTTGCAATCTTATCAACACTCACCAACCACCTTTATAAATAAAAAAACATTCTATGCAGATTCTAGAAATGACGTCATGTGCTTCAGGTTAGCATATCATTTGAGTGTTTGGGGTTTGCCTGGACAATGAATGGAGGCTAACCCTATAATCTAAAATGTCGAAAATTTTCGGTACAATCTAGATAATTTTAAGCACTGTCAGTTTTACTGGGTTCAACGTTTTATGTCATGATTTGAACCAAACAGGAACCTATCGCGTTAGAATGTAAGACGTGTGCGCTTCCCGATCGCGTGCCTTTCTCTTCGCAAAAAGTTGGAAATTACAAGACTTTGTGAACCAATTTGCATCACCGACGGCCTTTCGAAATCACTCAAAATCACTGAAGCTGTTGGCTGTAGGTCTTTCTAGATGCATATATTCTTCTCCTACGGGCATGCACAACAGTGAGCACCGCCAACAGAAATGAGGATCTTACCACAGAGTTACTTGTACGTTTTGTGAAGACTGTCTAGCAACCTTTTGGGGACCTATCACTTTGGCGCAGTCCCCGAGTTTCCAACAATCTCACTTCCTACTTGAACATTGGAGAGTAAATTCGGTTGTTGACAACGAGGACTCAGGTTAGTCTTAGCTGAGTCCACTGCTCATGACAGTCTTCAACTAAAGATGCTGAACTTCACGTTTCATCCATTAGTTGGCTGAGCATCATGAACCTTTCTTCTTCCTTTCGCTTGATATGCTACTCCATGCTTGTGAGTAGTATGAACGTGTTGCTCCAGTGGGAGTGTCATGCGCGGCGCCAATGAACATGAACAGTTGATTCCTACTGCTTTGAATCCTTTGGTATTGAACAAATTTTCAGACGCTGTCGAGCAGCTGATGAAACAATGCGTAATATAATCACTCCTTACCGACTGATGCTGTTACACGCTCGAGCAAACCACCTGCACAACAACATTAAAGTATCGGCGTACTGGAGACCTGGACGTAATTATGGTAGAACAGTTATGAAGCTTTCAGTCAAACACCCTTACTATGCCTTTCGCACAGGGATACTCCTTACATATGTGGTTGTATAACCGAATGAGTGCATATGAAAGCCAATCCTTAACAACCTCGATTTTCGGTCCCTCAGATTTGGTAATGAAATTTCGTCAGAACTAAGTTTGGAAGATACAGGGGAGTGCTGGCGCCGCGAGTATTTGATTTCTAGTAAAAATTCTGGGGACATTCTACCATTTTGATCATCAAGAGTGATCTCTCAAGCATCGTCACCTAGGAACTTTTCAACAAGCGAAGCCTGGCTCGAGCGATATGTGAAAACATATATCAGGAGTGGGAGAGACTAACAAGGAATTCCCAACAAAATGAAGAGTTCAGAGACACCGCAGTTTACTGATGAATGCCTGATGATTCAGAGTTACTCCTTTATTCTACGAACAATGGTACGATTATCTCCATTCACAGGGATAGATAGAATCTTTATAGCCAACTCCGGCAATGGAACTAATTTTAACACACTTCAAAACATTCCCTTTCCGTTAACATAAAATCTTTCGTGATTTAGTCCGGACACGCAATCACAGATGGTGCACAAATGCATACGTGCATACAACTTTCGCTCGGCTGAAACCGTGAGTGCAAACCAATAGTTTGGAGAAGGGGAAATAGAAGACCGCTTGCTGATAGTGTTTCAAAAGGCAGAGCGCCAGTTTTCATCGGATGTTATGCGGGTTTGGACATTTGGCACGTTGGTCGTTCCTTGCAGGATATTATCGCGGTGGATAAAGTCCTGATCTGAGGACAAATGTGGCTACGTGAAATCGTTCCTCTGACCACTCTCTTTGGAGTAAATAAAGCGGAAATACAAATGTTTCCCGGTTCTAAAAGTGGCTACTTGGTTCCCCAAAGGGATACGCGTTATGCTACTGACACAGACGCCCTAGTTATTTAATTTGTTGATTATGTCATAAACATAACTGACACACCGGCCTACCACTTTGGCGATCTGTTTGTGACTGGAATGAACTCACATTAAATGAGCAACTCCAGTCTAAAGTGTTGTTTGCGTGGTTTACTCAAAACCCTGAAAAACTGGACCGAGTGGCCAGTAGATATAAAATCCTCAATGAAGCACACGTGGAAGAAAACAGAAAATCAACAGTTTGAAAAGACGTCAAGCATCAAACCGCACCACTTACTGATAGAAAAGCGATGCACGTCGGCGTTGCTTTATAACAGTATTGAACAAATTATTGTTACAATCCAAACAGATGGAGTTCTTCAACAGACGAGAGAAGGTGCGCCCACTGATGAAATCATGGTTTTATCATAATTACAACAGCTGAGGAATGACTATCTGCTGATCTCACACGCTTTTAAGTGTCACACTGTTGTTCGATATACATCAGCAGTTCAGAAATTTCGAGACTAGCCCTGAGACCTATCAGATAGTCTCACTTGTACAGATACTACTGGTTAAATCCCCCAAGGTAACTAAACAGAGACAGGACATTCATACTGACAGCTTCTAATTTTTCAAAGCTTGATACAACGTTTAGAAAACATAAGACTTAAGACTGCTTAAGTTGGGCACCAGGGCTTGGCTTTTTCCAACACTTTCAGTCTACCCGTTAGCTAGGTTGTTCAGTACATCCTGAGTGTCCCACCTGAAAGTGTCAGTAAGGCGAGCTGTAACGCCATAACTTTAGTGTCTCAGATAGCAGATATGAATTTAGGGCTGCGAGACGCTGATGGGAACTATGATCAATTAGCTGGGAGGTACCACATAAAATGACTTTCAAAAGATCTTTTGGTAATACACAAAGAATAGTATAGTATCTTCGTTAAATCATGCGTACCAGTAGGATTCTCCGTTCAAATTCATCCGGGGTCGTTTTGTATTAGTTGACGTCATAGATTTATGGACATGAGTCTAACTAGCCACTCATCAGTCTCGTGTTAATGAGTACCGGAATGAGGCTTAATCCAAGGCGACATGTTTTGAACTGGGTCTACATGTGATAGGTACAAGCACACAATAATGTTCAGAGTTTCAGATGAGAAACAAGTGACCGAAATTCGGTAAAAATTTTGGAGGAGTAGTTCCTTAATGTTGGTTTAAAATGCAGGACAATTACGCTGCTCACATAACTGCTCGATTTCTCTCAACTTTCTTACATGCGTGCATCAGGGTTCTACCAAATCACCTGATTAATTGGAACTTTCCCCCAGGCATTGGTTCATAGGATTACTAGGATTACTTATCCGATGTGACTTCTTCCGTTCGTATGACCTACTGTTTGTTACCATAATTAAGGTGGTCACTAATCCCAGGATGTGAAGTACTATTTCACTCGGATGCGCTTTGTTACAGCTTTGTAGTATCAGAAAATTTCTTACGTTGACTTTGCGTTTGAACGTGCAGTGTGTTTATATCTGAACTTCGAACTCTAAGAGAGTTGAATAATAATCATTTAAAGCATCTTCTTGGTGGTAGTTTCGATAGATACTCGCCGCCCACCATTCGGAAGTCCTCAGGACAACTAACCTGGTTCAAAAGTAAACTGCTATGGACTGAAGACTCACTTTATCTACAAATGAAACTGTCTTGACCAACTTTCATTCTGCTTTCTGCTGAGCTGTGAGCAGCGCCACACTAACTGACGATGTATGTTAATATCTGTGACGAGAAGAGCGGTGTCATGTGGGAACATTAGTTATCGGCGCATAATGGTTGCATCTACTAGCCCTCTCGAAATGTATAAACTGTCTCATCCGTTACGACACTCGTTCCATATTCCTATCCATAGTTTTCCAACTGCTGCGAGTGCAACCAGTTCAAGGGAGTGGTACTGGCAAAACCATGCAATCACATGCTATGGTGCAAAGACTGTATCAAAGCTAAAGTTGAGCAGCTGGACGTTGCAGCCGGACATTTGGAAGGGCTGGGTGAGTTTGGTTCTGCGGCAGCAAACCCAGACACCTTACTTCTGGCAGATCATGTAGTTGATGAACGAGGCGACGCAACCAATAACCAGGTGACCAACGAATGGCAAGCCATTTCTCTTGGACGCTTATTCTCGATGGTTACTACAGTGAACAGCTTGATAGATGATCTGCTGGCTGGCGGCTTGTGTATCGATGGATGTCCGGTGTGCAGTCAGCCAGTTGAAACCCTGTGGCCCATTGTAGTTTCGTGTGCTGGTGTGGACATCCAGTCAACAGGTGCACTGTTACGTAACACAGAAAGTGCTCCGAGCCCGAGTCCAGCTTTGGCTCCGATTCTCGACTCAGTCCAACGGACGAATGAAGTGAGCACGCCGGTACCTAATCCACTGGTCTTTTCCGCAGACGTTCCACCATCCGCTTTTGCCCAAAACGAATTAAGTCCACGTAAGTCCCACATGGCAGATCAACAATCACCATTACAATACACTGATCTGGAGTTCATAGAATACACTGGTTCTAGTAAAACAATTCTTATGTGGTGGTTTTCGAAGCATAGAAGGGTTAATCCAGCTGGTTCCCGTTTTCTATTGAAACCGATACTGCAAAAATTTGGTCGTTTGAATAACAACTAGGTCCTGTTGATACAACAGTTTTTCAGATACGGTATATCCTGTAAAAGCTTCTAGTCGATGTTTTCCACTTATTCAATAATAAACGCAATGAAACTGGGTGCAGGATCTTAGAGTAGCCCTACAAAGGAGCAGGTAAGTACGGCATATTACACCTTCCTAAATTAAAAAGTTAACCTCTGGATAGTTAGTTATAAATGGCGTATGAATCCTTTTTATTTCATCTAGTTATTCTTAGACGTAGATTCTCCCTTTTGTCATATTCCCGTTCCTCTCTCCGCCTCAAATTACCTTCTGCTTATGCCCGTTGGTAAGTTGTTGCACCAAATATTTCGTAAGGGTAACTATCGTTCTTAATATGTGAAACAAGCAGCGTGAGTGAACCTATTTTCATCCGATTGTACGCTTCTGAGATCAAATCAAAGTTGTGAATTATGTCATCTCATTATAAATGGTAATATGATACGACGCTAACCCCAGCGAAAAATGCTAACAACCGGTTGATATAAGCAATACCACAACGGTTCTTAGCCTACGGGGTTTTTTATGGTTTGGAGGGAATACTAGCTTTATATGCGAAGACATATCTACTAGAGTTTATCTGATGGTTTTATTCGTCACGAATGTTTATTAATTATTTTCGTGTCTTATGTGTCGTTCGGAGCGGGCGTTTAGGCATGCTGTTTGCGCTAATATGGCGATACGCTTTCCATTCTGTTTTAGGCCCACTTGAGGAGAGGTTGAGAAAACACCTGATTACACCGAGTGCGCATCTAACTTTCGTTCCGGTTATACTCATCCCAAGATTACACAGCTTGCAATGAGGACCGAACAAAGTTTCAGGCCCAGACACACAAACGGACACCAGATACTCACTAGTTGAAACACGTTAAACAGTTAGGATTCCCCGCTCATTATCACACCACCGCGCAGAATTTGCTGATTGACAACATAACGAACAGCCAAGTGAACAAAATGGAAACATCCGAAAAAAAGGCAACGATTAAGTGTAACAAAACGACCACTATATTCCTAATAACTTAAACATACCAGTGTGAAGAGAAACCACCTATGTGCCTATGGGATAAAAACTCGGAACATGTACAGTTCATTGATGAATAGCCGTTAAGCTGACATCTAGATTTGTGCGAAGGATTATGACTTTGGTGAAAGCGAAATTGAAAAGGCCCTTATGCATTATTTTGACGTAGAATTTACCGTGCACAAAATATATGTTACACATTCTCTAAAGTTAAGCTATTTTTGGATGCAGTGCAGTTTTTATAACTACTAGTTTCTGCTCGTGTTGTATGTGTCCTGAATAGTTGGGAGTTGTCCACTGTCTTTGCTGACCAACCACTCGTACGATGGACAACACAGCCGAAAACCTATGTCCCTATGAAGTGTGCTTCCTCATTCTACACGTTCACTCATCTACTGGCTAGTGCAAACTGAGTTCACTTCTTCTACTCTTGAGTTCTGTTGATCGGTTGCAGTATTCTGAACTCGGTTGGTAAGAAACGTTCATTTACTTTACGCCTGTTATCCGTATGAGCCGGTCGCATCTCCTGGACAATACCGATTGTTCCACACATACAAGTATGTAATTTAGTCAACAAGTTCCTCGGCTGGGGCTCACAATAAACCATAGCATTTGGAAGGGGCGCCTTTTGGTTACTGGTTCACTTGCTTGTTTTGGCACTTGTTTTATACCAGTTAGGAGGCATCATCCGATGCCTACGAAAGCTGTGGCCTGCAACGGAGCAGTTGCCAGGCCATTGACAGGCTCGTAGGACGGACTGAAAACCTCAAACCACTCAGACGTGAACGCAGCGCAAAATCGCGCCAACATTTTGCTGGTTAATTATAGGACATCTGAACTGTTTTGCAGGGTTCACGCTCTCAGTGGTAGATAACGTACTGAACCGTAAACGATCCAAGTCGGTAGCCATAGAACAGAGGCTTGATTAATGCTACCGTATCAGTTCATGCATGGATCTTTTGGAATATTTCAACTTTATATCTTAATGATTTTTACATTTCTATGTGTGGTTTGTACAATGGCTTGGATCAGCTCGTTGCCAGTCAGTACTAAGTTATACCGATCGATATCATAGATGTAATAGAACCGTAGGGGGTTTCAAGCATGATGGTCTGGCGTCTGTTTGCTTTCTATTTGAAAACCGCTTCGGTTCAGGTGTCAACTTCCTTCCATTTTTTCAGACACGGCACCACTGAATCTGAGTCCAAGAGGCTGCCGCACACTTGATTTAACCCAAGCCGAACCACGGCAGGTGAGTATGTAGTACACGTAGCATTTTTTACTGAAACATTTTGAGCATAACACTACCTGTTATTCGGGGTTATTCGATTATATTCATTTACCAGTTTTGTACCACCTCACTGATGTCCATTCCACTCTGACACATTCACCACTAGCGTGGAATCACGTGATCTTGCCTTAGACATAGACTTTTCCGCATTTTTAAGCCTCCTCATACACATGGCATGAAGTTTTGAACATTCTCGAACATGTCAGTCCTGATAAGAGCGTGCCTAACATCACAAGAGTGATGGTTATTTTATGATCGGACTCTGCTTGCTTAAGACATCTTACTTTGTGAATCTGGCTGTCTCTCATCTTCTTGTTCGTCACAAACCAACGGAATCATTATTACAGTGCGGGAGCCGGGTTTGGTCCATTTTCGCTACTAGCAACTTAGCCCGCGAAAGACGGACTGTTTGCATAAAGGACTCCCGGCTGCAATTGTGGTGCAACCAATGCCACACCTCTTAAAGTGTGAATGCCGGCTAAACCGCAGTCATAGTGTTACTGGACCACAGATCGATTATACTACTGTACATCGGTCGAGTTTTGGCACATGCAGTCTTCAAACTACTGGATGATTCACTTGGTAAACATCACATCATTGTCGTTGACCGCGTTTCATTGAAGTCCAGTGCCTAATAGCCACATATCCATGAAGGCCCTGGCATGTAGTGGAGGAAGGAAGAATGTGAATGAGTTTATGGTTTGAAAAGGGCTTTTGTTGCTAGGAAAAACTACCAAGAACATGGTCGGAGGTGAAATCAGCAAACGTAAGAGTCGCGTGGGCAGGATGTATTTGGCGGACCAAGCCTAGCATCGTTTGGGTTACTCATTCAACGCGAGCCAAGCATACAGTCACATGCACATGTTGGCTCGGTGGATCGTATGAGATATGATTAGGTGCTCCCCACTTGGACGTTATAATTGATAACTTTCGTAACTCTCATTTTCACCGTAATGCATAGGAGTTGTATCCAATATCCTTCGTCTGACCAACCACCAGTGTCATTAACAGGATATAGCTCCATTCATCAGTCACTCTCAACTCCTATCATATGGTTAAGAGTCGCCTGTCTATGGGCAAGTTAATCAACTCTTGTCAATCACATATCTATTCCAGTGAGATGAAAATATTCTTATGCCTTCTAAAATGCGCCGTAGCTAATGATTTCAAGAACGGACCAGAAAAGGCCATCTACGACTCTTAATAAACACGGAAGATAGTGTAATGTGGGGACAAAATTATCTTTCTTAGTGAAAACTTTCAGGAGGTTATTCGAACGCAGCAGCCCTGAGCTATTACATATGCAGGAATGGACTTTATTGGGCAGCTACACATTTGGTTACGTGTATTCAAGCAGCGAAATACTGTTTTTCCCGTGAGTTACTCTCAACAGCCACTCGGGTGCAAGACAATATCGGTGTTGAAACAAAACATGAGAAAGACACATTTACTTCAAAGACGTAATAGATCCACGGTTTCCAAAACATACAAGTCCTGTCCCAATACAAGTTAATTACGCTGTTGATCAGCCGAGCATGGCCTAATTTTCTAGTGTTTAACTACTAACTGCAAGATCGAGGGTTCGGAGCTATCTAAGGAGTTTCATGAGAGACGCACTGCCGGTGAATCCAAACAAGGACGAAACAGCTGTATTGTGCTTCTTGGCTTTTCAGCACAAATCGGTTCTACTTACTCGACAAATTCTCTGTTGAAATTTCTATGGAGTTGTTTTCGACCTGCAACATGACTGTGCGGATTTTAACATAAAATTGTCACTGTTTACAAATGGCCTAGCTTAGCTGTAATAGATCCATGCCACCCGAAAGAAGGTACCTAATAACAGCGATGGCCTCACATATGAGCCAGTCTGCATTGCATACCACACTCCTAGTTCCTTGTCCAGGTTACAGATCAGATAATGCCCGGGATTTAATGATACCGTAGAAGCCCACCTATCGGCTAAAGGAACCGACCGAAATGTTTCTACAAACGTCTGGATTGAGGAAGTTAAATGCACTCTATATTTTCACCAGGACGGCATGTGATGCTTGCTACTTGTAGTCTTCAAGGTTAAGATAGTACAGAAGCAGAGTGAAAATGGCAAACAAGTCGGATTTTCTTTCTCAACTGTGAACGACACAACAAGTAGGGGGGGGGGATGTAACTTAAATTATGAGCTTTCAAGCGAGTGAGGTTGTCCTGTATATCTACGAACACAAGACAAGATGGATTGCCACACACGCCCGTGTGCATAAATAACCCTGCGCAAGACATCGTAGTATTTGAAACTGACTATTTTTATTCAGCCTCTTTTTCCTCAGTTTCTAAAGTTTGTTCAGATAAGTGTAAATATCACCATTCGTGTATTGATTGCCTTGGATCGCTTTCATCGTAAATTTTTTTTAGATATTTAACCAAGATCTTTCGTTTCTTTTTTAAGTGCGTCAAGTAGAAACTATACGTTTGTACGTGGCGTGGTGAACTTCTTTAATAAACAGTTACTTTGGGGCTGCTGTCTTGCCAGATGAGCATCAGGGATGTCTTATTCTCCGCGGAAGTCCTGCCAAAATAGTTTACCACCTGATACTTCTTGCAGTTTAGACGTTCCAAAAAATATTACTCATCTAGTAACTTAGTTTGGTATTCAGGTCCATTGATTTCGCACTAACCTGTCACAGTTCCGCCACAACATTGTGTGTGAAATTACTCCCGTGTTTCAGCCCATTGCTCCCAACAACAGAATACATCACACGAGTATGCGAACTCGGCATCCACAACTCGTGCAACTGTGTGACCGTGAGCTGAGCAAACTGAAGCATGAATTACAGGTGATGCGAGAACAGGTAAGCACAAATCCTCCCCAATCCATCAAAAACTCTCAACGGGGAGTTGGTGTAACTCATTCTAATCATAAGTCACTCCATTCCAGGCAACAGCATTTGTGCTTAGGGGGGTTTACGGCAAACAAATAAAGTATGAAACTATGACTGATTCTGCTACAGCCGCATTGATGAATTCCTCAGTATGTCAGCGGATTTCGTGTTTTTTTACGTTTAATACCACGATGCCCTTAACACTATTTTGACTTTCTTGGTTAGCACTCTTCATATCCCCAGTCGATTGTCTCGAAACTGTGAAAGATACTCAGATGCATCTATATAGATGCTAATATACTTTAACTGGTGCTAGATTAACAATCCTTGGTTTTTGGTAGTGTGCGAAAATTTTGTAAGCTTCGGCCATAGGATAAAATCTCAATTGAAGAGTCAGTCTCTTCACGCTACCAACAATCTATACGTAGCTCAGTGGAAGAATAAATTCACAAAATGAGTGAGACTTTCATCTACAAAGTGGCAACTCGAGGAGCCAGTCGACACTTGACATGTAATGTAGTTCCCTTGGCTGCAAGTTTGTCACACTTCTAATCAGCAGCTCGTGGTCGAACGGTTAAGTGTCCAGGCTGCTAGCTGGGAGGTCGTGGATTAGAAACTCCCTTGAGTTACGTGAGGTGCTCACTACTGATGATTCCCAATGAGGATGAAACAGCTGGGCATCTTCTCGGCTTTTCAGCACAGGCTGGTTTTACTTGCAGAACGAAGTTTTCTTTCCTGATCAGTTACGAATCCGGACATCCCAGATTATTCGTTTGCGCACACACCGGCGACCGGTAAACAAGAGCTCTCCCAAGTTGCATGGATAGAGCGAACCCCTCACTTTATCCAAGGGTCATCCAATCACACTACTAGTTTCAGCTTGCCCCTTCTACTTTGCTGGAACATGGATCACAACTCACCAGAAGTGAACTCACGTTTTGAAACGCCTCAAAATCTGAGCAAAAACTATAAAACACCACCACTGAGGTCAAATTGGCTCGCCAGCGTTAAGAAAAGTCTTAAGAAAGTGCTGATTCCTGTCAGGTAACTGCATAGCTATCCCTGAAGATCGTCGTATTGTCGGCACTCGCCGAAGAGCTTTGGTTGTCTCAAGACAATAGTCAAAACCACCGGACTGTGTGAATCATTGAAGTCTAGAATGTGTGGTGCTAGATCGCGCGTGTTAATCGACCTATCGATCAGCCTCATTTGGAGCTTTGAGTTATAGTTTTCGCTGGGATCTTAGTCACATCACAAAATGTGCACTCTCAAAATGACCGCACTATATGGTACTTATGCATTCTGAATGCAGCTAGTATTGCGCAGCTCTGATACAGGCGGAGAAGAGAACCCACGCCACCTTTTGCTTTGATGTATTGGCCACCCAGTTACTACTGTTTTAAATCAAGGATAATCAGAGTTGCGTGACTACGCATACGTTAGCAACCAGAAACTAATTTCAACATCAGCTGCTCAAGCAATCCATCGAAGGTTAACCAGTGTGGACAAATACGCTGCTTTCTAAATATTTTAGTCTTGACGCTCTTTGGGCGTGGTAATTTTAAAGGAAAGCATTTGCACGGTTCGTTCAAAAACGTTGAAAATCGAATTTGACTGCTCATTTTCAGCTGCCAAATATGGGATAGCCATTTTGTGGTCTGGTTTCACAGGATAAACCTCAATCCAAAGTTTTACGACACATCGCGTTGCTTCCAGTTAAAGTTTTCTGTTGTTGGACTCCTGAATTTTGTTGGATTTCTGGGTTTCAAATTTCAACCTTTCTATTGCTTTTTATTAGATTCGATGTCCAATCTGCTTGGACCGGTCTCGAAATCTGGTTTTTATGTGCGGCCATGCTACTTGCCAGTGGTGCGGTGATCAAGTTACCGCCTGTCCGATTTGTCGTCGTGCTGTGGAAAGTCGCATAATACTATACTAAACAGACGTTTTTTCGCACTCCGTAATCTTTGTGTTCGTATCCCGAATCTTACCATGTTGCTGGTAATCGACGACGCCGATTTTTGCAGACTCCCTTACTTTGCAGTCATGTGTCTCTTGCTTAGTTCTTACGTCATAGAAGCACGTGCAATATAGTTTGAAACACTTCTGGCCACATCTAGACTTTTGAATTTTAAAATTCATACACAGTAGCCATAATCTGAAAAGAGAAAACCACTCGTATGCCTGGTAGTGGGGATCATTTATGAAGACTGAACAACTTAATTCAGTGATGTGATTTTGAGCAAAATTTACTTCAAAATCCGAACTTTTTCTAAAGAAAATGTACCTTGGTCTTATAAAACACTAAATCGCCTAAGTTGCACGTTCAGAGTTTACAATCCTTCTGAAAAGCAGAAGCAACAGATCATATTTGTGCCCAGGGGATTCATGATCTGATTGAAATTCCCTTGGTTTGGTCCATTCATCAAGTCCCGCGTCATCCACCAACTGAGGGCCAAACAAGGCGAAACGTGCTTTTTGAGGGTCTGCCACTTTTGCGTCGCCGTTATCACTTACCAAATGCCATGTCAACGGCTTGCTACTTGTAAACTTTTTCATGAATATTATGAGGCCTATGGAAGAGTTTTACCTGACTGTCCTCAAATAGTCAGCCTGCCAGTTAACGCCAACAAACCACGCAAACTTCAAGCCATAACGATACCATGGAAGTATGGCTCCTAGAGATTTGTTTCAGTAGAGTTTGGTCTTTCGACCAGGGCTGTGCGGGATGAAACCTGTTGAAATGTTCAAAAAGTTTCTCAATGCTTGACATAAGGTTTCAAGAAATAGAGCTTCAACTAATAAAACAAGCGAATCTATCATTAGAAATTACCTTTTGTGGTTAGTTGATGAAGTGGCTGATAGATTTAATTTATAAGCAAAATTTAGTCCAGATATCTTCACTATCTTAGAGGATATGACGATCGGTTTTGACGCTTCTTACCAAAATAAGACCAAAAGGCCCTAACCCGCGTCAAATCAGACGGATTGTGCTGTTGTTGTACACGCCAAGTAAATACCACGACGAAAAATTGGTGCTCTGGACCTTCAGGTACTCCGAACACCACGCATGTATCTGAACAGAACCATTCAACAAAGATTGTTCTCAAACTGGTTATGGGCTTCTGAATATGATTTTCCCGCATAACACTTACTGAATTCTCTCATCAAAGCTTCAGAAAAATCCGATTTCGACTGCTATTCCAAAGTTTTCAGTCGCTATTCTTCTTAAAAGTTTGTACCTCATAAGAATCTACTTTGGATCTGCACAGTTTTTGCCTATGAAGATACGATTTTTAGGAGTGTTTACTCCGGCGTTTATCTCTCCCGAAGAATAGAACCATCTTTGTCACAAAGTGAGCAGATGTATGAGCGCCATTACGTTATACGCTACACTTTCCCATAATTAACTAAACATTGGTTGATATTCATGCAAGAATCTACCATCTCTTGGGATATTAAATCATACGCGTCTCCGGACGCAACAGTAAATCCCATCCAGTCCATATTCATATTCCAGCGGGAAATAAAGCGCTGTACAAGCTGGTTAGGTTTTCTCTCAAAATAAGCCCCATCTAACAGGTACCACTCCACGAAAGCGTACTAGATAGTTTTCAATATCATTTGCTGCTTGTAGCGCGACTTCCTGAGGAGGGCTATGACAGGCGAGGCTAAATTTCTTTTCCTTGCCGCGCACCCTCTTCGGGATATTATTAGTTTCTCGAGTTGATACTGAGTGGCAATATGGAGTAGCTGTAGATATCAGAGAGTATCGCCGAGCTTATCTTGTAACGTTTAATTGCAAAATCAGAGCGGCCACCCTTCGAAACCGGTTTAAAATAAAATTTCGATTTGCAGTGCCCTCCGAAGTTGCCACTCAACTTTAAAGACCCCGCGAAAGATCATGGGTCATTATCATTAATTTCCAAAATCTGAAGACGGGCTGGATACTACATCTGTTTCTCTGTGTTGAAACTACCCTCATAATAGTATATTTTCTAGAAAAGCCTCGTTTTTGTGAGTCTTTTAAAGCTTCTTTTAAAGGCCACAACGATAGTCATGCATCGTAAAATCTGGTCAACTCTTGTCCACCACCAAAGCACACTTTACCAAAAACTATGCATGAGACGGCTAGTACCTGGTGAGGTGGACAGATTTTTCCGCATGCTCACAGTTCACAGATATGTACGCACAGAGTCCTTTGAGTCGGATCACTGACAACCATCGTTTGCGAGGTTGAAAATCCAAGTGTTCATTTTTCTGTCATTTAGATAAGTCACGTACACCAGTTGAACAACAAAAGACTCAGACCATAGGGCATGCGGACGCAATGTGGAGTTAGTTAGTAGTAAAAACGACACTGAGTACTAGTCCACACTTTGATCAAGGTTAGTCGGCCGTGTAGCCATGGGGGGTTGGGACAAAAATTGCAGTGTAGTGAACCAGCGGAACCATTCGATTTCTGTTAAAAATCTACCCATAGAGGAAAGTGTCAAGTATTTACCTCAATACACTCATACCACGGCATTATGCAATCGACCAGTGAATGATAATCTAACTAATTCAGATATCTAAGTCATCCAAACCGACGCTGAACAACCAAAGTGACAGAGTGAACCCAATGTTCTGCGCATTCTTGTGAAGATCACTAATATCAGAAAACGGCGAATATGCAATTAAGCGAATAAACAGATTTGTTGGTGTCCAAGTTGTGGCTTCAGCCGGTTAAAGCACGAACCGACTACAATGTAAACTAAAATAACCCTGCCCAGAAGAGGTCATTAAGAGAAAGGAGGTTCTAGCTTATCTTGGCGCGTCATGCATCTTTAGGATCGACTCCATCTAATATATATATATATATATAATATGTATATAATATAATAATAAAGTAATATAATGCAACCGGAACAAAATATCTCCAATTTTGGGCATAACTTTTGGTTGTTGACTTAATGTAAACTGCTTTGGTTCCCGGGTAAGCTAAATAACGCCTGTTGACTTGTTTTTCGGTTCCTTGTCTGTTCTTCTGTCGGAGTCTCCCTTCATGTCTGATCTCAGTTAGTTACAAACGATGCAATCTACAATCACTATCGACGAACGACTGAAACTCGCAACAATTTAAAGGATCCCCTCAAAACTACCTTAAGATTTTTGTCTCGCAAAAATCAGTTCTCCTCTTAGTTGTAGCTATTTTCAAAGCCATATTGCTGGCACTTTGCAACCTAGGGTTTGCCTGTCTGTCCGGCACGAAACGGGTAAACGCGAAGTCTAAATAGACTTGAGAAATATTTTTTGCCGGTATCTTTGAAAAAGATTAGGAGCTGGCTGTTTGCAGCAGGTCCGCAACCAGACGTTGCTTGAGTCAGCGCTTGGTAATAGATTAGAATATCTAAAGTATCAAATAAACCCTATCGGGTTCACGTGATTGGAGCTTGTGCAACAGACACCCAAAGACAGACTATCAAGATTAGGTTTGTTTCCCAATACAAACTCTCTCTTGCGTGCATTTCACAGAGAGCACACCATGAGATAGCACGCAAAATTAAAGTAGTATGAAACCAGGACATTTGGCGAGGATGCTGTTGCTTCGAAGCCAGACAACGAAACCTCTCGTCGCACGTTGTATTCACAAATGAGGCCGGGTCAGTCCTGTTGGTAGCATGTTTCCCTGCAAAATTGTGAGCAGCCTGTTCTTGGCTTATTTCTTTGTGGACACTACGATCCTTTACACTGACCATTTGTCCCTCCCGTCTTTCCACATGTTGCTGAGACGCTCCTTTCTCACAGCTACATACCACTGAACAATGTAATGCAGCAGTTTATGACTGTCTGCATTAACACACAATGTGCCGTTAATTGAAGCCAGTTATTTGTGGATGAATGGACGGTTACTAATGCTCGAAGCAAGAAGCCGACAAATAACGTTGACGTGTGGGAATTTTAGATCGATATTAACTGCTTCAGAGAGCTGTGTCAAAATCGGACGACTGAGATTTCCAGGAGCCTACAGACGAGGCTTGCCGATGAGTGTGAAGCATCGGTAGATCACACATGGTACGAGTACATGGAAATAACGTGAAGTACACAAGAGGATAAGGTGGTGCAGTTGCATGCAGGGGAATCTCCGTTTCTAGCATCTGAATATTCCGCCCAACCTTTGCCCAAAGATAGCACAAACTGTATTGGCGGAACATATGTTTTACCTGCTCACGGGTCTGAGTAAAAGTGCTTTTCCGTCATTATACATCACTCACAACTTCAATGAGACTGGCTCTGCAACTCATCACTTGGCCTAGCTAAATATGCACGTGGTGCACTTTCGAATGTCAGTCGGTTAGGTTTTTGATTTTGTCATCGGAATCATTTCACTCAAAGAATGAACCCCTCAGATCAAGAAATTAAAACAGTTCACTATGACAATTCTGTGATAAAAATGGCATAAAAATTTAGTTATAAATTATAACAAAAATAATTTTGAGCTTTATGACGTTGATACTACATTCAGTTGGCTAGAAAAAGTGAACGTAATTGATGAGACTAGAAAAACAGCAGACTGAAGGGATGAAAAGTGCGATGTATAACACAGGGCCTCGACCAAAGACCCTGGGTGGTCGGCCGAACTCATCACCAACAGGAGTGCGGAACAAGGACCAAATCGGAACCAGATCATGCGGAAACGGTGCCTGATCCGTGCTGTCTATAAAAGAGTATACAATTGGACGCTTGCTTGGAGTCCGGTTGAGGTAGCCGAAATCATCTGTATTCACTCCATCAAGAGACTGTCCACGTTCATTAACAGCCTCCACAATGATCTTGCAAAAAATGAGGTGAACAAATGCATCACTTGATAAATGTTTAGAAAAGCCATCACAATTGTGAGTATTTAGTGCACGGCAGAGAGCCACCGATAGAAAGGTGATAATGGATACCACCTGGTTCAGTCTCGCACATTCAGCTTTATATACTATACAGTGTAATTCAGAGGGCGATGGGTTGTTTGGTATCCTTGAAGTGGGTGTTTCAGCGAAAGACTAAGCAAGGCCATACCACCGAAGTATGCCACTAGGGCAAGTAAAACCCCGAGCTTGGGCAAGACTGGGTACCTAGCTAATAACCCGCCCAATTTTTGTACCAGGTGGGCAAGCGGACATTACTGATGGCTAATTGTAAGGTTGGCAACTGTCACCTTCCGTTCTTTGCTGAGGAACTCAGACTGACTTTTGTGTGTAGAACGGTTTAGAAATTGAGCGAATTGAGTTGTCAACTTTGTTTTCACAAGAATGAAAAGACGGTATGAGGTGAAAATAATGCTCTTGCATGAACCAGCTTAACCACCCGAAAGGCGAATAAGCAAATCAAAAACTCGAGGGACAAACCAACTTTTGAATGAAAACAGCACAAATAAAACCTCACAATCTCTCGTTTGGCATCTGCTGACCTCTCCTTTTATAGTAAAATTCTCTCAGGCTCAAACAAAGTGATAACGAGTGCTGTTCATACTGCCGAATAAAAATTAAAGTGTCACCACCGCATTTCGTTGCACAAGCATAATAGTAAGCCCACAAAATTTTCGGGTGATTTTCGCATCATTTAACTCATCTTAGGTTAAGCATATGCAGGAGCAATTGTCTGTGAATAGGTTAGGGTTGTCAGCTTCCTCAGTTCATCGATATTGTCCTAGATGGTTCAGAGGTGAAGAACAATCATACCCCCGGATGCTTTGATTATTTTACTGCAGAGTGCGGCCTGTGCAGTAATCTCGTTGTCAACTCAGTGGCGCTAAAGGCATGGCAATCCAGTGGTTTATGACCTCCGGCTGGTTGGACGAAAATCCTACAAAAAGGGCAGTTACTTCGTCGGCTCGTGGACGGCCAACTCCACATTTTCCCTGTTCGTTCCGGCAGAAAGTTGCAGAAAATACGCACGAGTTGAACTGCAAGATGGTTTACGTGATATAAGAGCCTGGGATAGATAAGTAGTTGAGGAGCGAACTTGCTGACCGGAAGGTGCGTGGTTCGAACTCAGTATCTGCATCTAGACTGCTCCTCTCTAGACTTGGGCAACCTGGCAATATCCCAGCTCTTTCGCTTCCCTCTGGTGGCATGGCAGTTAGGCTCCAAAAAGGTTCTACAGCTGGAAGATTATTTTGATTATGTGATGTAACACTACTTTTACACGCCTGAAATCGGCCAGACCTAATTTATGGATCCTTGGATGTCACAGCTGGACCTCACCTGGGGATTCTAACCGAAACGCAGGCTTTTGCCAATATTGTAGAGCTAGTCAGCTTCCAATCAGTGACGAACACTCCATTTAGTTCGCTTGACGGGACTTGAATGGGTGGATGAATGAATGAATGAATGAATGAATGAATGAATGATTGAATGAATGGATGGGTGAATGAATGGATGAATGGTCTTACTAGTGCTTACCTACCACAGGAACATTCTTGAAAACAACTGCCCGGAAAAAAGGAAACATAGTAAGTGTATAATCTTAATTCAGTGAGTTCCACGTTAACAGGTCCATAACTTCGAACCTTCCTCGCTTACCTGGTATAGTTGATCTGGATCAAGATTTGTAAAGTGATAGTAATTCAAATATGGATTGCTGAACTCCGGTGTGATTTCGTACCATGGTCCCGAACCAACGACTGTCCGCTGCGGGTTCAGTTTACTGTCAGCTGAATTTTGGTTGAGCCGAACGGGTCGCAGCCGAATCCGGTAGCCAGTGAGTGGCAGTCCCCCATTCAGGGGAGTCTTCCACTGAATCACATGACTGTAGGGATCCGTAGCGTAGGTCCGTTGAATGAGCTGATGATGAACACGAAACATGTATCGTGGGTCATAATGTGTGTTCTGAAATAAGCCACTAAATATAAATGAAACCTATCAAGAAAATGTACTGGAAGCCGCCTTCAGGCAAAAAACTTTTTAAATACGTGATGCCGTGGCCTATGACAGCATGCTTCTACAAGTTGATCCAATGAATGCTCAAATAACTCGCTTATAGTTGATGAATAACATGCTAAATGTCATTCATGTAAGAATATTTTATCCGAACTGACCGCGAGATATCTTTGTTTTGGATGTTCCTGTTCCACGACACTGGTGCTAATAGGATTTTCCTGATGTCT
>SJOL01004427.1:30601-46611 GCA_004794785.1 Opisthorchis felineus | reverse complement strand
TATATATATATATATGGGGATTTTCTGAGCCATGATGAAATCGCGCGAATAGTCTGCTGTTTTTGTGAACTGAGACAATGGTCAGTGAAAGGTTATATATGCGGATTCATCTCCTACTGTTGAGCGGTTTCCTGGACAACCTGGTCAGAGATACTAGCTGGTTGTAAACTCCTTCAAGGATAATCCTTTTTCTATGACATAATAAAGGAAAGCAGAAAGACAGCAACCGAAATACTAGTACGGCCATTTTTCAAACTGAAAGGAATACAGTCACCAGTCTTACATGTGAGCGATACATCCCTTACGGAGTCCTCCGACGAAACATCCATGGTTGAAGTTAGCGCGCGCCCTATATAAATGATCAGCACTTGAAATCATTTGGACAGGAAATGTTTGTGTAGGGAAGTTTGCTCAGCAGCATAATACGTTTTCCTTCCTGTTGAAATGTTCTATAATGTCACGCATGTCATACTGTACGATATGATACAACGCTATACTACACCATACTTTACTATGGTATAGTACATATATAGTATTCACATGATGATATATAAGATACTGCACTATGCTGTACCATGCTACGATATATTATACTATAGCGTACCATGCTATATCATACTATGGTATACTGAACTGTACTACGCCGTTTGAAAAGTGATTTGTCCGTAAAATGTATTGACATCGCGCAATGCAAGTGGAGTCAGTCTTTGTTGAGAGGCCTAACAACACTGTGCTGTTGTATACACCAGCATGAAGTTCTAAAGAGATTGGGATCCGTGACCTTACAGTGGTATTTGAACACTTCACCTCCTAGCCACCAGGGGTTAATCCGCAGTGTGACTAAATTGCAGTTCTACAGTTTTCCGTTCTTTGGTTACTGCAGTAATCCATTGTCACCATCCGTCACCGTCTCGATAGTTTATCCTTCCTTGTTCAGCTTAAATGTTGTTAGTAGTTTAAGTTGTAGGAACTGGCTATGAGGCATGAGAGGAGTACTTTTATATCGACCGTGACATCAGTAAGCGGTAGCCTTATCGCCTAGCTGAGGTTGCCAAAAAGTGGACAGACAATACTTGCAATGTCATTTATTCACTTTCGGATATCAGAATAAACATAAAGATGAGATAGAGTGAACAAAAACAAGCGCCATTAGGTGGTTGTGGGATACTGCTTGTCGCAACAGAATTTTTAAGCATGCATTGATTGTTATAGTGCTGTGAAAATTTTCTCCTCTGTGTGAAAGTAGCGGCATCATTACTAAGAGTTCAGGTACCTAAGTATAGTAGTATTCCAACCGTCAATCCAGTCGTAAAACAGGCATCCAAGGGGAGCCTAGTTCTTAAAATGGTCTACCTCCATTCAGATCATAACAAAGCATTATAACTCAAAGTTCCTCACTTCAACTGGACCAGGCTGGGTGCCTTCCGCGGTTTGAACAAAGAATCCAAGAGGCGTTCCGCATCCCACGATACTCCGTGCAGACAGTTTCAGCTGATAGCCAGTGCCAGCAACAAGACCATGGAGACGAAATCGAGGTGAACCGCTGTCTAGTGACGCATCCAGGGGGAATACTACCGGGCCGTACCAACGTCCTGGGCCTCCAAAAGCAGAGTAGAGCAGTTCGTACGCTGTGACGGGTAATCCACCAGTATTTTTTGGCTCATCCACGTATAATTCAAGAGTTGATTGCGTGACGATGTATCCACGAAGCTTCTTGTGTAAAACGAAGACATAATAAAGCAAGGAGCTTGTACCAAACAGATCCATGAGACAGATGCTAACGTCGGTTGGACATATCTTCTTTAGCAAGTAACCTGTGGTTACAAGTTTGTTTTGCGTTCCTCCCTCCTGGTCCGGAGAGAAGTCTCTGAAAAATTCCCTACTTGACATATTTCAGTAGTGTAAGGAATATGGTGAAATGAAACCAGTTCATAAGACAAGCATTCTGTTGCATTCAAAGGCGTCCAGTACTGATGAATGAAGTTCCTAACAAATAAACGACCGATGCCTAGTCCTGCTGCCAATGAAACGACTCATGGAAAATACAAGTAAATATTAGATCGTTCCACGCAGCGCAATACGTAATTCATGGGTCACTCTTCACGAGCACGGCAACCTGTTTCTTATGGTCCACAATTTTAAAACGCAGTTCACCTTTGGAGACAACACTTTTCAGACAAGGCCACACTGTTACGGGCCACAGATGTGGCGAAAACCCTGAAGAAATGGGTAGGCTCGACCCGCCCAATTGAAGGGATATCTTACCGGATGGGTGGTTCAACAACGGGTCGTTTAAAGTACGTGAAACTACCTAATGTGTCTCTTGAGTTCCACGGCCGTGATTTTGTCACATTTACCCGTCGTGATGGATTTCGGCCTTCATTTGTGGATCATAGTGTAACGAAGCTATCGCTCACCCAAATGAAGTCGTCGAATAGCGAATGGCTTACATAAGTAACCTAGGCTTTTCTTGTTGACTCGTTAGACGAGGACCTCTTCAACAGTTTCAAATCATCCATTTCCCACCATTTGCAGCTCACCACCTGAATACACGTGGTGCTTGTAGGACGTTATTCTATAAATACATAACAACATACAGTGTGGCAATCCACTCCAAAATCTTCTGTCTGTTGTCTGATTTTATGTGCACGACATCGGACGTGGGAGGATAGAGTGATAGTAACCAACTTTCAAGAGGAGCTTGTGCCAGACAGTTACTAATGCCGCTTCGGTCATTAAAACATATCCTCGAATATATAAACTCAAATCCAATTCCAGTGTGCATGAGATGTGCAAAATATTTGCCTGGACAGTCCAGATGTGCAGCTGATGGACAAATATTCCTCAAGATGATGAGGACAAATATGTTGAAAAAATGTCAAATTTACAATCCTTAAATTACTAACCGCTTTTATATCATCGTCTTTGGCAGCAACATCGGTTTTGACCAACCGTGGTTTGCTCAATATTACACTGCATGTAACTTGCTGAAAAATCCCAAACAGATCAACGTTTCGGTGTCATAAAACCATGTCTGTTTGTTTCAAGCAAATCCGGGTTTGTAAAACCAGGTAAAACGGGAAGACAAATGGTCCATTGTAGCTACTACAAAAATACGAATTGCTTCACCTCAAATACTCGTTAATCAAGATGGAAAATGGTTCATTTTGCTAGAAGCTAAAATAATTTTATGGTTTGAATGTCGGCAACTAAGCTGTACACAACGGACGGGTTTAGCCGTAGTAACATCTTAGTTTCATAATAGGTGTTTGAGAGCGGTCGGAAAACATCATAGATCACAAGATCCGATTTCTCAGACAGTTAGCGTGCTTCCGACCAGTGTGGTAGCAGAGTAACTAGTGGCGACTTGGCAGTAGTGTGAATAAGCTTCGTACAATAAGAACTCGGAAATGGTAAAATTTAGAGGTGTCTCAAGTGAATGCGTTGGCTGTTGATCAATGGGCAGTTGTTCAGTGCACTGAGTACAGCAGTTGGCTTGCAAACGCATCGTCACCATGCGAGTAGACGTCGTCAGCGAGGTGGACCGTTCAAACGCCACCTGACCAACAGCCAATAAACACATCCGAGCTACCTACACTTAGACACATTGCCGAATGCACCATTTAGGCCTGATTCTGCTGTATGTGAGATAGACTGCCACACACAACCTACATAAGCCCGATCAATCAGATTTACCGTTGGTTGTCCAGGTACTGAAGCTCTTTCGAAGCGTATTGCGCTCTCATTAGTTCCGCGGATATTCGTGGCCTTGCAGACGTACTCATCGTAGATGAAGTGTTCCGTATGACGACAGGGTCGGACTTGTAACCACGACTGACTCCAGTTCCAGTGATCCCAAGAAATAATGGTAAATGTGGAATTCACGGCATTTAAAATTTGCTCTCCTCGTCGATACCACGTCCTACAGAAAAAACGAGATTTATGACCGGCAGGTTAGCCTACGAGGTTTCAAGCATGGTAAACCATGAGGTTTCCAGCCAACAAAAATGTGAAATTTTTTTTTAAACTGCTCTTTTAACCGGGACTTAAAGATGAAAAATCTTCAAATTAAAAGGTCATTGGAATTGCGAGTCTTATACATTGGTAAAAACACAACCTAATGATTTCCAGAGGATCCGTAGCAGTCACAAAGCTCACCTCTTCCTCATCGTTACAAGACAGTTTTAACCATGGTGTGACAACTGGTGCTGCCTAGAGGAACTCCATCGTGGTGCCTTTGTGGAGCGGTGGTGTCCACTATTCGACTAACCGCTTCCTACTTTTTTCAAATTTATCGGCTGAACACCGGTTACTAACGGTGGTATTTCATGGTTCCGAAACCCAATAACCTGTATTCTATGGTTGTTTGCTGTTCCTATTCTTTGTTTTTACCACAAACCTGCTTAATCCAACATTCGCTCTATGGGACTTGATGCACGTTTGCAAAGGCCGCTAGAGATATTTACAACTTGCCTTGCTTCGTTCTGCATGGATGCTGTCACACACGAGTTTGATGAAGCTGCGCTCTAATTTGAATACCTCAGTAGCGTCGTCAGTAGCTTTAAGCCGAACCTTTAATTTTCATATCAGTAATTTCATATTTGTTCCCTTTTAGGTTAGCGATCATTCTGCTGTTTACTGGCGCTTGAGCTTGCCTCGATAACCCTTTTGACAATTCGACTGAAATCCTTGCAGCAGCTTCACCTGTGATGCGGCTCATCAACAGTGTGCGTTGTATTTCGAGTCAAAAAGCAGAGTTATGGTAATTGAGACATCATTGCACAGTGATTAATCATTTAGAAAAGAAGCTGTGAGCGCTAGAATCGGGTAGCATCATGTCTGTGGAGTGTCAGGGATAACTGTTTGGATGTAACTTAGCTAGAAGGAGACTGTTGTATACAGGTCAAACAACAGGACAACAAACATTAAAATAACTCATACGTGGAGGGTGGCCGCAAAAATGGTCGAATTGCAGACACAGGTTGAAGTCATTGTGCAGATGCATGTTTCTATGCGGTTATCTTGATGATCACTTGTGGGTCTAACTTTTTTAAATTCCGTTGTTACTACTATTTCTTGGGCCGGTCTTAGCAGCTAGACGACTTACCAGTCTTACTGGATGATAAACGCTGGAGAATTTTAGATCCTGCAAAGTTCATATTGTTATTAGGTGCTTGTTGGAAGCGACATCTATATGCTTTGCACGACCAGCCAGTGGGCGAATCGATGGTTTCACACATATTTAGTCAGCGAACCCTTTGATGACTTCTGGAAGCAATCAACAATAAGGTGGCTGGAGGTCAAACAGTGGAGAGCTGGTTTCCATAACTACTTATCTATCTGCTCAGTCCATTGCACTAACACATCAAGCAGCTGGTTATCGCATTTTGTAACCCTTTGCACTGTTGTGAAAACCCGGTACGTCTAAAGCTGATGGGGACCAGTATGGTCAGAACCGCTGTCAAATGCATTGTCGATCATACGAAGACTGGTCAGTCTTCATCAACATCAGGTCAAACGGTCTAATAAAATGTTGTTTATCAGTTGAATCTAACCTGACAATTCCCGGCCATTTATCAACCATTCTTTAGAATACCAACAATACGCTCCAGTGACTAAGACGTTGACCACAGTGTTACAAGTTCGAGGTACACGGTACTCAACGTTGAAGCAGGTGCACGATTTTCACGGTTTCCCCTTGTGGGCAGACTCAGCTATACATTATCATGTTCATGTCTAGCTTTTGCATGGCTGGCGAATGAAAACAGCAGGAGGTTAAGTAATAATGCCCTCCATGTTCCCTGTTCTCAGTCTCTACCAGTTCTGACGATCAACCATTTTTGCTCGAGATAGCTCCATAGGTAAAGCACGAATTTACTGACTGTAAGGTCCGTGGTTTGAAAAGTTAACCTCTGCATCTCAATTGCTCCTGTTTGGGCTTGGTCAACCTGGCAGTGTCTCAGCCCTTGTGTGGCATGGCAGCTAGGCACCGAAAGGATGTTACACCTGGGCGACTGTTGTTTGATTATTTTGTAGCACTACTGCCTCCCAGCATAGTTCTGATGGAAAAAAGAGGCTACTCCTAATGTATTGCGGAACTCTGGTCACTTTACAAACATATAAACAAGTTGAATGGGACTACGTTTCAACAAACTCAGCAGTTTGTACATTGTTGCGTCTGTTTGTTATCGGATGGGGTAACCTGAACGTTAGAGTTTCTATGGCACTTTTTAACTGCTGGAGGAATCATGATGTACTACATATGCTTTAAGTATATTTGCCATTATAAATCTTGGTGGCTATCTTTGACTATTTAATTGTCTAATAATGAACAATGGATTCTACTAGTGCAGAACTAAGCAAAAATGTTTGCAAACTGATAAGCCTACTACAAGGGGTAGACTAGTCAACCCCACACTTTACACCGCAGGAAAAACGCAGCCAAATTACCATGTCGGGTGCGGCATTCCAAAAGAAGAACAGGACAAGTTTGTCGCATTGTTACGCCATCCAAAACGCAGCGAACCTCTTTCATCAGTGCTTGGCAATCCAATCCCAGGAATCATTTGAGGACGTTCCACCACGCGGATAGTTGTATTCCAGCGCCGTCTATCTCCAGCATTGTAAGCGTGGCATGTGTAATTCCAGGTGTCTTCGTGGCTTTTAAAGAACAAACAGAAAAGGTTGCCTTTTTCGAATTCACGTCATTCCACCGCGTGTGAGAGAAGGCGGTATTTTTAGAGGATACATAAACGAATCAGGGAACTGGTAAAATGGCGAGTCTGGATTTGAACGGTCACTAAAAGATCGACTAATTTAGGGTGCGAAATGTGCAAGTCATTTGTGCGTAGCCCCAGAAAACTCATAAAATATACTGCTGAGGGTGGAGAGCACACTTCAAGAGAGGTGCTTCTAACTTCGCTGCTTTTTCCATCAGGGAAGCCATAAGAAAACTCGCCAGTTTAATGCAAGTAAAATAAGGGTGAACTAATTCTGAAGGTTATTTTATTAAAGCATAGTCATTTATTGATACCTATGAACATTTACAACGAAAATCCTTCACTCCTTAGAAGTCAGTAGAGTTCCGTTAGGCAAATATGTTCACAAGCTTTGAATAGTAGCTGAATCTCTGAATTATAATAACCGTTGACTGACTTTGTCGCGCAAGGGGCGTCTAATGTTTCAGTTTGAACGACTTCAAAGATATCTTAGCCGTTTTCAATGAGGTGGATGCGAACCCACGAACGTATCTGCTCTTCTTGGATCCCATCAGACAGGCCTATTCCCCGAACTGACACCAAGGTTATTAATTAACGTAACACAAGATTACTGAATACCCTTCGGAAGCCCATGACCTATTTCGTCCTTTCGTGGGGCTCATCGGGTAGGTGCCCCGGGTAGGTAGTCCCCGAGTTTCCGGTAACCTTATGTTCTACTTGAGCTCAAATTGGACGGAATTTGCCAAATACTCTCAGTTGCGCGTTAGTTTGGTTTTAAAACTAAACTAGTTGAATCTCTTGTTTACGATGCTCTTCTTCAACTGACTATGCTGCGCCTGGTCGTAGGATGCCGAAGAGTTTTCAGAGGGTAGTTTGTTACGCCTAGACCGTATATTACAATATTTCGAATATCGTACTAACCGAAACATGAGGCGGTCTGAGGCAACACATCCAGCTGCAGAAGATCACCGTAAACAAGAAATTCATCTGTATTCATCTGAGTCTCCCATCAAAGCCAACTTAGTGTGCAAAAGAGAGTATTTGGCGAAGGTTATTTCGTAGCTAAATGCCAAATCACATGCACATGAAGGTATACACATGTCCGCATATTAACTCGGTCTCAAATTTCAATATAAACGAGAAATTCAGCTTTTTGGTTGTGTATCTTGCTAAAAACATTTTGATTAGTAAATGAGTGCATAACTTTATTTACATTCAGTTTGATGCTCACGTACGCCATGCATTTGGGGAGATTAGAGAACTAGGCCTATATGATGAGCTCCTAGCAGGATGAGAACGGTAGTGGGCTGTAGAAAAATTTCCAGCCACATTATCAGGAATGTTGGGTCAAGAAAAATACCCCAATATCTTTTACTGCACTTTGTTTTGGTGATAAGATTACACAACCCCTGACTAAAACGGCTTGTTATTCGCAGGTCTATCAGGACCACAGCGGACAAATATATAAAATCATAGACAATATCGACGACCGTTTGAAAACCCACAAGGGTGCCTTTAGCATGACATCTTTAAATTGGCTGACCGCCCCAATCCCACCAGTGTGTACACGTGTTGTTTCAGGAAGTAAACTTTAGACAGGACGCTGTTCTAGAAAGGTGAATTTAACTATACTCCAGAGCTGAACACCTTCCCCTTTCATATGGTACTGACAAAAATTTCCGCTAGTACTAGTGACTGTGCGACTAGTTAGTAGACAATATTTGTTATTAGCTATGCAGAAGGACTGATTCGAACTCACTAACGGCTCAGTGTGTGTTCCAACCTGTCTTGGACTCGTCAGGAAGAGAACGGAATGATAGTAAACTGTCAGCCAATTCCGATAAACCTTTCCATGCTTGTTAAAGAATATCTCAAATTTTGGCGGAACGGTACTTTTAGACATCTGGGATAATATTTGGGTGAAAACATCAAGAATTCACTTGGTTCGCACAAGTGGCGTTTTCGAGTTTCTACTTTAAAACAAATTGACACGCAGGTTGATGTATGGCACTACTACGACTCTACATTTACAAAAAGTAAAGTCTGGAATACTGCTCATATTCTGTTATGTCGATGCGGAACACCTCAAAATGCATGTTCTATGGTTCCGTATAATTGCTTTGATTTCTAATGGGGAACATCTGATGAGCCTAAAAGCCACTTTGAAAAAATTTGCCAACGTTCCAATGAATCGAGTGCTTTCGTGAAGGAATAAATTACACTCAAAATTGGTAGCTTGATGATGGTCGGTCCCGGAAACTATTTATGAAAGTATGAGTTAGTTCACACAGTCAATCTGGTAACTGTCATCCACTAAACGGACACCGCCACATGTGGTATGTCAGCAGCCAGCAACCTCCCATTCTTTTCAAATTATGCTTGCAAAATACGCTTTCCCAATTTAGTTGAGTCGGCATAGAGCGTCGACGCGAATGACGAACTGCTAGTGACCGGCACCAGCTGGCCAGTCGCTCGGCGCAGCTGTTGCACAGTTGTTTTGCCCCCTATCACCTAGGACGTTCAGGCTATCTTCTAATGTGCATTTCCATTTTTAAAATCCTCAATGACCGAAACTGTGGCAACTGGAATGAGCATAACACACTAACATAAGTCACCACTAAGGTTCTCCGTGGTGGTATCGAGTTTCGAGGGCAGTACAAAGCCGAGCATTTTAGTTGTTAAATTATCAGCTAACCAATGTTTCTTCTAACGAACAGTAGTTTAGTAGGTTGTTTACAAACCAGGTTCAGATTAGCACCACTTGCTACCAAGAGATCATAGCCACATATTATCGTTGCTCTGTCATGTCTACACAGAACTCCAAACTAGTGTACAGCAGTAATTTGAGAGAACCAACTCAGGCGGAAAATATATTCGGCTGCCAACAGACGGGTGAGAGGAGAAGTGTTGCACGAAATGCAATGAGAAATCACGTTCAAGTGCGTGTCCATCTGACCCGTTATCATGTATGTATAAACCAGTGTCTTATTGGCCCCTTTTAGCTTAAATGTGTTGAGATTAATACTTCGATCGTTGTATACATTTGAACCTGTTTCCAGGCAGAGTTTGAAAAACGTTACCAATTATTCCGTCTCATATAAATGTGACCTAAGGGCATGACGAGTTTGAAAGACATCAGATTACCTGGAATAAGAGAATGACATGACGCAGGAAACTGTATAGAGAATACTCTATTCTGTTCGAATTTCAGAAAAATCTTGGTATTTTAGATAATGAAATCTGAGATGTTGCCAAAGTGACAGATTGTTATAAAACATGGATATTCGAGTTTAAACCTACACTTAGGCACATTAGTTTTTCGATAATTTTATGCAATATGGGGTGAAAACCGGTATGAGAAACACCAAGGACAGGTAATAAAAGCCACTAACTGGTGCGGAGAAGCAATACGCTGTCCATTTTGCGGAAGGAACACATTTATCGGGTGTCTTTAATCTGAATTTCGTGTAAGTCGAACTTTGAATGTCACCCATTCTTGAAGGAAAGTTAACCTCGGTTCGAACACTGTATGAAAGATAACCATCCACGTGAAACCCGTCAGGCCAAGAGAACCAGATAGTTCTGATCACATTTGATTAAGGACTGTGAGCGGAGTCATCTGTGATTCCGATGACACAGTGACCACCTTTTGGGAAGTTGGACTGTGCATATCATTACAGTGTCATTTTGAGGAGTCACGGTTCCCTGCTTGTCTCCTGGAATGAAACGAAGCAAGATGAAACAGATTATCTTCCCTCAGTTTGCGAAAACCTCATACACACACAAATCTCACTCCAGATAACCATGGACACAAGCTGGGAGACTGATGTTTGACTGTTCTTTTCGAGTTTCATGTCAGTATGCATTGGTTCATCAAAGCTATATAAACTGAACTTTGTTGCGTCAGCAAACATCATATCATTCAGTTTAAGGTTCCGTGTGATGTGATTCAGTTTTGGTTCGTATTTTATTGAACGTGGGCAAAATTCATCCAGGTAGCTTTTCTAGGGTGCAATATACACCCCAGCATTTACTGCACATGTCCCTCATTGGTCTGAGTGAACTCCGTAGCTTTGATTTGGAGATGCCTATACAGGTCTTCTTTTAGCCATATCAGAAATATCCTAAGTCCACCTTTCTTTTCCGGTATAGACCGAGCTGCATCGGCGATCATTTCATGCAGAACCCTGGGTGACCCTCAGATTTCCTTAGTAACTTTGTAGGTGTACAGACCTGATTCACTGAATGTCAGTATTTGACGTTGCTCAAGCTTCGAAGTCACTGATCCAGACGTATAATGAGTGATAAATAACGATGCCTCTGATGCAACCAGCGGATGATCATTATTTACGGACGATAATGAAGCTGATTGGCAAAAACCACGTGAACGTACCTTAACACGTGGTACGTATACCTGGGAGATATTCTGCAGTTTACACTGGTAGCAGTTCCTGGGTTTATCGATCATATATTTCTTTTGTCCATCTGTCCAATGTGCTTTTGACAGCCCATTGCACCTCTGGGGACCATCAATTGCAATAAGCAGGTTTAACTGAGGACGAACGAAAATGTGTCCCGTATCGTGAAGGGATCAGAAGTCAGCCTACCACATCCCTCTGGATGTTGCGGGTGTTCAAGAACTTCGAGAGAAATAGGTTGCTTCCAGCGAAGCTTCGTGCAACATATCTAGTGCCTTTGCAATCAAGTAGTGTGCTTATTAGTGTTTTCATAACACATTAACGTCGGTTTCTAGCTGGCTTTGCTTTTAGGAGGTGATCCTAGTCGGTTAAGCTATTGTGGTCGCCAGAATGTGGGAACCTCAAGATTTCGAAGGGGGGGAGGACGGCACGGTCTTAAGCCTACACAACACTGTATGTGAGCTTGTTCCACCGTGTTGTTCTAAGGCACGTGACATTCAACAGAGTATCAATTGAATCGCTCGTTGACGATAGTTGTTCACCGAATGTGCTACGGAAAGTCCTCCTCATGTTTTAGCTGGGCCTAAATTCAATGCTCAGAGATTCGGTTGATAATCACTGAAGTCTCCCAGTGAAACCATTTTATTTGCGTGCTTGATCCTGCTTACATGGGTACAGGGTAACCGAAATTCACTTACCTCATGAGCTGTCTGCCTAAACTTCTGCTTACTCACCCATTGGTCGTTTTGTTCTTATCTATAAGATGGTTCAGATAATATTTACCTCCGTCCTATTTCACACCCGAGGGTGTATTACCCTAAATTCCCTAATGCAAAATTTTTTGAGGAGTTCAGAAAAAACCGGTTGTTTCTAACGCTATTTCTTGCAGTGTAGAGAACGTTTACTCACGTAGTGTTTTGAATGGTCAAGTAGAGGTTATGATTCAGCTGGTCCTCTTGATCAATTTCCATCCACACCTTGATGCGCGGGTCGTCTGGCTGTATCCCAAGAGCAAATGGCCTGTTGCTCCCGAATTTTTCGTAATACAGCTTTAATGGATCCGTAGCGCGGACTTTGCACTGCACAGTGACTGTGTCACCTGAAATGGTTGCAGAAAGAAAGAAGGAAAATGTAGATGGCAGGGTCGATAGAACTGTTTCAGTGAGGGTTACAGCCTTCCCTTGGGGAAAACAGAATCCTAAGTAGATAGATGCGGAAGGGATAAAATCGTATGAAATGCGTTACTCACTAAATAGTTTTTAATACCTCAGTGCTTTTAGGTGAACATAAACTGAGGTGTCACTGACATTCTAAGCCATTTACACCCACGTGACAATCTTAGGTGAACACGGAACATTAGCAGCTACACCGGGTTCCCATTCTACATATAAAGTGACTTGCCAGCACACCAGTATCATATTTACTCCAGATTCAATATATTTTCCGATTCCTAGTGACTTAGGAAGAATCACCGGTCGTAGATAGACAAATGGCATCAGAAGTCTATGTAGAAAACGTAAAAGGGTTTTAATACCTATAACAGATATTTCGTCCTTTAAGGAAAGTTGGCCTGTGTTGAAAAGCCGAGAAGAACTTTACAACTGGCTCATCCTTATTTGGAGTGATTAGCAGTGCGCACGTAACAAAACTCGAAGGAGTTTCGAACCTGCAACCTTCCGGCTATTATTTTGGACACCTAACCGTTCAGCCACGACCGGGCGGTTTGCGTTCCCCGTGAAAAGTGGTAAAGACTGTAAAGTGAGATAAATTGGCAAAAGACGTTCGATATTTTGAACATCAGGGAAACAACTAAATGAGAGTTAAATTGCATAAATTAGTATTTTCGAAATATATTATTTAGTGTGTAAGACGTTGATAATTCGTCATATAATGTGAGATGTTCAATTTCCTGTTTATAATTGTCGACCCATGAATCTAACGCAAGGAATAACCCGGTAATTACTTTCAACTAATCTAAATTGATATTCAGGACCAGGAAGACTCAGTCGAGCTTATACAAGATTACATAACAATCCTTAACAACAGAACAACACATAGTCATGTTTAGGCCAATTCCATTTTTAAAGGAGTGTTTTTCAAAACTATTGCATGAATTTACAACAGAGTTCGTAGCTTCTCTCCCGTTTTTTAGTAGTCCCGATAGAATATTGACCTAGTATTTGGCCCGGCATTGACTATCACTCAAGCGCGATCACTAGTGGTCAAAATTGACCAAAGTAATTTGAATGACAATGATGGCTCCAGATCTGTACATTGTACAATCCGAAAACAATCCGTCGATACGGTATCTTCTAATTCGCGTGAGTTGAGTTTCTCGACCTCCAGGACACTCACAGTAGCTGCTAATTTGCACTGAGGAGAAACACATTTGCCTGTATATACTCACTCAAATCATCATTATTATTATTTTCATCATCATCATTATCAGCTGTAAGAACCGCCTACTTGCCGTACAGGGGTTATAGCTGCCACAGTTCTGTCCATCGACAGTTTGGGGAGGTAGGGTAGGTAGCTGCGCATTGGAGGCGGGAGCTGATAAATTGGTGGGTAAATACAGGTCTATTAGTGAATTTTTGAGTGGGGGGTTGGGAAGGAAGATATGCATTGAATGCATTAGCTTGAATGCACGAGCGCCTTTGAGGGTGCGACTGGGCCATATCTGACAATGTCTCTAACCATTGATGTGACCCATCTCAGGGTCCCCATCCAGAGAGACGGCAATGACCAGCGCAGCCGAGTTTGCTGGTAATGGCTTTCACACTTCATTTCCAGGTCATTGTTTGGCATCCCCTGGTTCTTTTCCACCTTTCGCGTGGTTCTGCAAAAAGAACCCTTCGAGGGAGTATGTCGACTGGCATGCGGAGCACGTGGCCAAGCCAGCGAAACCTATGGAGTTCATCTATCGTGGGGGAGTTATTTCCTCCAAATACCATTCGACGTATTTCAGCATTGCTGATCCGGTGTTCCCACCAGACTCGGGCAATGCTCTGAAGACATTGATGGTCAAACACTGAAAGTCTTTTGACGTCTTCGGCGAGCAGTGGCCACGGTTCTGACCCGCATAGCAATATGGATCGTACCGCAGAATTGTAAATCAACCCTTGACGGATAAGCTAATATCACGCCTACGCCACAGGTGACGCAGGTTCACAAAATCTGCTCTGGCCTTCCCAGCCGAACGAAACCTGCCCCAGATAGCGAAATACACTCACTTGCAAACAAATTTGGTTTTTCGAGAGGCTCACCTGGAACACAGCTGAATCTCTCGTTTGTGATGTTTCCAGGCAACTGACTGTGCTGCACCAGGCCGCCTCATGTTTCAGTTGCTACGATATTCGAGATATCGCGATACATGTATATACGTAATGCACTACTCACAAGGTTGCTTAAAAATTCTTCCAGGTGAGCCTCTCAAAAAACCAAATTTGTTTGCAAATGAGTATATTCCGCTAAGTTCGTGCAATTTGGTCTCAAGTAGAACATAAGGTTGACGGAAACTCGGGGACTGCGCCTACCTGATGAACCCCAAGAAGGGCTGCCCCAGATACTTTACAAAACTGGCGTACTGTAAATTGTGTAAACATGCTAAAAAAATACACCACATGTAATGCATTGGGTCACTGGCCTATGAGGTTTCAACTGCCATGAATACTCGGAAATATCGTAAATAGGTTTTTGGAAATAACGTTATCGAGGGGCAATTTATGATCATAATGATGCAAGTTGGTGTTACGGGTCTTAGGAAATAACAGTTAATTTGTAAGTATAAAACTTGTTCCAAAAGATTTTCGAGTCAATTGTGAACAACATAAACACTCATTTTCGCGTACCTTATTCAATTCCGTATCAAAGTTGCGGGAGGGAATTTCGCAACTTTATCGTCTTTCATTCACACAAAGTACGCTCAATATGTACCAACTTGGCTTTCAAGAGGGACCCATCTGAATCTCAGATGGACCTCTCGTTTATGATATTCACCTGGGATTCAGATGAATTCTCCAGTGAAAACCGAATTGATGTACAAATGAAAACATGCTCAATTTATTTCACCGTCGATGTATGTGTACATGTATACTCCATATGTCTAAGATCGCTAAAAGGGGACGAAAATACGTGCAAATCAAGCCAATGAAGGAGCTTTCGACAAGCGGTTGTGTATCCTCAGGAATTCTTTATTTTCCTCTAGGGGTCGGATTATATTGCCCTTGTTTTGTGGCAAAATCACGAAAACTAGCTTTGTGGAACTGTATAAAAACAATCAGTAATAATATGGACAGCGTCTGATTCATGGTTTGACTGGTTCAAGATGTTGCTATCTGGCCCCAGCTTTCCTATTTATTGTTGGTAGTGTGGGGAGATTTGGGAATTCTCGTGGAGATTTCGTCCTGTAAGTGAAGCCAATCTATGCGGAGAGGCACAGAAGATATGTATAGCTGTTTCATCCTTATTGGGTATCATCAGCAGTGCGCATCGTACGAAAATCCGGAGAGTCTCGAAACTGCGACCTCCTGGCTAGTAGTTTGAACACTTAACTGTTCAGTCACGAGCGGCTGATCATCAGTGTGATTAACTCGCACTTAGACAGAATATAGCGCCGCTCATCCTTCACCCACGGGATCCACATCACGAGGTCACACGTGTTGACTGGCTCCTCGAGCGACGACTTCTCAGCTGGAAGTTTCACTCATCGGGTGAAGTTTATTCCTCCACTGAGCTACTTATAGACTCTTGGTAGTGTGAGGAGATTTGGGAATTTTTGTGGAGATTTCGTCCTGTATTTATCTGTAGAGTGTCTGAGTTGCTCACCCGAATGGCATACAACGCTTGATGCTTTCTCTTCGGAGAGTTCCCA
>SJOL01004427.1:16817-27004 GCA_004794785.1 Opisthorchis felineus | reverse complement strand
CACAACAGTCGTCACACTGTACAATCTTCCGATCACCCTAGTATTGGATTTGACAAATCAGTAATATGCACGTGGTTTCAGGATTCGTGAAATTCACATTTACACCATTCGTATGAACAGTCCTCCCCCTGCGCTAGGGAGGTTATTCTGGTGAGGTAACACCAATGGCAGAAAGCGCTGGACTCGAATTTCACTCTTATTAGAACTCATCAGCAGTGCATATCCTTGGCCTTGCAGGGGTATGATTTCCGGACACCTGACATATCAACCGAGCGTGTTAATACTAGTCCACCAGCGGACGCTGAATCTACCTGAATTATCATGTCTAAACAGGTGAACGTACTCATGCTTGAGCTATACGACTGGTTTGCCCGATGCCTCGAACGACGACCCGTTATCTATCCGTCCTGGCCCTGTCGATCGAATGTCCCGACTGACAGGACTTCCCAAATAGGCAGCGGAACGGACTTGTTACCACTACTCCATCCGGAAACACTCTGAATGTGAATTAAAGAGTAAGCGGTGAAGTGGGCGTTAATCCCTGATTACCGAGCTTCTTTGTTTGGTAGTGCCATAAAAAATCCTTACATAGAATGAGAGATTATCCAGGTTTCAGTAGTGTTTACGCTTCACTCATTGCAACCAGTAATGAAGAACAATCGGATAAATGACGTGGATTGCGTCTTGGGTTACATGCCAGGAAGTAACGGATAGTTGATCATGGGACTCACATAACTGCTTCTCCCAGAAAAGTCATACCGGGGATAGATTTAATGGCAATTTCCGAACCACCAGGATACGTTGCAAGATAGGACCTGGAAATTGGCAACCGCTCACCTTGGTCAACAAACCTGTCCATCGTGGTCAGTCGTATCAACCTTGGTGAAAGGGTTACGTTAACCCGCAGTCTTGCTTCGTCGATCACATCCTCTGACCAGCGTTCGTACATCGCCGGTACGGAGACCATAGCTCGACATATATACGTATCCGAATCCTATTTTGTGAGAATAAATGTAAAGTACAGGCGCGTATAAATGTACGTGAATGAAACATACCTATATGCTGAAGATCGACCGTGCTCTAGTCTACAGGCTTGATCTCACGAGTGTGGAAGCTTAGGCTCAACACCCAACTGCCAAATCTTAGCAAGAGCACTTTCAGAACGGTAATCGATAGAAGTTCAGATTTAGAAAACCCATGTACGTTTTATAGGCGAAGAAAGTTCTCCCAGTAGGATGTGAATAAATATATGAAAGGCACCATCCGCTCTCCTCGTACGAATCAGTTTTAAAGAAGGATCGGTTACTTGTAGTTTTACTAGGTCACCTACTCTTTCTCTCTCTCTCTCTCTCTGACAAGCACACACGACGCAGTTCGGACTGTTTGAGGCTGTCAAAACATTCTGAGATGGGTGATCCTTTAAGTGGAAATTACGCCATGGATTTTACTCTGTTTCAGGTTTGCTGAGGTCTCAAACTAAGCACTTTGTTTTACGTCTGGCTTTCTTGAAACAGTTACTGAATATGGCCACACTGAATAACGTACGTCAGGGTATTGAGCCCGGGCAATGCGTAGTGTTCCAACCTGGCTGTTTGTATTCACGAAGTACTTGTGTGGATCAAGCCGCTGTAGCTCTGTCTGTGGGTCGTTTGAACGATACCAGTGCACAGTTGGGGTTGGTTGACCAGAGGCCAGACACTGCAAGTAAGCCTCACGGTCCGAGACCACTGCGTCCTTGTAGGGTCCAAGAATGACAGGTCCATGACTTATGCGTGGTCGGCTGTATATGGCAATATACGGATATAATAAGAACATGTCTCATAAACATGCTGCATCCATGGTGGATGTTTGACTATGCATTACAACTTCATGAGCACAGACCACAGAATAAAGTGCCAATAAATTGGAAAACACTACAGTCGTAGGGAAAAGATCGTCTTACTTAGACTTGAGAACATGATGGAACACGTCGCTTCTAAGGACTGCCTATTTTGGCAAAAACTTTTTGTTGTGGGACAAAACTTAGAGGACGATATTAAAGTGGGTGTTAGTTAGAATAGTAATGGACGGAAGTAAATTCTGTGACCCATTTAATCTTGCGTCGTCTAATGTCTTTTATAAATGATGGCTTAAGCTTAATTTATGGCTGCTTTCACATCGCTGCCAACAATGAATATGTTGAGTAGGTGCGGATTCTAAGACTTCGACGGTTCGCCGTTACGTGATCACTATGTGCGGGTCCACTCGACCCTAATTAACCTTCGGTGGATAGTCATTAAATGGCTGTCTATGAACCGATCGTCAGTGGGGTGTATGAGATCCGGTGATAACTAACAAGCTAAGAAGAGAACCAAATACGGTACTGGTGTAAAAAAGGAAATTTCAGATTAGTTGAATAATATACCGACAAACACTATCAGGGACAAAATACGAAATGGGTGGCAGCGTCTCAAACTAAAGGTTGCTCGAATGTCTGCTGGTTGTTGATTTGTTGGGCTGGTCTAGTCAACAAGCAAGTAGGCAGCAGCAGTCTATGCACTCATGATGGATGCACTCAGAAAGCTTACAAGCCAGTTGCCAAACTTGTTGGACAAATCAACAGCCATCTGATCAACAGCCGGTGCAAAATGAGTTCCTTGAAAACAGAAGTAGGAATATACGGGTCGTAGGGTAGTGTCAGCACAGAAAGACTGAGCACTTCGAAATCAGCACCGCATGACACTCCGACGTTATTGTCCCTCAGTGAATGTCGAAATGGGTGTTGTTAAAAAATGTACACAAAGTGCTCGTAACCGTTAAAAAACAATCCCAAATCGCTTAGATCAAGCTCTGTGGGGCGTCGGAAAAATGCTTCATTGTTTTTTCCTAACAGCAGGCGGGTTTTTTTTATTATGCTTACTCTTATTAATGTCCTGAAATAAACAATAGCATAGCCCACTGCTTCTTAGCGCTTGCAGGAGAGATACAATAGTCATTTCTTCCCTGATCACCTTCTGACGTGCCTCGTTCTACAAAGGAAGAAAACCCCAGGATGAGCCACCTTCAACATTAGATGGTATCTCCGACCCAAAAAGGTTGAGTGATCAGGTCAGACATCATCCACTCTGATAGATAAACCATCACTTTACCCAAAAAATCACTGAATTCTACAGTGATAAAACACAGAGTTATGCTTTACTTGACTCCATGTAGGCAGAAAGCCGTTTTGGGGCTCAGGAGTATGAGTTAGAGCCTATACCAGATGCAAATACCTTTTGGGGGCTGGAGTCATTTGCCTAATTTGATAACCACACAAGAATGCGGTTCATTTGCCTTGGGAAAGTAAACAGCTAGAAAGTATGTGACATTTGTATTCAAAGAAGGTTGACCTCATTTGGCTGGAAAGCAAAAGACTTAACTGACGGCGCCATAACCTCTGCCTGATTGTACGCTTATTTTATTACTTCATTTTGAAATCGAATTCACAGACTGCATCTGTACCGAGAATTTGTGTTGTCACATTTACGTGCAGCTGTTCAATGCTCCAGACAATGTTGGTAGGCAAATCCGCATCGGATATCAGCGAATCATGAGAATCATAACCATTAAGTGGCTGGTTTTAGGCATTGTTAAAGATGGTAGCTTTTTCAATCAGTTTATCAGAGCCTAGTCCGTCCTATGAGTAACCGCAGTAGGCGTTCTGATTTCGAATAGTCTTCCCCACATGACTAAAAGCTGGTGATAGCGTTCGATGGCTCTTTTTACTTGACTGACCACATAAGCCTGGGATTTTCATACCACATAAATGGTTATCACCACACCAGCAGTTGCTAAACATCAGCTCTCCAGCCTCACGCAAAAAAAGACTGCCTTATTTTGTGAGAACAATTAACCCTGCTATATTACTTCGGATATCCTGTGCTGGAGGATAAACTCAATTTTTCGAATACCAATATTCACACAATAGAATATTCGATAATCCTTAGAAAAGTTTGTTTTAGGTGTTTTGAAACCGCAGGCAGAAACTTTGAAAGATCACTTAAAGTAGACTTGTCCAAAAGACTTTTCTTTACAAAAAAGGGGAATAATATACGGTTTTTCAGCTTCTACGCATCCCACAAAACTACTGAACGTCACCAAAGTCCTTTTATGAATCCCGAGAGGCCAACTGCAAGATAGCAAGCGTCGTTTTGCCCACACGTCTTTGCCCCAGACTAGAAATAATGTCTAACTATCGGTTGTGTTTAACCTCTGCTCCAAGCTAGTCAGAAATAATTTTGAAAAAGCAACTTGCAACAAAATATATATGCGGCTTATGACAAGCATCACAAAGAGCTGCACGATTCTTTGTTTAAGAGGCCGTTATTCAAAAGCCATTCAACACCAGATCATTGACAAACCGCGGGGTCGCGGTCATAAACGTTAACGGAAACGTTGAAGTGCCAGACGTCTCCACGAGGGAGAAGAAATAGGACAGTTGATGGCTGTTTTTTGAAGCATCACCTAACAGCAGGATCGCGCCGTTGAATTGATCATTATTTCAGTGAATGCAGTAGTGTATTTTCACGTAGTTCGTTTCGAACCATAAGGTTTATAGTTCGTCAGGACAATGAAGGTTAGTCAGCTTGAGGGCACTGATCGAATCCAGGCAGTTGGAATGATGATCAGTGATCCAGTCAAAAGTAACCCCCAAAGGTTCTTCTCATTCCCTTTGAGAGTAAACTTGGAGCCTGTGAACGACCAACGACCGATTCTACTGCAGACTGGATGTGTTTAATTTGGCCTACACAATTATAACTTTCTTCCGCAAACCCCAGGATCTGTCCCAGCTCTCCACCTAGGATTGTGGAAAAAAGTGAACAAAACAAATGCTTTTAGTCAAAATTTCGTCCTGTAAGTAGAGCCAATTAGTGCTGAAAAGCCGAGAAGCAAGGCTTTTCATGCTTGCTGGGGAGTATCAGTTATGCGCAGCTCACGAAACTCCAGTGAGTTTGGAACCTGCGGCCTCCCGGCTAATAGCGTGAATCATCCGTTTACTGTCTTCCGAACTCTTAGATGCTCGTTGCTGTAGGGTTCGAATTAGTATAAAAAACAATTTTAAAATTCCTAGTAAGGCTAATTGGTCACACCAAACTGAACAACAATCTGATGATTAATACTGATGCACAAACTTAAATGAATGTTTGTATTCACAAAAACGTTCATTCTGCCTATTCACTCATATGGGTGACCTACCTGAACACTCGGACTTGTATATCAAAAACTGCTGTGTGTTTGGGCTGACGAGCAATAACTGTGTATAATCCCTCATCTGCATCTGTCGGACCATAGATCGTCAGTCCACTCACGGATGTTGTATAGTGCAGTCCAGTTGATAGCTCTTTACCTCGGAATCTCCAGTGTATTAATGGTGGTGGTAGTGCTTGTATCACACAACGAATAAGAACTGATTCTTGAAAGGGGTTTGTTCGATTTCCTGATCTTGATGGGATCCACTGCTCGTTAGGACAGTCAGTAGTTATTATGCTTCGTTCGACGGTGACCTCGGTTTCAGCTCTTGCCATTTCGAGAAATCTATCGCCATCTTGACGTCCCATTCTGCAAGTGTACCTGCATGACACCGGGGAGAGAAGACTTGCCTTCAAACAAAGAACAATAAAACTAAAACCGAAACTAAAAAATATATATATTTTGAAAACTAAAGAAATGCCCGTTGGAGCCAAATACAACTTCTGAATTGTAGTGCCATCTGAGAGATTTTCTTTCCCACAAGGACATGGGTTGAATTCATTTAGAAAAACGATAGACCAGACGGAAAACCGACAACGGTTTCCTGATTTAAAAACAATCGCAAGTAACCAGAGACAATGACTGCGTTGTCTGCGTCATACTCCTTCTTGAAACAACAACAAATTTTCAACTGCTTCAACAGGTCATAAAAATAAGTTGCTTGCCAGAACTCATGGCCTTCTTTGTTTCAAAATATATTTACTACTGAAATTTTATCAACAATAATCAGTGATGAAATAATTTTAACTTTTACTATAGATAGGAAGAAAAACCTCGAGTTTCGTTTTGGTCATGAGACTATGGTCCAAATTTCAAAATGTCGGACGATAATTTTTCTCGCAATAGTTAAAATGGATGGGACGGCTGATCAAAAGTCACCGACAGCCCACTACCGGTCTGCTGCATTGTACTCACCAGATGGGCATAATTGCTACAGCGCAATCAACCTCTTTATTGATTTGAAAAATTATTTTAGATAGACCAAATTGACTTGAGATTCGCACGGGCATTTTTGAAGAATATCACGAAGGGGAGTTTTACTTGAAATTGGTTTGTATGTCAGATTCACAGAAAGAATAGTCCCAGCCAAAGGGCTATTGGTTTTTTGTCTCTCTAATAACTCGTGGATCTCCGGATTTAATCAGGACCTGTAAATCATGGCTACCAAACATTTTTGGTTTCACAATGTCACCAATCAAATTACCGGTTTTGCGTTCACAAGCCCGGAATGAGCCCTTTTGTCTGCCATTTGTTGATATTTTTGTAGTGGTTAAATATGTTTTTATTACCTTCCGTTCTCTTACTAATGATGACTATTGGAACTGAAATGGATTACTTATGTTTACATATCTGTCCCGCATCAATTGCCCGAATACCTTCCTAAGCCGAACAAACATTTGGTTAGTTTTGGCATAATATTTTGGCTTTAATTTGTGTCAGTAAAGTATGCTGAAAAGAAAAAATGGATGCCATTGAAGGTATCGAGTTGATAGGCTCATTCAGGTAGTTGCTTAGGTGCTTCGCAGTAAACATGTGACTTAAATTTGACCTAGCACTCCGGACGAGTTAGTGCGTAGCATGTGGACAACACAATCTTCTATCACTTTATCGTCGCATAATATAGCTACAACTATACTAGAACCTCGCCTCACCTGATTAGAGGATTCTATATGCGACCTTTCTACTGCATCTCTAGTTCCATTACTTTTGGCCATCAGCTGCTGAAATCAGTTTCCATTCAGTTTATTCACTTACTTCGCTGAACTTAATTACGGTGTTAGATGATGGTTTGAAACGTAGGCGTATAAATAGGTACGTACAATAGTGCAAATTATCTGGTCGTAGCCTGTTTAATGGGTGGATAACGTGAAAATGACTTAGCGCGTCTGTCAGATAGTGGGTTCAGCATCTTTAGAGAAACCAACAGATACCAGGTTTGTGTTTCTGATAATGTTTGACGCCTTTGAAAAGATAATTTTAAGCAGCAATTTCTTTCGTTTAAGATGTAGCCGGAAATGCAATTTATTTTCGTTACACTTTCAACGGAAGAAACTGTCATGGCCCGGATTTGTTAAAGATTTTTTTAAAATCCTTCTAAAAATGTGACGTTATGCACCAGTGAGGAAATCCGCCGCTATTACAGTTTATCTGGGAAAATATTTGTCATGTCGAGTACACCTATGCGCACATGACTCATACCAGCTCAAGAGTCTTAGCTGTATAATGATTCATCCCGTGACCAACCGGGTGCACCAGGCCGGTTGAAGAAGATATATTCCAAACAATCCAGCCAAATAACTTGCTCATTGAGCACTTTTACTCAGGACTTAAACCTTTTAAGATGGGTTTCGACGAAATGAATATTCCTAAGGAAATCCGGCAAAACGATTCAAACATAGACCTCCAAAGCAAACTAAACAGGAGGAAATACCCATAGCGCTGTGTCTCTACCTTTCTTTCAAGGGTGATACGGTTGTAGAAGTACTGACGCAAGGGCTACTAGTGATTTACGCATGAACGTCTTATGCTGCATGTCTGAGTATAGTTTTCATCAGCCGTCCTACTATCAGGCAAGAGCTAAAAAAGAAAATGCCTCGTCAGACTACTTTACTGTGTATTTATGAGTCTGTCGGCTTCTTCGGAGACAGTTATATCAGTCGAAAAATGAGTCAATTATAAGTGCTTATGTTTAAGCAGAGGATTTTGGCAAATAGGTAAACAATACAACGTAAACTTTTCTGACTTATCCCAAACATTTAAAACAAGAATGACATTTTAGTCGCCTACGTTTTAAGCCAACAAAAATCTGCACCATAGATTCCTGGCTTAAGGTTGATCTTTATGGAGGCTGAAGGATCCACCTTTCCCAGATATTTTTTATTACTTGGTGTGTGCTAGAAATTCTCCAACTGTTTTTGGTAACCCGAATATTTTACCGGTTAGAAAAGGCCGGTCATGTAAACCGCACACTGCGATGGCCCAAGTGTTGACCGTGACCACGCAGCCTTATTCAATACGACGAAAACTCTGTTAAAAACGAGGGGTCTGGTGCTGCTAAGAAGGCACCTGTTGTGTTTAGCCGCGCTTGTAACGAGACCGTAATGCTTTACTCCATGTTCTTGGGTCAAGTCAACCCCTGCAATGAAATCGGCCAGACTAATGAATCATTAGAAGGGTCCTTAAAGAATGCCCTAACAATCGCTGCCTTGTGGTTCAGAATTTGGACTCAGAGGCTAGGGGAAGGTCTTTGACAAAAACCCTAGATTCTTCAACTGCCTTGTGAGTCAGACTTTCGAGCCATAGGCTTAAGGTGGATAGCCTCAACCAACCCCCCTTCTTCGGCTTGGGTAACCGGGGAGTGTTATTTGCTCTGACATATCTTCGTTCACCAAATTCTTCCCACATGTCCCTCACCTAAGTACTTCTGACTAATTCACCTGTAATCACCTAACCGTGGATCCTTATCCAAGCTTCTGCCCAGTGAAATAAATAAAAAATAAACCAATAAAAATCAATGCACTTTGTTTGTTGTGTCGGCAAACGCCTCGACAAACGGCAGCTCTGAGGCTGGGAAAGACAGTTTCTATCGAGATTTGCCACGGTTACTTCGGTCAGCAAGAACCAGATAAGTCCTGATAAACCCATCTTGGTGACTGAAGCGGGGTTGTGCTTGCCTCAGATAATTCAGAGCGACTTCTTCATTTACGTCACGAACATCACCCATCTCTAACTGGCACAAGCACTAACTAGCTTCCAGCACAAGTGCTCACACCGTACGACTTGAGGGCTACCAACTGCAAATCAGCCATGGACTCAGCTGAACTATTTGGCAATCAGCTTCCGGTGGATAGTTTTGGTACTAAATTGTCGTTCACTCTGAGGTATAACTCTGTACTTCTATCAAGGCACTGTTTGGGCACGCGTATCTATCCATTTTCCTTCTATAACGCGCGGCTGACGCAAGGACAATTAGTTCACTGCCTGCAAGACGTGGTGACAAGACGTAGTCAACATTACCTGGCTTATTTGGCGAAGAAACCCCCAATGATGGTGATTTGGATGGCGACCGGAGAAAGGTGAAAGAAGCTTCATCACAGCTTTTGAAACTTTGCTCGAGGTCCCTTGTACAATTCAATGAACACTGGATTCGGCACAATCAGTGGCTCTGATAGAAGCCAAGAAAAATATGTTAGTTACAAACGACCGTGACGGCGCGCAGGTCTCTCAAACTTCGGATAATGAATAGTATAAGGATTTTCAGAGAGTGTTGTTTTATTTCAAAATCCGGGGAAATGCAAAAGGATTTGACAACGAGGAACAATCGCACCCTGTTTCGGCCAAACCAATCAACCGGTCCACGGAGGGTGAATGTTAGTGGAACGACCTCCAGAAAGGATAGGACCTTAGTTTATTTACAGAAAGGTCAACTTGAGTGACTGACAGAATACTCTGAGAAACAGTTCAGCCTGGCTGCATCACTTTATACCATGGAAAGATCAAGTAAACCCAAGTGGGACTTCGACATCAATCCGCCATCACTGAATGAAAGCCAGCGTGCAATCTCATTGTTTCAGTGCAACAAAGCATCTGGACCAGGAGTTTTGCACCCTTCACTATCCATAGGAGCTTGCAAGTCTGCCGTTGGCAACCTAACGAGCCTAATGCACAATAGCTTGAATGAGGAGAACTTCAAACAGAATGGAGTGCCTCAACGGTGATTCCAACATTAAAAATAGTGTAAGAACAAAAATAACAGTTCCAAGGTGTCTTCTGGCATCATTCTATGCAGTTTGTTCCGTCATCAGTAGAATCAGATTAGCAAGAACCAAGCTACGTTTTGCCCTGGCCAGAGTTTCATCGATTATACTTTCACTTTGTGACAAGTATTGGAACTGTTGCACTCACTCTGACAACTAACA
>SJOL01004427.1:0-12929 GCA_004794785.1 Opisthorchis felineus | reverse complement strand
TGGTGACTGAAGCGGGGTTGTGCTTGCCTCAGATAATTCAGAGCGACTTCTTCATTTACGTCACGAACATCACCCATCTCTAACTGGCACAAGCACTAACTAGCTTCCAGCACAAGTGCTCACACCGTACGACTTGAGGGCTACCAACTGCAAATCAGCCATGGACTCAGCTGAACTATTTGGCAATCAGCTTCCGGTGGATAGTTTTGGTACTAAATTGTCGTTCACTCTGAGGTATAACTCTGTACTTCTATCAAGGCACTGTTTGGGCACGCGTATCTATCCATTTTCCTTCTATAACGCGCGGCTGACGCAAGGACAATTAGTTCACTGCCTGCAAGACGTGGTGACAAGACGTAGTCAACATTACCTGGCTTATTTGGCGAAGAAACCCCCAATGATGGTGATTTGGATGGCGACCGGAGAAAGGTGAAAGAAGCTTCATCACAGCTTTTGAAACTTTGCTCGAGGTCCCTTGTACAATTCAATGAACACTGGATTCGGAACAATCAGTGGCTCTGATAGAAGCCAAGAAAAATATGTCAGTTACAAACGACCGTGACGGCGCGCAGGTCTCTCAAACTTCGGATAATGAACAGTATAAGGATTTCCAGAGAGTGTTGTTTTATTTCAAAATCCGGGGAAATGCAAAAGGATTTGACAACGAGGAACAATCGCACCCTGTTTCGGCCAAACCAATCAACCGGTCCACGGAGGGTGAATGTTAGTGGAACGACCTCCAGAAAGGATAGAACCTTAGTTTATTTACAGAAAGGTCAACTTGAATGATGGACAGAATACTCTGAGAAACAGTTCAGCCTGGCTGCATCACTTTATCCCATGGAAAGATCAAGTAAACCCAAGTGGGACTTCGACATCAATCCGCCATCACTGAATGAAAGCCAGCGTGCAATCTCATTGTTTCAGTGCAACAAAGCATCTAGACCAGGAGTTTTGCACCCTTCACTATCCAGAGGAGCTTGCAAGTCTGCCGTTGGCAACCTAACGAGCCTAATGCACAATAGCTTGAATGAGGAGAACTTCAAACAGAATGGAGTGCCTCAACGGTGATTCCAACATTAAAAATAGTGTAAGAACAAAAATAACAGTTCCAAGGTGTCTTCTGGCATCATTCTATGCAGTTTGTTCCGTCATCAGTAGAATCAGATTAGCAAGAACCAAGCTAAGTTTTGCCCTGGCCAGAGTTTCATCGATTATACTTTCACTTTGTGACAAGTATTGGAACTGTTGCACTCACTCTGACAACTAACAATGGTTGTGTTTTCGATCTCAAATCTGATTTTGACTTCAGTGATTGTCAAAGGCTGCAACAGTGTTTAATGTTGGTGTCTTTTCTAGATTATTATCTATTATGAAGGCTTTATATGCCTCTTTTTATGGGTACGAACATGTCTAGGGCTCACTTTCTCTTGATTTCACCACACTTGATGATGCCAGGCAGTTGTGCTCTCTGACACCTTTTCTCTTCAACTTTGTAATCGGTTTGCTTCTTGAATCTTTTTACCTGCCTTTAACACCTCCGCAATCAAAACCCCCCGGGGTATTCACTCATGGGCGTTGAATACGCCGAATATATTGCTCTTCTGGGACCTTCTGACCCTTTGAAAATGCAAATGCGCTTCGCACTTGTAAAGTATAAAGGGCTGCTGCAATATTGGGTGAGATAAAAGCCGAACATCATGCAAGTAAACTGATTGATATAATAGGAAGCTTTGTTTATCCAACAGCTGTGTGATTCCCGGATGTATGGCGCGAGAAAAAATCACCTTCCAGATATGAAAGACTAGTGCAGCGTTTGCATTTATGGTGCCAACGTGACATCAGTTCGACTGTCAAGGGTACAGTGTACAATGCATCGGTCCGATTTGCTTTACTTTAAAAATCGAAGGAGCCGCCTCCACAAGTGGAAGACCTTTGAAAGCTCTCTGCGCTTGACGATCGGTGCCTCCAAACCATCGCAAGAGTCTGGTGGGAATACCAGACCAGTAATGCCAAAGTACGCAGGATAGTTTTCGGAAACGTTCATTCTCCCTTGATATATCGGCTGGTCGTACTACACTGTTTAAGCTGGTCAGGCCATATGTTTCGTATGCCGGAGGACCGTTTGCCTCGTAGAACGCTCTTTGTTCAGCCTTGTATTGGATATAGACGATCCAGTGGTAGTCAGTTCATGGCCTGGCAACGACTCATCAAAGACCTTAACAGTCAACTCAGTCACGTAGGCAAATGCCAGGATAGGGACAGCCAGACGAGACAGATTAATGTCTAGTGACCCTGACTGATATGGCTGTGTTACGCAGCCAATGACGGTCTTGCAATGAAGCCATCTCTTTCACTGCGTATCCCTCCACCCCTGCCACACCGCCGAAAAATGATCATTCAAAGTGAATAAACTGGTTGTGTTAGCGTCTCCAGTGCGTGGCTCTTCTTCCCTAATTTTTCTTATCTTCGGTTAACATAGCTGTAGTGGCTTCAACCAGCGCACATGAGTGAGCAGTTTTCGAGCTAGGAAACTTGACTGTAGCGCTGCCAATTGGTCCCACGCGATGAAACAAGTTGAAATACACTGCTTTCTTATGATGTTCGCGCGCACTGGGTTATTTACGCACTACTTGCACGTACTCAAGAAACTCAAAAATTGGCGAAGCACACTAGGTTTAACATTAAGTTGGTGTTACCAGGATACTTAGCAAGATCTCAGGAAAATCGCTGGTTTATTATTTTTTAGGAAAACGTGTTTCACAGAGGCATTTGCGTGTCTTCTTATTTGAGATAAAACACAGATTCAACGGAAACTTGAAGGCCTTACCTATCTGACGAAGGAAGAAACCGGACCTCTTCTATTAGAGTCTTTAGAAACCTTGCCTGCAGTATGTTTGTACGAGAAAAACAAAAGTAGTTCACTTTTGCTGTCTAACTGACCATACAAAGGAAGTCATTGGATCATGGAATTTCAAAGCCACTTCCTTTGACACTAAAGGAGAAAGGACGTCGACCGAGCACCTTCAAAGAGTGGCTTAGACACGTAAACCGATGGTGATCCATTTTCGAATACACTCCTTAAATTTAAATACACAGTGCATTTTTTATTGGTTGCGTATAGAGCTATTTAGTTCTTCCTTTTATAGATTACTTCTAGCTGCTTTTCCAAAATATATATTAATATAGTACTCTGTAGTGGTTTTGGTGCTCTTTATGTTTCACACACCACTTAGCGTCTCTTGTTTTGTCACTTCATAACAGCAGAAAACGTTCACGGATGTAAAAGAGAAATTGCAGTTATCAACAATGCGTTCATCGCCGCCTCTGCGTGACTGTAGCATGAGTAATATTTTGCTATCATCTTTAGTACTGTTTCCTTGCAAGTGCCTATGTGCTGTGTTAAAAATTCATGTCACTTAAAATTACTCTACATAAAGTGAGTGTGAAGTTCATCAACGTGCCAAAGCAAGGCTGCAGGGCTTAAATCGCGGTGAGCATAGAGAGGTAAACGTTGAAACACTCCAGCTACCATAGACCTTTTGAACATTCCCTGGTTTAGATGCAGGTTGCTGCTCACAGGTGACGATTTCCGCTCGTATGTGAAATGGTGCTATTTCAGATCTCTGTCAACAGATTCACAGTATTTATTCTCTACAGATTTACTGGCTCTTCAGTTGTTCTTGGTTACCTACGTAATTTAATTTTCAGTTGAAAAAGAATTTTTCAAATGTTTCAAGATGCAGCGTGCGTGTGTGACGATCACTTTCATTCCTATTTGAGCTGAGCAGCACCCTCAAGGTTTTTACAGTTGATTAACTCATACCTATGTTTAATACCGCCAACAATAGAGCTTACGATAAAAATTTCTTTACTTCAGCAATACAAACGCCATGAAAAATGTAAAACAGGGAAGTATTAGGAAGTTTACGGGAGAAATATTAGTTCTTGTTTAAGAAAAAGCAAACATAGGTCACAGAATACTGACATAGTCAAACAAGATTAAGCCACCGTGTTATTGCACGGTGGCACCCAGCTAAGACGGGACTAGTGACAAAATAACTGATAGTTGGTGGTATAAATCCAGGTTTATAAAAAACCTGTGTGTACTAAGGATGAAGGCAATAAACCCTGATGATGGGTTAGTACATTGAATAGATGCAATGCATGGAGAGTAAGTCACCGTAATATGTCCCCAGATTTTTGTAGAGTCATTTGCTTGTTTGCATAATAATAGGTTACACAACTACAACTACAATGTTTAGTGGGCTGTTTGTTGTTGACGACTCGGGGCGAAAAAATAGGACTTTTGTTTTAGCTAAATATATCGGGGTGTAGGTATGAAGGGTATGTTATGCAGTTCATATCAGACGTTGCATGATTCTAGATGAAATGTTTCTCCGGGAAAACTTCAGTTAAATTTCTTTGCCGTTGAGGATTCTTCGAGAATGTGCCTCGGAAACAGCCCGAAGTGAACCACTTTTCAGTAAACGATCAAGGACAAGCGTCTTGCAGCTAGTGCGTACGTAAAAATTTGCAGGTTAACCTGCATATGCCACACAAACGGGGCGGGACAGTTACAGTGGGCGGACGGCCTGCCATACATCTACTAATAGCAATTAGGTAGCAGAAAGAACTTATTTGAAGCCACTAGAATTAACTGGTCCAACTATGTATTGGTAGAAAACCTCAATCCGCCCACAGGGCGGCGTCATCTGGTCATGCGTAACACTCCGGTTTCTAAAGAAGAACAAACAAGGGAACCCGTCCGCTAGTTTTCAGCGGTCAGATGTAGAAGCAGAAGCAGAAACATGCTGGAAATCTCAAAAGGACTGAGATGCCGTTAACCGAGAGGCGGGGACTTCATATGGAATCATTGGATACCACGTGGTTGAACTTAAACAGCTGGAATAACGGGACACTGAATTTTTCTCAGTTTATCATAAAATGCATTAGAATGAACAGTTAAATTATTTCTCACCGGCCAGAGTCGTCGGTTGATATAGATCGCACGAGAAGAATAAACTTCCTCTTGGTAACCTCATCTTGCCAATAGACGCTGGTTTTTGCGTTAGACCTAACCGGTTCATTGGGCAATGATGGAATAAACCATTCGAAATCAATTCCGCTGGTGAAGAACCCAGTGTAAACACAAATTAATGCTAAATTCTCTCCTGATTGCACGAAGATTCTCTTGCTACTATCAGTCCCCTCTATATACAAGATTTTTGTGCGGCTTTCTCGAACAATAAGAATACATATCCAAAAAAGCACGACACTGTGTCGCATTGAGTAACATCGAATCCCCACTGTTATTTTCTTAAGCAAATCTAACAACTTAAACAATTACCCTAGTTTTAAACCAAGGTCTGCGACCTCAGTAGGTTCAGTAGGCATATACACAAATGGGAAGCCGAAAATTTGGGGACTGGGAGCGGCGGGTGTCGTGCATGCTCACGTACATGTAGGTAAACGGAAATGAAATACTGATCCCCACCACCTGATTTGCTGCGTTTGAAGACTTGGTTACCACACAAAACTGTAAGCAAAAGAGTAAAATTGACTCGTTGGTATTCACGGCGGGAACTGTGGGTATCATCTCACGGGAGCGTGAACTGCTGTCAGTGAGGGCCAGCCCACAGTGGCAAGAGAACGTATTAGGAGGCCCTTAATCAAACAGGTGTCTCAGTCTACTGACTTCGGAGACTGTGATAATGTGTTCTTGATGTTTAGTTCACACCAGGATAACCACAAAGGAAAAGCAATTCCTCCTCCAGTGAGTCAGAAACGCTAAAGATGAACATATATGTTGAACACGCAGGTTAGTGGTGTGGTATGTGGCGAAAACCGGAAGACGAATCTTATTATGGAGGAGTATGTGATACAAAGTGCCAACGAAGGCAGCTGTGTTTAAATTAAACGTTCAGACGAGATAGCCACCCGGGCCAAAAAATGGGACGAGGAGATGAAGCTGCTTCGGTGACCCTCCACCGGGCGTTCCTGAGCAAATTTCTACTGTGCTGAAGCCAATGTAACTAAGTGATACCCGAGTGCCATAGGAGTGGGGGTAGAGAAGCCACGAAAATGTGGCAAGAAAATTTGGTGAACTAATAAACTGAAACAATCGGTTTGGAAGATAACCTATTCGGACAACTCTTTAGGAGGAATGGTCAGCGAGGTCTTTGTGCTGCTCCGCATATGGACTAGGTTTGGGACAAGGGGTTCTGGATGGGTTAAAGCGATAGCCAGCAGGTATGGGTGAGGTCGGGTTGAAGGGACTTGAAGGCAGCCGCTTGTCATTGGGCTCGGAAACAAGAATCAGTCACATTCTGCAAAAAATTCCAGGCTTATTTTCTACATATTATGATCGTTATATTATACGACGGTTACGAAGACCGGCGGAAGAACCAAGGGAAGGATGACGACAACCACGAATATTAGGGTATGGTAAATGACTGCTACTTGAGGGTGGCAGTTGATGATGGAATTCTGAAGAGGACGCTCCAACTGATGTCGTTCGAGAAGAGCGGTCATTGCTGGGAGTATCCAAGCGGATGGAAAGGAGCGGCACTACCCAGGAATTTTCTGCCTCTTACGGTAGTTTTCTGACGTGGTGCTGGACATCTTGGTCATAGGTTTTGACCCCTAAGCTTCGATTAGATAGATGAAGTCTGGATGAGTTTGATCACATATAAACAGGCCGAAGTAAATCCACGCTACGTCTGATGAAGTAAGTTGCACGATGTGAAAGAACGCTGCTCAGATTTGTTGCCGATCCCTCCCATACATTTTAGTGGACGGAGATTAGCCCGACGAGTCTGTAACTGTTGTGGTCGTGCTCCTCACAGTCCTTACTAAACGGACAGTTCACCACTCGCCTTCAGGACGTTGACAAGCATCCGGAGTAATGTAGTGGAAGGAAGTGAGTTGAAAAGGGACACGATCAATGCGTAGCTACGTTGCTCATGACCCCAGCGGGCCACTACGGTCACAGTTTGACAAGCCTGTCGACTACAGCGAGCCGAGTCGGTACTAACCCTCTTAGTTGCAGGATAGGGTCAGAGGAGTCGAGAACGATGTATCTGGGTCTGCTGGATGTGGACATGTGATTTGCAGTATAGAGATTGGTTTGTGTTTCACTTGCCATGCTCATCGACGAAATGGTACCGCCTGGCAGGTAGAAGGACGGAGCAACTAAACTTAGGCTTTCTACTGAGACCATTGTTGCTTTCCGCCCTTAGTGAACCGAGTTTGATGTTTCGTGCATGATCACGAACTGGTGGGGCGCACTTGTACCAAAATAAGCATGTGACATGTCATGTGGCTTAGTAGGAACAGCGGCTCCGCCGTCCTCACCACAACTTGAAACCACCCCATGCTCCACCGCAGAGCACTCTCATCAACTGAGGGCTCTGCCTCCAGACACCAACATCAGCTCGGGTGCCTGCGTTTGTAAACCAAGTCCACATCTCATACACACTTGACAAACAAGAAGCCATTCACCATTTCGGGCTACATTGCGGCTTCTTTCCTTGTCTGTCATGTGTTTTGGACCCATTTAACTCATCATTTGTGTTGACGTGATGCCACTTATCTCCACTTCCACAAGGACGTCAAAACTACCCGAATGCGTAGGCACCTAAGACAACCACTACTCAATTTATCTGAGTGTCCCTGATGGTGGTGATGATCTAACTGCTAGCTGTGGATTTCGTTTATTCGGTTGCTCCAGGAATATTACGAACAACTTCGGTCGTTCCGCGCCCAAAACATCTCATCACTGGGGGACTTTCGCGTGCCAACCAACCTTCACAGATCAACAGCTCTAGTTCATTCATGAATACCCGTGGAAATTCATCCTCTTTTGTATCGTAACCTATGGACCACCAATTACCAGTCCACAAACTTAGATAGCAGCTGGGCAGAATGGTCGATGGATGGTCGAACTCATGGTTACGAAAGCTTACAACCGCATTGCAAAGATACGAGAGAATAGCTAATGAGCATAGAGAGGCCTGCTGAGGACAATAGGGCTACACCTTTTAGAGCAAACAAGCATGGCGATAGAACAAATTTATATTTACTGCTAAAAATAAGAAAGCTTATCTGAAAAGCAAACTCTCCAGGATGATTGGAAACCAGTGTTAGAGAAATAACCACAACATATATTGATAAAAAGGCAACTTACAGAGAATGAAGTAAACCTTCTAAACAAAGGCTTAACTAAAACTTCAAAGGTGCGACAAATATAGATTATTTAGTCAGCTTAGAAGCGGGGATGAAATCCGTTTGACTCAGCGAAATCGCTTAACACCTTAGGTGAGCCGTCATTCCGGCCATCATATGCAACAAGTCACTCAACGTGTTTTCCGTCAAAGAAGGCAAATCAGTGAACACGTTGAAGTGGGATCAAGAAGTGGTGATGTGTCAACTGACAAGCAACAACCAATACTGGTCATGGACAAACCAAACTGCATCAATTTAGCACAGGTGCTACCTAACGACACGATTACGTGTTGTCGCAACCAAACCAAGCAACCAGCAAACAAAGGCAATAAGAACTTATGGAAGCTTCAATACCTCCACAAGATTACAAAAGAGGAATATTGGAGAGTGAGAGCTCGGGGTTCAGCCAACTTACGCTTCTACGGACTCACTAAGGTACAAAAACAAATAGCACCCCTCCAATTAACAGTTTCACTCCCAGAAACGGTGGGCTACAATCTTCCGGAAAGCTATGGAAAAAGCTGAGACATCCCATCGGTATGTCTCACCGCTCAATCAAAAATGCTGGGCGGCTTTTCTAAACTGAAGAACGTGAGCATCAATCAAAATGAAGTAATGGTCTCATTTGGTGTGAAATAACTACTGATGTCTTTAGATCTCCATTCAGCCAAGAATACTACGGCCATGTTATTGGTTAACGGCAGCATGCCGAATGGATTGCTTGAGAAGGAAGACCGCTGCCAATTACTCGACTTATGATTCATCACACATTTCGAGTTCAAGGGAGGATTCATGAACAACTATGAGGGACACCAATAGGGTCGCCAATTTGGGGATTCAGTGCAGAAATACCAATTCAAAGGCCGGAACAAATTGTATTACCTGATATAAATCCCAAAATGTGGATCCGCCACGCGGACGACAGTCTTGTTATCATCCAAAATAGTGAACTGCGGCGAGTAAGCCAGCTACTAAACAATGTTTTCGACGAGATCGAGTTCACAATCAAATAAGAGAACTGTGGAAAACTGGAAATTATGGACGCTCCTGTCGAACGAACTATTACAACCTGAGGTCCACAGAAAGGCGACGCATGTAGACCAAATCTAACCTGACACCGCAACCATCCAAACTGTCACAAAGAAACCAAAAGTACATTAGATCCAGTGGTAAACCTCAGTGTCATATACAGGATCCACTGCAAGAGCTGCGACAGGACAGACGAGAAAGGAACACAAACTTACTACGAAAAGACACGAACAATTTTTTTCCGATCGCCGTGCACAAAGATTAGGCAGGAAATGTGTTCGACTTGGGCGGCTTTTGCGTATTAGCCCAAGCAAGAACGAGGAGAGGAGGTGAATTTATAAAAGCGTGGTACTCTACAGAAGGAGCTGACAAAAAACTTCAAAACTGACCCTATTTATCAACCACTAGGAGCAAGAGGATGGCAAAATGTCACCACTCCCGCTTTTGTCCTCTAAGATTTCGATAGACCCTGACTCCTCATCATCCATCCCATCAGGGCATCTCCCTAGCCTACCCAAGTTTGTCCCACATGACCAGGTATTTAGACCTCTACCCATCCATTACCATTCATCAACACCTTCTGAACCATGTGCTCAGCCTTCGCACCTTCTGGTCTCGCAGACGGGAAGAGCTGTACGGTTGAAAGCCCCCTTCAATTGCATGCCATCCTCACAGAGACCCTCCCAACCCTGCCTTTGTTGTAGCATGTATCCCGGGAAATCCTCCTATAAATTCAAAGCATTAATAAGAACGACTAAACTACAAAGTCACGTACGCTTCAACCACGATTTCGGAAACCGTCTGCTCACACTTATGCACCTTCTGCTAGGCTTCATGGACGAATTCACAACCGGCAATGACATTAGTTGTGCGCCACTCAGCTCACGCATATCTCCCGGTCGCATATGGCCACACCCGATCTCGTCGACCGCATGCCGGCATACCCTACCATCTTAACCCAAATGTCGATTAGCGTTTTCAAAATTGTCCAGTGTGGCCTCACTAAAATAGCCACAAATAATAACCACTATTAGCTGCCTGTTATTTCTGACCGCGGTCTCAGTTGAACGTTGGTCCCTTAATCTGACTTTCTTGTTACTTTTTCACATTTAAGTCCCCAATCTAGATGGGGCCGCCGTATTACCTCATTCGGATATCAAAAATAAAGCTTCTTGTGCCATTGATGAACCTAAGGATACCTTTGGCCTCAGCCTGTCTTAATTTACCATGATTCACGTGCAAGTCTTAACTCCCTCGGCAATCCCAACTGGCTCACCTGATTTGAAAAATATCGTGGGTCTGTAGAATATGCTACGAATTGAGTTCGTGCGTTACCGAGAATCGATTCGCACGCAAGCTGAACCGAAAAATTCAGTTGGTGCAAATAGGCCTAGGCGCTCAACTGAAGTTTCTAACAGCGGCATTTGGTGGCTGGATGACGTCACCGTATAAGCTTGTTTGTTGCGATCAGTGGGTCCGCGGCCCGAATTGGCAAGCCGTCGCCTGACCGTTCTGTAGTTAGTGCATAAATGACGGGGGTTAGGTCAGTTTCCCTTTTCCAGCTTTGACGGTCTCCCCCGTTCCTGTGAACAGTGCCGTAAAACAATCCCGAGAGGTATACCTGACTGCTATCCCTACTCCAGTGCCTAGTGCCGGAAAAATACTCACTGACAAGGAACACAACAGCTTTATTGCAACAGTCGAGCGCGAAAGTCACAACGGCCTCGGGGTAGTTAAAGGACACATTATGACATTGACCCAGGCTACCTGATGGCCATTTAGTGAAAACCCATTAACATCGAGCGTTCTTCCAGGAAAAGCCTGAACACTGACCATAGTCGGTCGTGTTTCTGTAGCGTGCCTAAACACTCATCGACTTTTGCTGAATTTATTGAGTTATTATCTATCCCGGATGCTTGCCGGCTTTCCTTTTGAGATTTTGGAAGAGTTTTAGGGTCTCAGTAGGTGTCAGACATTCGGGGGTTATTTTCCTGACCAACATCGATTGTTGATTCCCCCTGCGAATCAACGGTGAACAGCGGTAATTTTCTTTTTGTTCTGATCATCCATGAGTAACGTGACTTACGATCGTTTATAATAACACCGTTTTGTTTCTTTTCCGCTCGTTTTTCCCCTGTTGCGTTCCTACTTAAGGTCTGCTTATTCTTCAGTAACCGATGTCAATCTTTTGTTGCCAGTGTGTCACTGCTTGCAAATTCGTCTCAGATCTACCTATTTTCGAGCGTCCACTCTGACGAAAAAACGGACCGACTGGGTATCGAACCCATAGCTTCTCGTGTGATGGGTGAACGTCTTGTTCACTACACCAACCGGACACCCGGAGGACCCTATTTTTGCATCACCTATATACCGCACCTGCCAGATAGCTTTCGGTGAGATTTGTTTTAAACGGGCCTAACCGCGCAACCTGATTTTTACGTGACACGAGCCGCCGCATCACGCCGTCAACGAAAGACAGTCCCTTACATCTCGAACGTATTGATTGTTGCTGCGCCGTTATCTCTCTATACGGCCAACTCACACTGACAGGCTGCCCGTATCTGTATGTTTGTACATCGTTTGGTGCCCACTTGCTGTTGATTCTAGAAATCCATGCTGCTTCAGTGACCATTTTCTGCTCCTGCCGATTGCGCCATTATTGACCGCACGTTTGCTTAATTCACGATGCTTACTAACCGTTTGTTTATAGAACCAGTTCCTGTCAGTTCTCAATACATCATCTGCTGCCCTCGTCTGTCTGTTCCTATTGTCCACTGGCTACAAGCTGTGTATAATCTGATAGCCGCAATCGTCCTGTGATATCCTTAGCCACCCGGATCTTACAAGGTCAATCCATATTGCAAGCTCAACAGACATTCTGGACGGCGTTTCCGCCATGTCTGGCGAACGTTCCGGTAAGTTTCCCGACCCCTCTCCACCAGATAACTTCCCCCTGACGCCAATCGTCTGACTCTCCTGCTGGACGCGTGCGAAGGCAAAGCACGAGAAGCCATCGATCACTGTACGATTCTTGAGCCGGAACACGGCTATTCAGAAGCCTGAAAGATCTTGAGTAGCAGAATTGGCAACTTTTTGGCTATCGCAAAGCGATGCATTGCATCTATTACCACCGGGCCACCAATCAAGCTGAATGACGCCAGCTCCTTACTAAAGCTGGCCGACACCATGAAGACCCGTTGGTTAGTCTTTTCGCAACTGAATTATTCGTCCGAGCTGAACACCAGAACGACCATAGGTGCTTCCCTTAATCGTCTCCCGACTACCATCCGATCGAAATGTTTCGATCGAGCCTTGGAAATTCTCAGGAAGAACCGAGAACCCAGTTTGGTTGATCTGACAGATTATGTTCAAGACCTACCAGACTCTTCATCGACACTTTGCCAAGTGTTTCCCCACCGAGCACTAGTAGATCAGAACGCCCCCGCAGCTTTGTAACGACGCCATCTCCAAGGTTCTCTACACTCATGACGACTTCTATGGTTAATAAGCCTAGCAATGGAGAACATAGTACGACGGTGTCCCGTCCGTGCTTGCACTGTGGCAAAATGCATTACCTCGATCAATGCGCGCAATTTGTCTGCCTGGACGCTGATTTCCGAGCAACGTTCGTCCGCTCAGCTGTAGTTAAGTTTATTTCTATACATCCGAAACCA
>SJOL01004416.1:273647-286242 GCA_004794785.1 Opisthorchis felineus | reverse complement strand
CTCAGAATCACCGTCGAGTAGAATTGGTCCACGAACAACGCGAAGCGGAATGACCACTTATTACAGCTGTGCCGGCGCAGCAAATAAAAAGGATAATTCGCAAACGGCTCTTTTATAAGTTTTTGGCAAAGGATTAGCAGAGCAACAACGCATACAGCTTTGATAATAACAAGCCTGTTATATCAACTGCTCCAGTGCCTAGTGCCAGAAAAGAACTCACCGACAAGGAACACAACAGTTTTATTGCAACAAGCGAGTGCGTGCGAGTGCAAAAGTTACAACGGCCGCGCGATATTTGAAGGGAACTTTCTGACATTGATCCAGGCTGCCTGATAGGCGTAAGTGAACACCCATCAACACCGATCGTGTTTCTATGAAGTGCCTGAATGCTGATCAGATTCGGTCGTGCTTCTGTGGCGTGCCTGATCGTTCATCGGCTTTTGCTGAATTGCTTGGATGACTGACTGGCCTGGATGCCTGCCGGCTCCCCTATTGAGATTTTGGTGAAGTTTTAGGGTCTCAGTAGGTTTCGGGCGTTCTGCGGTTGCTTTCAGAAATCTGACCCTCCTGATAAAGCCATTGCCCGTCATCTGATAAGGTAATGATTTGCAGTTGATTTACATTCCGCTGTCTAACTACGCATCGTGGAACCCGAGTTGCACGTTAGTCGTGCACTTGTGCTAGTTTCTCTTGGCTACATTGTACGAGCAGCGATGGCCTAGTCGAGCATTTCAAACCAACCGCGCCGACTGCCAAACGCCTATTCATTAGCACTACTTGTGACAGACGACATTTCGGCTCGTAGAAATGACCTGAATTTTTCCCATGATAATATCAAGCAGTTGCCGGAAAACGTGAGCTACGGGCATGGATTATTTACAACTTGTGGCATTATCTGCTCAGCTTATCCTTTAAATAGAATGCTGTAGGCATAATTTATAATTCGGAGGCAGTATGTACTGCAAACCTGGTGCGAACTATAGGATTCTGGTGAGTGCTTCTACCACGAAGATTACCCAGAGTAAAGCTAATCGGGGTTGAAGGACACAAGCATTCGCATTCGTCTATTCGAGCAGAGAACACCAAGCACAAACTTATATATAGAGTAACAATTACGCGTCATCGAGTGCATTTTGGTCTGCAGCAACCAACGGTTTATTATAGCCGTAAAAGTACCTACAACAGCGGCCCATTATGAGAGAATCACACTTTGCGACAAGTTGAGACTTCATTGCGTCACCGGGAGCAATCTCCCTGAAATTACGGTATTTTAAGGTCGAGAAATTTACGGTGCGTTAGTCTAGCCATACAGCGCATTCCAATGATATTTTACGAATGGCAGCTTGTTTATGTGTGTGAACTTTGAACCCAAAAAAACGAAAAACTTATACTGGATTTACTCTCGTCCATATCTTTGGAAAAATGGATTGGAGGTCTTATTGTTATAAAGGCAAACTTACTACTCGCCCAATTAGTCACGTTGTCCATAAGGAAGGATCCGTGTGTACATTGATGTTGCGATGTCAGCATTCAGTGATCATACGCATTGGTTTTGAATCCAGCACGGGAGAAAACACGTGAATAAGCCAAATTTCCCACAAAATTTTGCACCGTTTTCACTACGGCATCAAACTAAGCCATGACAACCATTACAAATATGAATTCTTCACCCAAAGTAGACCTTGAGTACACCTAAGCACGCTTTAGCAGAGCTATGACAGTCTTAGGAGATTTTCAGGCTCCAAATGAATACCCTAAAATGCTAAATGCTTGTGCAAAAGTTTCCTTGGTTTAAACTATGGTTTCAGAGAAATTTGGGTGTGCGTCCAAGGATAGGCGTTCCAAATATAATACGAAGTATCCAATGAAATTTGGCCCCAGACAGCAGTCTGATTACCGAATCATACCGCAACGACGGTCGCTTTGACGTGTTGGAAGTGAAGTTATACACTCATGGTAGACTGTGCCTGATTGCACGAGTGCCCAAAAACGTGGCTGCTAATTTAACGACCGTTTATTGACTGCTGGTAAACCGATAGATCCTGTGCCATTCCCTAGAGGTAGTATGAAAAGGGCACATAACTGGCGCATAAAACATTGCATCCTGAAAAATAAAAACGCACAGTTAACTGAAGGGTAGAGGCTTTAAATCCAACGAAGGCAGATTAACGTGTCTACATTGGTCCCACCGTCCACAGAAGACGTCTGGAACAGCAACCGACTACCAGTGTAAGCATTTGAAGGCGTATTTCTGGTCCCAGAGAATAACCCGTCGGGGTGTAAGCACGTCAGATGATCTGCGCGAAGCGTTCGCACTAGTCAGTGCTGTAAGCTGCCGAAACACTTCCTGATTCCATTACCCAAAGCCGACCGGGGTAGGTTTTGAATACTGGGTGGGCAAGAGACACCTCTGAAGCGGATGTCAGTAGACTCATTCTTGAAGCGCGGTGCACGATCGAGTGTCAAGAAATGAAAATTTATCAACACAGGTGGCGTAGAACATGTGGACGGCAAATTCGTCGTCCAGTAACTGGCTGAGGAAAAGGCGTATTGCCTTCATTTGAAGACCAAGGACGCTTCGGCTGCAGCTATCATCTTTGTCAATCTAAAAGATTATTTAGGTTGTAATTGGTCATATAGGGCTTTGGGATTGAGTGATCACCATATTTAGTTACTGCAAGTCAAGTTCACTTTGTTGACTTCCAAAGGACCCTTGGATTCACGGCTCACTTAGTTCATTAAAGAACTATTTAAGTATTGGATAACAGACAACCTCCACCAACGTAAAAGTCGTCTCACAAGGCAGAGAAGACAGTTATTCTGCTAACAGATTGAAAATGTCCCGATCGGTTTCGAAATATCACACACCAACATACGTTTTTGCAGTCTGTAGATAACTTCCTTAAGTATAAAGCCGCAGCCGCACTGCTTAATACCCAAATGTCCTCTGATCTCCTTTATGCATGGGGTCCAAACAACCTCTGAGTTTGATGAAGGTACAGTTAGTTGACGAAAAGATAATTAAAACAATAAAAAACCACCCATTTACTATAACTTACTACCTATTGGACTTGCTTGAAGCAATGTTTATCCCCAGTGCCTGCTTGATCAGAGTGTGCGCTATTACTGGCCCGGTTACTTCCCGCGGCAACTTATACCAGGTTCCTCCCAGCTAGGTCCCCGCCCTGGACTACTCTATCCGCTCTGTTCAATGAGTGGCGCTTCGTCTTGCCCAGCCCTTACCAACATAAACCAAAAAATTCAGGGTGTCTCATAACTGAGAACGTAGTATACGCCACACAACCCATTAAGCCACGCACACATAACGTTGCGGTACGCCTTTGCTTGGCTTGTTAGCTCAAACTCCATCATCGTTTAGCCATGGTTCACATGCTCTGGCCATCTCCGTTCTGTCCCCATTGTCCCAATGGTAGCTGCCGCCTCATTCCCCTCCTCCGCGACCTGCCATTTCCAGCGGCTGTTTGCCGTTTGCTTGTTCAAAATGGCTGAGTTGTTTTACTGGCCTGGATTTCCCCCGACCGGATAAAATATCTGGTAGCTGGAGTTCTTTATTAACGCACAAGCTGCAGTTATGACTACTTGGTGGCATGCCACCTTGCTGATCTAGTAGCATGCACGAGGGATGAAAACCTCGCGTGGTGGTTGGTCCGTCCTGCAGGGAGGGCCGCTTTGTTGCGTTGCACCATGGTGCGTTCGTATACCCGCCACTTCTCCGGTAGACGGGCGCTTCGCCCATCGCCGGTGGTTCTGAGCATGGCCTTTATTTCAGGAAATCCATAAAAGAGCACTGTTGTTTTCCGTTTGTTGCTGCTGGGCTGGACTCGTCCCGGTTGTGTCATTTAATTGGCAAAGCCATAAGCCACAGACGATGAAAAAAGAAGGAAAAAACTGGCCTCTCCTCTGTTGAAAAAAGAACTTCGTAAATAAAAACAGGTGGAATAGCCTGAATACTCTGTGATGCCTATGGCTTACATCGACGTGCGGAGCTGTAGCTGCCCTTGTCGTAATTGGGGTTGTACCGCACCAAAGCCCACTTAGTCAACCAAACAAAACACACGCACCTACCTTTTGCTCCCAGGAGTGAACATATACAATGGGAAGTATATGTATGCAGAGGCTCCAAACCCTCCGCTATCAGCATGCAAGACTAGTGGCCAAAGGCTTTTTATTCGCCATGCACCACTTGTTAACTTGAAGCTGATAGCAGTGCTTCGGGGACTGGTGACCATTTCTCTTACATTCACTTTCTCTCCTAGATTATGGTACTGCCGAACTCACATAATACATTTTAGATAAACTAGTCCATCATCTATAAAGTCCGCTCCCGTCAGTCCTTTTATGTTTGATTTCCGTAACCACACTGCCTCTCCGCGTGCTTAGAGCTCTTGTACAATAATATCATACAGCAGCAAACTCAACCCCTACTTGATCGCTAGTCTACTGAGTACAAATATACCCCTATCCTGCCCCATTTAATCACTTGTTGTCACCATCCCAATTGTGGTATACGGAAATTTTTTCTCTCTAGTAATGCACATTATCCTATCTGATGTATCTTCAAGCTCACTAGATTTTACTAATGTCATCCCATTCCCTCGTCTTCCAAAGCTTCGACCTTCGGCAATACCCGATTTGGACACCCTGTTTGACCGTCATCCACTCCACATGGCCCGTGATCTGCATCCACAGGGAATCCCAACCGGACCAAAAGAATACATGCGATCTTACATCGGCTTCGTTCCACCTCTGCGGATTCCCTTGGCGAGCCTGAAATACCCCGCTGCTCAAATAATTGCACATCCCAATTCGTTGTCCGTAAACATGACGTCCGTTAAGGGGCTGTACAAAAACCGAAGTATGTCAGGCCAACGATGGCACGGCACTGCCATGCCCAGTTTGATGGCAGCCCTGCAACTATTCTGCTTCTACTTTTGACCGCACCCCCTCGCCCACATGTTCCATTAACTGCAAATACGAACAAACTCTTCACCTGGCCCCAGCCGCCTCCAGGACGCGTTCGTTCCAATCTGCCAAAACTTTCGTTCGAATTTATCCATTTTTGTGTGTCTGTGCTTCCAGAAAAAGCAATAACTTTCCATACAGTTCACGTTCCGGCTCGTGTGTTTTCACCATCTCACTCTTCCAAGGAACTATTATGCCCGACTCCACAACGGCGACACCAGTGAGTCCCTACAGTTTCACTGTGAACCATGATTCTGAAATTTATGTTACCATTTATCCGCTTTGCTAATCCCTCCACTTCCTTGCCCTTACTTACGCTTTTTGTGACCCTGGCCATAAGCCCAACAGTCCAAGGCCACGAGGCCTCAGCAGTGGTTTTAGGTTTTAGTTCAATTTGACCAGCTGGATGACGCCAACTCTGCTGCTTCACCAGATCCGATGTTCTGGTTCCTCATTTTTCACCGTTGACAACTTTCTTGTCATGTGTCAGGCAGGAAGCCTCTTGTTTTGCCTTCCCTCACTTTGTTTTTTGCCCGCCGCCTTCAATTTCTAAAGATCTGATCTTGCTTCAGCTCGACATTTTTCCAAAAAGAAAAGAGAAGCAGTAGTAACTGTGCCTCCCTGCGCGTGCCGGTTCAAGGGTGACCATGTCTACATCGGATAATGCCCACTGCTTGTGACGCTGTCACTTATCCTAGTCCCACGAATCCCGCCAGTCATGCTTTTATTCTGACTGTATCCTTTCGGTAATTCCTGATGGTATGCCAACCACCAGTTTGGAATAAACATTATCACTGTTAAAGCGCATTCTGGTGTTTCTGTTTAGTTCGTTCCGATCTGTTTTAGGAATCTGGCCGATACCGTCAATATTTCTGGGAACTTCGGCATTTGTGGGCACCAAATTATAATAGAATTAACAGTGTTTCTCTGGTGTTTTGATTTCGCGTTTCCTGGCGTACGTGATATGTTGCCAATCGGTATCCAGCAGATGAAAATAATCCCACGGAAACTAGGATTTTTCGCAGTTGAAACTTCATAGGAAATATATATTTGCTCACTGCCTTATGCTGCAGCTTTTGTGTGTGGATAATTCGTTTGAGTGAGTAATTTGTCAAGGTGAACCTATACCTCGAGCAGGAAAACAGCGCTGACGGCTACCACCTACAGGCCTGGCATTTACGATAGGCATCCAAGGCAAGCGACATTGTATATTGTTATAACGATGAAAGACCGTCGTTCGTTATCGAATTAGGCTAACATACATAGTTAAAGCCTCGTAATCAGCCGCGCACCAACGCAATCCCCGCAACTAAGGTAAGCATCCAAGATAATTGAAAACGCCTATGGTTATGATTATGCGCGGCCATCACTGGATGTTTTCTGGCAATGTTGCCGTCCCTTTCGCTGAAACTGAGCTCAGTGACGTTAGGCTTTCCACCGGAAAATATTCCTCACCGGCGCGTTTGCAATTCAGGTGCAGTGTTTGGAAGGTGCTGCATTTTCTGCCGGATGTCTGTGCATATTTGAAGGTGAAGAACGCTCACAGAGATATATAGTGGCGTCCATATTGCGCATTGCCTCAAGTTATCTTAAAATGTTTTGCTGGACGCAAGGTGAACTTCACAAACAACGGCGCTTTCATCAGCTTCCAAGAGCCGATTCACCTAATTTGTAACATCGAACGAGTAGAAGGGGTGTAAAAGTTATTATAATAATGTTTATTCCCAACTGGTGGGTGGCATGCCGTCAGGCATGATCGTAATGTTACAGTCAGAACAAAAGGATGGCCGGCGGGGTTTGTGGGTACAGGGGAATACTCGGAAAGGGGACATTGTCATAAACATTGGGCATTATTAATAATAGCAGTAACTTGTAGGAAGCATGCTGATTGAGGCATGATCAAGTCGTTACAACCTGCACACGGCAGGTAACAACACAACGGGCATGATTGTTACGTGAAAAGTCACCGCAGTTGTGGGAACCGAAAAAAACGAGGACAATGAACATGAGGTACGACTATTTGAAAGATGGGGCCTGCTGATCTGGACTAAAACTAAAAACCGTTGCAGGCCATGAGTGACATTGGGCGGTCGAGTAAATGGCTAGGGTTACCAAATACAAAAGTGAAGATGGAGGTAGAAGAATTCGATTTGGAGACAAATGGCAAGTTTTGTCTCAAAAATATGGTTTAAATTGAAACTGAGTAGACTCACTGATGCCACTATTTCGGGGAGGTCAGGTGTAATGGGTAGTGTTGATGGGGAGATGGCGCAAATGCATAGGGCCAATCGAGCACCGTAAATGATCTTGTGGAAGAGGCAAACAGAGATTGCGGCAGGAATCTAGGTTGGTTAAGTCTGAACGATATGTTCAGCGGTTTAGAAAGAGGCGGTTGGGCCCAGGTTAAAAATTTGTTTGTGGTTGCGATTACAGGCTCGAGCGGGCAAGAGGCTGCGGTTGAGATTCTGAAAATAGTAGTTGCGGGCGTGCCATCAAACTGGGTACGGCAGTGCCATTCCATCATTGCACTTCGGTTTCTGGACAGCCCCTTAACGGTCGTCAAGGTTGCCGCAATCGGACATTGGATGCGCATTTCCGTGGCAGCTGGATGCGGGTTAGACGACGAGATTGACACAAGTAGAGTCAGGCCGATGCAGAATCACGGGGGATTTCCAATCAGCAGGGAGACATGTGAGTTTAGACTGCGGGCAAGCCAGAATGAATTAATAAGGGCTGCACGGGGCGTTTACGCAACTACATCGAAGTTTGAAGCTTGGGAAGAGGGCGAATGAGGAAGGAATAGGATGAGAGCAGTAACGTCTGGTGAGTGCCAGGAGGCAACATATAAAACGGTGTTCAATAGCAAAAAAAGCGGATGACAGCAAACTAAGCAAACCCAGGAAGAGGTGGATGCTGTTGGCTGACCTAGAAGCCAAGTAAAAGCTGGGCCAGAGTAGGTGCCTAATTTTGGTAAGGTGAGGACTTAGCCGCCCGGGGCAGGGTGGCTAGCCCTTGGACTAGTTGGAACAGGCGATTACATAGTGAGAATGCATGGCGGTCGTTTTTAGCTCGGCAAAAAATCCAACCAAAGGTCTCCGATGTGCAAAGGGGGTGTTAATGTAAAAGGGACAGCAGACAAATAATAAGCGGTTGGGCAACAGCTTCCGTTATAATGGATAAGAAAAGTAGTTTAGCTGGAATCTACTACCTTATCTAAACAGGAAGGTAAGAGTACGGGTAGCCAGTCACCGAGTCACTGCTGTCAGCTCCAAGAAGCGAATGATGCATGGCAAAAACAGCTATTTGGCGCTATCTGTGAATACTGGTAATCAGGAAATAATGAGAAATTTAGGTTTTATGTGTATATGATTGATTCAACGTCACAGTCAGAATAAAAGCATGACTGGCGGGATTCGTGGGACTAGGATAAGTGACAGCGTCACAAGCAGTGGGCATTATCCGATGTAGACATGGTCACCCTTGAACCGGCACGCGCAGGGAGGCACAGTTACTACTGCTTCTCTTTTCTTTTTGGAAAAATGTCGAGCTGAAGCAAGATCAGATCTTTAGAAATTGAAGGCGGCGGGCAAAAAACAAAGTGAGGGAAGGCAAAACAAGAGGCTTCCTGCCTGACACATGACAAGAAAGTTGTTAACGGTGAAAAATGAGGAACCAGAACATCTGATCTGGTGAAGCAGCAGAGTTGGCGTCATCCAGCTGGTCAAATTGAACCAAAACCTAAAACCACTGCTGAGGCCTCGTGGCCTTGGACTGTTGGGCTTATGGCCAGGGTCACAAAAAGCGTAAGTAAGGGCAAGGAAGTGGAGGGATTAGCAAAGCGGATAAATGGTAACATAAATTTCAGAATCATGGTTCACAGTGAAACTGTAGGGACTCACTGGTGTCGCCGTTGTGGAGTCGGGCATAATAGTTCCTTGGAAGAGTGAGATGGTGAAAACACACGAGCCGGAACGTGAACTGTATGGAAAGTTATTGCTTTTTCTGGAAGCACAGACACACAAAAATGGATAAATTCGAACGAAAGTTTTGGCAGATTGGAACGAACGCGTCCTGGAGGCGGCTGGGGCCAGGTGAAGAGTTTGTTCGTATTTGCAGTTAATGGAACATGTGGGCGAGGGGGTGCGGTCAAAAGTAGAAGCAGAATAGTTGCAGGGCTGCCATCAAACTGGGCATGGCAGTGCCGTGCCATCGTTGGCCTGACATACTTCGGTTTTTGTACAGCCCCTTAACGGACGTCATGTTTACGGACAACGAACTGGGATGTGCAATTATTTGAGCAGCGGGGTATTTCAGGCTCGCCAAGGGAATCCGCAGAGGTGGAACGAAGCCGATGTAAGATCGCATGTATTCTTTTGGTCCGGTTGGGATTCCCTGTGGATGCAGATCACGGGCCATGTGGAGTGGATGACGGTCAAACAGGGTGTCCAAATCGGGTATTGCCGAAGGTCGAAGCTTTGGAAGACGAGGGAATGGGATGACATTAGTAAAATCTAGTGAGCTTGAAGATACATCAATTGGGTTAATTTGCATTACTAGAGAGAAAAAATTTCCGTATACCACAATTGGGATGGTGACAACAAGTGATTAAATGGGGCAGGATAGGGGTATATTTGTACTCAGTAGACTAGCGATCAAGTAGGGGTTGAGTTTGCTGCTGTATGATATTATTGTACAAGAGCTCTAAGCACGCGGAGAGGCAGTGTGGTTACGGAAATCAAACATAAAAGGACTGACGGGAGCGGACTTTATAGATGATGGACTAGTTTATCTAAAATGTATTATGTGAGTTCGGCAGTACCATAATCTAGGAGAGAAAGTGAATGTAAGAGAAATGGTCACCAGTCCCCGAAGCACTGCTATCAGCTTCAAGTTAACAAGTGGTGCATGGCGAATAAAAAGCCTTTGGCCACTAGTCTTGCATGCTGATAGCGGAGGGTTTGGAGCCTCTGCATACATATACTTCCCATTGTATATGTTCACTCCTGGGAGCAAAAGGTAGGTGCGTGTGTTTTGTTTGGTTGACTAAGTGGGCTTTGGTGCGGTACAACCCCAATTACGACAAGGGCAGCTACAGCTCCGCACGTCGATGTAAGCCATAGGCATCACAGAGTATTCAGGCTATTCCACCTGTTTTTATTTACGAAGTTCTTTTTTCAACAGAGGAGAGGCCAGTTTTTTCCTTCTTTTTTCATCGTCTGTGGCTTATGGCTTTGCCAATTAAATGACACAACCGGGACGAGTCCAGCCCAGCAGCAACAAACAGAAAACAACAGTGCTCTTTTATGGATTTCCTGAAATAGAGGCCATGCTCAGAACCACCGGCGATGGGCGAAGCGCCCGTCTACCAGAGAAGTGGCGGGTATACGAACGCACCATGGTGCAACGCAACAAAGCGGCCCTCCCTGCAGGACGGACCAACCACCACGCGAGGTTTTCATCCCTCGTGCATGCTACTAGATCTGCAAGGTGGCATGCCACCAAGTAGTCATAACTGCAGCTTGTGCATTAATAACGAACTCCAGCTACCAGATATTTTATCCGGTCGGGGGAAATTCAGGCCAGTAAAACAACTCAGCCGTTTTGAACAAGCAAACGGCAAACAGCCGCAGGAAATGGCAGGTCGCGGAGGAGGGGAATGAGGCGGCAGCTACCATTGGGACAATGGGGAGAGAACGGAGATTGCCAGAGCGTGTGGACCATGGCTAAACGATGACGGAGTTTGAGCTAACAAGCCAAGCAAAGGCGTACCGCAACGTTATGTGTGCGTGGCTTAATGGGTTGCGTGGCGTATAATACGTTCTCAGTTATGAGACACCCTGAATTTTTTGGTTTATGTTGGTAAGGGCTGGGCAAGACGAAGCGCCACTCATTGAACAGAGCGGATAGAGTAGTCCAGGGCGGGGACCTAGCTGGGAAGAACCTGGTGTAAGTTGCCGCGGGAAGTAACCGGGTCAGTAATAGCGCACACTCTGATCAAGCAGGCACTAGGGATAAACGTTGCATCAAGCAAGTCAAATAGGTAGTAAGTTATAGTAAATGGATGGTTTTTTAATGTTTTAATTATTTTTTCGTCAACTAACTGTACCTTTATCAAACTCAGGGGTTGTTTGGACCCCATGCATAAAGGAGATCAGAGGGTATTTGGGTATTAAGTAGTGCGGCTGCGGCTTCATACTTGAGGAAGTTATCTACAGACTGCAAAAACGTATGTTGGTGTGTGATATTTCAAAACCGATCGGGACACTTCCAACCTGTTAGCAGAATAACTGTCTTCTCTGCCTTGTGAGACGACTTTTACGTTAGTGGAGGTAGTCTGTTATCCAATACTTAAATAGTTCTTTAATGAACTAAGTGAGCCGTGAATCCAGGGGTCCTTTGGAGGTCAACAAAGTGAACGTGACTTACAGTAACTAAATATAGTGATCAGTTAATCCCGAAGCCCTATATGACCAATTACAACCTAAATAATCTTTAGGATTGACGAAGATGATAGCTGCAGCTGAAGTGTCCTTGGTCTTCAAATGAAGGCAATACGCCTTTGCCTCAGACAGTTACTGGACGACAAATTTGCCATCCACATGTTTTACGCCACCTGTGTTGATAAATTTTCATTTCTTGACAATCGATCGTGCACCACGCTTCAAGAATTAGTCTACTGACATCCGTTTCAGAGTTGTCTCTTGCCCACCCGGTATTCAAAACCTACCCCCGGTCGGCTTTGGGGAATGAAATCAGGAAGTGTTTCGGCAGCTTACGGCACTGACTAGTGCGAACGCTTCGCGCAGATCACCTGACGTGCTTACACCCTGACGGGTTATTCTCTAGGACCAGAAATGCGCCTTCAAATGCTTACACTGGTAGTCGGTCCCACCGTCTTCAATGGACGGTGGGACCAATGTAGACACGTTAATCTGCCTTCGTTGGATTTAAAGCCTCTACCCGTTAGTTAACTGTACGTTTTTATTTTTCAGGATGCAATGTTTTATGCGCCAGTTATGTGCTCTTTTCATACTGCCTCTATGGAATGACACAGGATCCATCGGTTCACTAACAGTCAGTAAACGGTCGTTAAATTAGCAGCCACGTTTTTGGGCACTCATGCAATCAGGCACAGTCTACCATGAGAGTAAAACTTCACTTCCAACATGTCAAACCGACCGTCGTTGCGGTGTGATTCGGCAATCAGACTGCTGTCTGGGGCTAAATTTGATTGGATACTTCGTATGATATTTGGAACGCCTATCCCTGGACGCACACGCAGATTTCTCTGAAACCATAGTTTAAACCAAGGAAACTTTTGCACAAGCATTTAGCATTTTAGGGTATTCATTTGAAGCCTGAAAATCTCCCAAGACGGTCATAGCTCTGCTAAAGCGTGTTTAGGTGTACTCAAGGTCTACTTTGGGTGAGGAATTCATATTTGTAATGGTTGTCATGGCTTAGTTTGATGCCGTAGTGAAAACGGTGCAAAATTTTGTGGGAAATTTGGCTTATTCACGTGTTTTCTCCCGTGCTGGATTCAAAACCAATGCGTATGATCACTGAATGCTGACATCGCAACATCAATGTACACACGGATCCTTCCTTATGG
>SJOL01004416.1:212673-262597 GCA_004794785.1 Opisthorchis felineus | reverse complement strand
TCCGGAAGTCTGGGAATACAAAGAGCTTATTATGTTCACGAACTTCCGGGGCATTCCTTGGTGGGCAACCGTGTCAAGAAAAACAGACCGGTCAAAAACCCACCCACGTTCAGCACCATCATACTAAATTCCACAAATCCTGTATCTAAATGACCACTTTTTTGTTGTGCACAGAAACCGTACTTTCACATCCCAAACGATTTCAAGCGTCTTTCTACTAACCAAGCAGTGAACTGCAAATGACTAAATGTGAATGATGTTGTCTCCTCTAAATGGTACTTGCCGTCGATAGAGAGACTTATTAATTACCACTGCCAAACGGAAGTTTATATTTTTACTTAGTTTGACTGTTCTTCGACTGTTGACCGAAGTTCACTAATTAAATACTTGCAATCAATGCCGTTACTCCGTTTGCGCGTTGTTACCCTTCTGGATTCCAAGTTGCGATAGGTTTCAGCAACCAAGCCAAGCTAGCTAAATATTGAAAAAATCAGAGTAACCTTCATTTGGTGTGCAACTGATAGTCTAGACAACACCCTTTAGTGCACTTAAAAACCTCACGCGGTTCTTGTCTACCAAACAACAACGGAGGACAATCACCAGCCTTTTGAGAACTGGACCAAAGGCAACAAAAACTGCAAATTAATTAAACCAAACAAAATGAAATTGCATAACATTCCAATCAGCCTCTCAAAATGGCCTTTGAGGTACAAAGACGATATCCACACCGGAGTGTTTGACAGGAGTGAAAAGGCCTCTTAGGTGCAGGTTGCCGGTGCGTTAATTTGTGAGATTTACCGTATCCAGATTTGTACATCATCGGTGTACAAAATTTGCTGCATACTGTTACAAAACTACATTCTTGTAAGGGTACAAAAGCATCCTATCTCACCCCCGGTCAAACTTGCAGAAAGTCGAACAAGCATCCGTGACAAAAAGCACAAACTGGAACATGCTGAATGAATAACTAACTGAGAAGTAAAAAAGCACCAAAATCTCAAAAGGCATAGTAACGATAGTTTGTGCTGCAGCGTTTTCCGTTTTCTGTAAATAGCTGACGAAAATAAACGATCAGGAGAATGTTGTAACTCCGTCGTTACTCCTAGCTACATGCTCCAACCACACACACACATGACGAATCATCTAGAGACTCTAACAAGGTAGCGTACCCCTAAAACTGATTCACCTGATGAAGTAGTGAAATTTTACTTCAACTTTTAAAATGGGCGACTGGTTATATCAAATTCGAAATGTTTAAAAGCATTTTGGAGAATGTGTGGATAGATGACAATTGGTTTCATTTAAGTTCCCGTCTGATACGACCATACCTTACAAATATACGAACCTCTGGGGTCATCCTATTGCTAACAATGTCAAACGTTTGCAGAAGCGTCATCTCTGTCACTAAAACTATTATAATATATATAAATGTTCGTTACTGGCGTCTATCCAAACGGTTCGTCTCCCAGGTACACCATACCTCACCAATTTGGTATATTATTTCACACCTCCATAGGCAAAGTAATTTTCAACAGTTGTAATGAAAACAAACCAGATTTTCAATGATTTGGGGTGCTGCATTCTACTCTGACTCTCCACGTCAATGTAGTTCTGTGATGCGGTTTCATTATTTGAGGAAGTTAACTTTGGTTGCCGTTGATTGTCTCCTCACTAAACCATAACTTTCTGTTAGTCGCACCGTACATCAACCTGGTTTGGTTCAGGGTAGGCCTTTTGATGCTCTGTCTGCACAGAAGGTGTGGTTTTTTAAATTGTGACAGTCGAAAGGACAATGTGCGCCAAATGATTCAGCTGTGTACATTGAGCTGGTCTGAGAAATCCGGGCAGGTGGATTTCAGAGGTTTGTCAATGATGCGTTCTTCTACTCAGTCATGAACAAAATCACAGTACGTTTCTGTCAAACTAATCACTGAGCGGTGAGAGCTATTCACATGTGGTTTTATTTCGTAATTTTTCCACTGATGCATCAACGAAAAGCAAGACTTGAATTGGTATAAGCGGCATTCTTACTGTGAAAAATTGAAAACCAACTTCGTTCCAAGTAAGTCTACAGTAGTTTGGTTGTAAAACCCATAGTGAAAGGAGGGAAGCCATTAGCTGCGAAGTCACGTACTGCCACGTACAACCATGAACTAAGCAGTTAAAGGGCATTAGACGCGCAAGTAAACGTCTCATATACACATAGTTTTAAAAAACTGAACATTCTTACGTGTCTCCTTGAACTTTCTTGGATATTCATTGACTACTGCACAATAGTAGACAAACACTGCAAAGCGATTCCACAATTTCCGCAATAAACTTCACCTTCCATCAGATAAGTGGAGGGGGTTTCGACGCCAGCCATAGACTACTCGCATGCTTCGTCAGTAGTATACACCGTTACTATGGTAGTTAGATGATGATGAGAAATATTTAAATCATTGCAAACAGTAGATTATTTTGTAAGGTATGAAACGTCTAGGGGAAAATTGTCTGAAGATCCTATTTCCGGCATCCATGCTCCGATTGTGATCTATGTTTTTAAAAGTACCCAATAAATTCAAGCTGTCTCAGTTGGTTTTTCACAAAACTGACCACTTCTCACAAGTGATGAATAAAGAAATTAAGTCTTGGCTGATTTTTCTATTATCTGCCTGCCTGCTTTTAGGCTAATTTGAACAGTGGCACCTTAATGACCTTGTGGAAACCGATCGAGTAGTGGTTTATGCTTAAAAGTGTGCAGAGATAGTGCTTATTTTTGGCTTGGCCTGGAAAAGTAACAGAAGAACCACTTGAAAGCTGCAGGATATTGTCAATAAATTTGTTGTCACTCCATCAAATGAGGCTTGAAAATTTCTGCACCGAGTTCTACTCAGCATGACCCAATAAGTGCTACACTATCGTACACGGAAAATAGCTCTCCCCAAGTGGGGTACCCAACAGCATGTGATGAGTGCCAAGTATTTGGGTGTAGATATTTTAGAGTTGTGAAGACAAGAATGAGGCGACGCCTTATCATATGGACGTTTAGCACAACTGGTTTAAAAAAACACCGAATCTACTGTATTTATACTGCGTATACCGTAAGGTTGAAAAGTAGGAAGGTAGAGTCCGCCACGAAGAGACTGAACCTTTCCGTGGTGTGACGGTTTGTGTGCCCCCGTGATTCATTAAGCTATACTGCAGGGTGTCCATACGACACTCGCACAGTCTCTCATACCAGGTTGGTCAATGGTTGGAGGCCTGACGAACACAGTCTCTCTGTCCTCCAGGCTGGGGGTTGGAATATGTGCGGTGACTTGTTCTACTAAAAATGATAATGCACTTTGCATTTCCCGCCAAACATCGCTGTCTTGCGGTCAGGCTTTTGAGCCAGAGGTTTTGTTCAAGGACCCTAATCGTCCTGCTGTCTAGCTCTGAGCGTTTGGGCAGTATGCCACCCCGCGTACAACCATGAATTGCACAGTATGGCAGCAAAACGTCAGTGCTGAACACTGAAGTTATGCCACCGATGAGGAGCCGGAGGACGGAGAAGACAAAATATCAATCCTTTGAAAATTTTGGGAATCACGGATTCTTCGCAATGGCAGCATTATCGAGAGAACAACAACGCACCAAAAGAAAACTATAAATTATGAGATAGTAGAACCCTGTTTTTGTAACTTGGAACAGCTCTTGTTGTAATACACAGTTTTTTCTTACCATGAGTGGCTTTGAATTACCTTGAAAATAGCACAAAAGCTCCGCTTTAGTTTCCAGCTGGAATATAAGACATCCCGAATCTAGTATGAAAAGACAGGAAGAATAACTGGCTAAAAAGTGGTTTACCAGAAATGTGATCAAACTGCCCACGTGCAGTCAAATGTGAGTCAGTGTGAATTTTACTGTCACACCGTCAGACCCCTCTACAGGGATCACCTACGGGACCGGTCGAAGTAGAGAGAACATTGTAGTTGGATGTGTAACCTGATGCTGGCTTGGGAACAAAAACATTACACTCAGATGCTTAAAAACATCATAAACGAGAGATTCAGCTGGGTTCCACGTGAGTCTCCCAAAAAAACAACTTTGCTTGCAAATGAGTGTATTTGTCGAAATCAGTCCAATTAGGTTCAAGTGGAACATAAGGTTGACGGAAACTAGGAGACTGCGCCTACCTGATGATCCCCAAGAAGGACGAAACCGGTCGTGGGCTGTCGGAGAACTTTCAGCAACCCTATGAGTAGTTGATTACGTCTAAAAAAGACATTATGGTAATCTAGAAATCAAAGTAGATGAAATTCCTCATGGCTGTTGATATCAATATTTTTTAACTTTACCCTAGGAATGTGATAAAATGGATTAGACAGGACAGTCTCAAGTTGACGACCAGAGATTACTAATTTTCGTATAGAGCTGCGTCATTTCTTTCGAAGCGAAATGGAAAATTTAATTTGAATTGTGCAGGACACCCTCCAATTGTTAATCAGAAAAGACGTAATCTTGCTTTCAATTTCGCCTGTAATTATAATCAGCTTTAACAGATTTGATAACTGCAATGTATTGATCGTCGTCATTCTGTGGAGTGGCACCGTCACTCACCAGACTTTCCACCGTTTCATTCCCTCTGTCAGTAAGTGTCCGGTGAACGACATATTTTATATGGCTGTATAGAAGTGATCGCTCATAAGACTGAATGTCATTTGCAAATACGATACTCTCCATCACGAAGAAACTCCCAGAAGTATACACATCAACGTTGACAACTGTAGAGATACAAAACTTGTCCATTGCCCGCATGACACAAATGTGACAATTCCTGGTTTTTCAAACGGCTGTTACATTTCCCAAGCGGGCACTAAAATGCGTTTGCTTCGAGTTACTTCAGAGAGTTTGTCGTGTGCATGGCCAATGATCAGGCTATTTTCGACGTCGTCAACAAGTTAGCCAGACGACCGGGCTAAAGAAAGTTTTTCAGGTTCACCATGTTGCTTTAGTATGTGTGAATCAACGCTACATAAAAGTTCCAAATAAATGCAATATTTACTTTTACAAAGGGAGAAACTCTACTCAATCCTCATGAAAAATGTTGTAAAACGCGGAGTAACACAAGCAAGTTCGTTAGTCCAGGGCAAAAGGCATGTAATAAAATTGTGATGGAGGGGGCATTTTGGATTCCTATAATCGTAGTTCCTTATTTGTAATCCGATTTTAAGGTTTTATGGTCTATAGGTTCAACGTCTGTAGAACCGTAGTGCACACGCATAACAGGGGTGAACTCATGCGGGTCAGCCTTTCTAAAGCGGACATGGCACCCCTAGGTGTAAATGAGCAGGAAACCACCGCAAATATGTTCACGATTGGTTTCACTCTCATCCACAAAAGGAGTCTTGGCAGCCCCACTGCTTCTTTTCGTGTTTTCCTCCGACATCACTGACGTTCTTCGTTCCACCTGAATGCGATTCGGCATTACGTGATGCACTTTTGGAGTCACCAATGCAGCGCAACTTCACGTCGCGTAAAAGTATGCTCTTGGTCATGTATTAAGCGACGATATTTCAAAGTGCGCAGACCGTTATTCCTGTCTCATTTGGTCAGGTAAAACTTCATTCTTTTGTATCAAGCTAGTGTACACGAGAACGGATATCTTCAGTTCATTGTTTTACCGTCTTAAACGTTGCGGTCCTATCTATCCAACTCAATGGTCGGTGGTTCTACATAAGAAATTTCCTGATAGTCAGAATAAGAGAACAAGCTGCGGAGGCAATAAGAATGAAAGTACGAGGCAGGTAAGCGAAGCACATAAGTATTTCAAACAAATGGAATGTTACGGGCAGCTGACGTGTTAAAAACCGCATTTAAAATTTCAATACAATCTGTTAGGATGATACGTTTTGGTTGATGCATTGTGGAAATTTATTCTACCCAATTCAGACACTTTGCCGTAGCTAATGCAGCCAGTTAATACGCTCCAATGCTCAGCGTAGTCATGGTATCAAACGGTAAGTGGACAAAAGTACTCTGCAAGTTGTCAAAATCGCACCATTTTATATCCTTATCAATCATTAAGTTTTCTTGAACATCTGAAGCTATACTGAGTGTACAGTAAGTCACAAATTTGCTCATGGGTCGAAAGAGTGAATCATGACTTGCTGAACGCCAAAAGGACCTTCTAGGCGAAACACACTAATCATAAGTTTGCTGAAAAGTTTTTGGACAGCCTACGATGGGTTTCGCCCTTATTGGGACCCATCAGAGCTCATCGCAAGCTTCCGTCAATCTTATGTTCTACACACATGTCAATTAAAGGTCACTATTTCCTAACCCATACAGATTCAAGTTATTTGGTTGGCAACGGATTTTCCGAAGCCAACTCTGACAGCAATGATTCTGCGTGAGACGTAGGATTGAACTGCATGGCCCACAAGGATCAAGTAACTTGAGGAGAATCAAAACCCAAGAAATAGTAGGAAAAACCACCAGATCGCGACAAAATTCAGCGTGAATTTCATTTGGCCAAACGATCAAGTCATGTTTTCCTGGGTTTTGGTTGTCCATTGTCAACCTATCGTGTCAAATCACAATGGGGTAAAAAGGTATAGATGACCCTTCTACTCAACAAATTGCTTTCCGTATAATAGGAGTTTTGAAACAAACTGGAAGGGAACTGCACAAAATGTGAACCTCAGTCAACCATTCTAAAACGAGGACAAGAGTAAGCCTTTAAAAATCGATAAGGTCAGCTGACTTTCAGCAGCTGTCTAAAGCTTTGTGAATTCAGATCACCGAGTCAATGGATAGGTCCAATGAGAATTGGGCAACTGGAAAGTGTCCCCACAAGTTTCATCATTAAGTGGCTGAAAGACCATTCGCTCGGATGCCAGAGTTACTCAACGGAAAGCTATAACAGAGTTCCAAAGACCTGCATTATTTCTTCGTCGTATAAACAGCAGATGTGAACAATAAAACCATTTTCAGGGGATAGTTCCTTGGTGCCCCGTTATCCTTACGCAGATATCACCCATCAAAGTGCAGGTCCAAAGTGGTTATGTGATTGCAGCTCCTTGGAGAAAAATACAGCTACTACGTCCTTTTTTTGGTCAACTATTATCACCTTTGTGTTCTGATTTCTTCCAAATGCAAAAATAAACCAAGCGCTAATCTGCAAATCACCCGGTCTGCTGACCAAGCGTACTCAGCAAACCTAGTGAGCAACCAATAAAAACATCAAGTATAATAGTTCAAACTTGTGCACTAAAGCTCAGCACATACGTTCAATTTGCAATCAGTACTTATACATATCTATATGAAAAGAATTCATGTACGATTACGTACTAGGTAGATGTCCAATACAGGGGCCATCAAGCACTTTAAATTCCAAGCAGGCTTACCTTTTTATTTCGGGTCCGAGGACTTGACGAAAATTGAAGCAAAACCATGCCAACATGACAAAGTTAGCTTCCAAAGTACTAACTTATGTATAAATGCACTATTAAATCTCAGGACAGGCACAATATTCTGAAGCAATCTGGAAAAACAGTTGTTTTATTTTAAGAGTGCGTTAAACAGCCAGGCAGTTCCAAACTCAACACTAGAGGATCTTCTAACATGGCAGAAAATTTACCACGCTGCCTGATAGAAAAACAAATTTTAACTTCGGTTTTTTAGATATCCTAGAAATTCCACTCAAAAGGATTTTCAAATGTTCTAGTATTGATTCCTCTTTGATGATGTCTTGCTGAAACTCATTCCAAAAATATTGCTGAAACTCAAACATTATTTCTTTGATAAAAACGAGAAACCCTTGGGGAAGAAGCTATCACAATAGTTAATGTAAATGAGAAGTTGGGAGGTTTTCGACGAACCGCTTTTCAGTAAGTTCAGTGGGACCTGGAAAAATGGTGGCATTGGGTTCTTCTCTATGCATACAAAGAATTCACCGCAAAGTTCCTGAAATTAGCAGCATTTTACAAGGAACAATCTGCAGAACTGCACTGTGATAAGGCATATTGCAAACATCATAATCAATCACCCAAGTTAAGGCTTGAGACCAGTGTTGATGAATTCCGGGGAGCCGGTCGAAGTTTAAAGGGGAACCCTCGGATTTCTAATGACAGATGGTCTAGATTGAGCATTGTCTTAGAAAGTGGTATATAATACAGGACAGGGTAAAGCAAATGTTCCTTTACTTTTCTATGTCAAACGATGTCTTTCGAAAGATATTTATGTCCCCTATCAAACTTTTCAATTTAGGCATATTTCAGTGGATTCTTTAGTTTAACACAGTATTCTAAGCTTCTTTATAGGTATCTTGAGTTGTTCTTTGAATGATTATAGTGGCTGATTCAATTGCAAGTGCGGTGATCTTCTGTTTTTTTGGAAAACAGTATCAGATAGTCACCGGTAAAGTCTGGTTTTGGAGGTCAAGGTGCGACACACCTCAGCTTCAGAAGTGTCCAAGTTTATACCCCTACTCAAGCATCATCGCGCTCCTGGTCCTGACGACCTTCCACCTACTTCGTTCAAGGATGGCGGCAGGTTCCTCAGCTATTGCCTGTCTAGCCTACTTGGGTCTACCTTGGAGGAAGAGACCGTCCCAGACAACTGAGATGATTCGATAATAGTTCTCATTTTCAAAAGGGTACTCGCAATGAATATAGTAACCAATGATTCCAGTTGCAACAAGAGTTCTGGCGTCACTGATTCTTTGTCGTTTTACGGTGGCACGCGAATCCTTGACCCGTGAGCGTCAACCTGGATTTTGACCGGGTAGAGGATGCGTTGACCACATCTTCACGCCCCGTCAGGTGTTAAAGCAACGCCACATGTACAGACGACCCACAATCTTAGCGTTCCTTGAATTCAAGGGTGCGTTCGATTCTGTCGATCGGTCAGTGCTGTTAACTACACTTGTTCAACATGGTATGCGCCAGAAGTTTGTGAACATAATCCGATCCTTATAGTCGCATACATCTGGGTGTGTGAGAGTGTATGGGGAGCTCTCTAAAAGCTTCCCTACAAAAAGTGGCGTCCGACAAGGTTGCCCACTCTGTCCATTCTTATTCAGCTTCACCATTGATGGAATAATGAGGCAAACGCTGAAATGTTTCTGAACCTTTTCAGTCTGGAGTAAGCAGACTTCAGTGCCCCCATCTTTGAAGACGAAACTCTGTTGAATCAACTGACCACCATCATACAATTCTTCGGCATGCGCCTAGAAACTTCATAACGTGCAGTCTCTGAAATTATCCCTTACAATTCAAGGAGAACCATTGGAAGTTGTGGAGAACTCTACATACCTGGATAGTTGTACTAGCTTTGAGGGAGGTGATCCTGATGAAGCCAGTGCAAGAAGATCAAGGACCGGGATCACATTTGCTAATTTGCGTCACTTGTGGCGTCAAAAAGGCGTATCACTGGCTCTTAAGTTTTGCGTTTACCAGGCTACAATAAGGCTCCTATTGATGATTGGTTGCGAGAGATGGCATCTGTGGACAGATGAAGTGAGACGTCTTCAGTTTTTTTACCACCGATGTCTCAAAGGCGTTGCTGGTGTCGGATGGCGTCAACGAATTCGTAACGAGGTAATTAGAAAACGGGTGATTGGTCGTGCACTAGGCACTAGCTACTGCTTTCAATGCAAAGCTCCCCTCCCAATCTCTCCAATTAAAAGTCCACGGACAACCCTGTTTTTACACGTCAATTATATCAGCTAACGTCTCAAATGCGCAGTTGATGATGATGATGATGATGACGATGATGATAACGAGGTACTTCAGCAGCGGAAAAAATCCAGCATCGTCAACTGCGGTGGTTGATCCACGTACTACACATGCGAAACACGGTCTCCCAAGACGAGTTTTGTTCTTTGTGCCTCCTTCAGAATGGCGGAACACTAATAGTCAACACTAATGCTTCTGTTTCCGATTACGGTGATGTGCTGATACCGAGTCAAATAAGGCTGTAGAACTAATAAGATGTAGCACCTTCAGTCTCAAAATGACGACGCTTTTCGGCTTTTCAGAATAGATCGGCCTCACAGATAGAGAAAGTATCAGTTGCAAATTACTAAATCTCGTCACAATGTCATCAATCAAGTCCATTTTTATAGAAAACTGTGAGCACTCGTCAATCCGTATGATGCTATAACTGCTAAGCGATTTTAACTAAATTTAAGTGAGCTTCAAAGACATGCAACTATTGTGCAACTCGAAAGACCACGCGAAACAAAATACAGTGATCTCCTTCACCCTCCAAGAACCCTCAGTCATGCAAAACTCACTACCATATAGTTGGTGAAATTTCCTGACACCTAAAATTTGAACCAATTTTTACTCTGGAATCCACCTTTGGATGTCCAAAGTTCAAGCTTCGGAAGAAACCATCTTTTATTTTGTTTCCCTAGAAGTGCATGGTACGCCTTATTATAGTTTTCAATAAAGGAAATAGCTCTGCCCAACAGAACTTCCTGCACAATTAGCTAATGTTACTTTCCATTCTACCAATATTCATTTCCTGAACTTTACTTCGACAAGCTTGCTGCGTTGCGGCTGGTATGTTTTATAGTGACGCCAAAAGCAAGCCAAATTTGAACAACAATTTTTAGTGCGATAACCTCAAGCACTGTCACTTAAACAGAGATCAACAGGTTAAAATTTTGGACCAATCGGTTGTTGTTCTGGAAGAAGCAAGGAAACAAAATTACTAATAACGTGTCCAAGAAGACAACCAGCAACATTCGAAAATAATTCAGCCTTAGACTGAATCCTAATATGACGTAATATATCATGTATAATACTAAAAATGAGTGTTCTCTCCTAGCGCGGTCTCGTTTCGAAGAGCTAGTTGTACCACGAAACGAGGAATAGTATGGTATCTGATAGTGCCGTGCCAAATCACAATGTCATATGAGAGACAAAAAGGATGCATATGAAATCATTAGACATAAGCTAAACCAAAAACCTTAACCATGAATTGTGTGCGCAGTTACAGCATTGACGCAAACAAGAAACAACCCACATAGAACGTTTGGTGAGGGTTCCTACTTCAAACTCATTAGGGAGACATTACATGGCAAATTCGGTGATACTACACAACGGGTGTGAGTGTGTGGTTACATAGTACTTCAAACGAATGATTTTGTGTCAACAACTGCTGAAAAGACGAAAATTTTGACGAAAAGAGCTCAAAAGAAATTCACTTCCCCTTTTGGGATAACTGGCATCTTCGTAGAAATTCGACTAGCCAGAGTACCAGAACGGATGCCTATCGTCTTCCTTGAAAAAGAAACAAACATGTAACTACATGACATCATTTTTGGCGCCTACCACAAGTTTGACACTTAATATCAGTGATATCCACCTGCATTCAGCTGAGGTTTCCCTAGGACATATCATCTTGCTTTCCTAAGCAAAAACTCACCGGACGTTGGCCTATTATTGCACTGTTAATTAAGATTTCGTTCTGTAAATAGAGCCACTCTATGCTGACAAGCCTAGAAGCACCACACAGCACTGTTCCACCCTGATGAGGAATCATCAGCAGTGAGCATCTCACGAAACTCGAGAGAGTTTTGAACCCACGACCTCCCGATTAGTTGGATGAGCATTTAACCGTTCGGCCAGGAGAGGCCGATCAGCAGTGCGATTAACTAGCACTTAGACAGGGTGTACCGCCGCTCATCCTTCAGTCGCGGGATCCTTATCACACGGTCGCAAGTGAAGACTTGTTCCCTGGGTGACCACTTCCCCGGTAGAATCCCCACTTGTCGTGTATGAGGAATTCCACTGTATCTTGATCGGTAGTCTAAATTCACACCTCAGGACAGTGTATTCGTAATGAAGTCACTAGGTGTTCTATCCCTGCGCCATCTCTGGCCAGCACATTCTCTCTGTTCCAATATTCCAGGAGAATCATGGTTTTACCGTAAACCTTATATGACATAACAGAGTACAAGCATACGCATGAAGCATCTAAAACAATACTAGGTACCTAGCGTATGAGACAAAATCCCAGATTTAATTCGAGCCCCGGACATTTCCAGTAAGTGCTCCGGGGTCTTCTGCGTTTGAAACACAATGAAAAGCATAGGAGAAGCACATTCAAGTCAACAATAAGTCATATAACCTGGAACAGTGAAAGTAGAAATTGATTTTTAGTGAGGATGAATCGTGTGAGCGGAAAGATTAGTGTGACCTGGTCTAGAGGAAGAAGAGAAACAGAGACCTGGTTCACAACAAAGCCTCAGTTCAGGATTTGTTTGGTTTTCGATCTCATGTCTTTGGTATATGAAAAAACTGTGCTAAAACCAGGTGGCGAAATCGCGGCCGATCGATTCATCAGACCACCTACTGATTACCTTTTTGGGTTTCTCCATGGAAGGTACTCAGGAGAGCAGCTGGTTCATCGTGAAAATTCCTCATTTCTATTGCCTTGATAAAGGGGTTATGTTTTCCTCTCTCGGAATTTCGACTGTCGGACAAGTAATCTGTGCAAGAATTACTGGGAGTGATGGATGGGTTGAAACTGGTGATTCAATAGCATAGGTGAGCGGAGAGAAGAACCATGAACGTGTGGATGAGCCGATTTTCTACACTCGCCTTAGGCTGATCTTAACCGATTTTCACTCGTAGTCGGCTGTGTTTTGCGTGCAATAGAATATTACATACCTAGCCCCTTCTGAATCAGCACTACTCATCACTCGACTGCTTGCTGCAAGCAGTTTCAAGGTCATCTGCCATTCAACCAATCATATCGTGATGGAAATGCGACTACACTGGAGTACTTTATCGACGACGACAAATGCTGTCACATAAACCGCTGGTTCACTATTGCTCAAGCAACAATATCACATCGTCATGGCAGACCAGCTGGAGATCTACGGTAGTGTCGGACAGTTTGCGTCAGACTTTTATGCGCAGGTTATTGAGCAGCAAGCAGGTAAATCTCTCGTTCTCACTAATCTTTGAAAGGCAACCCGATTAATACGTTTTTATCCCCACTAAGTATCTATTTTGCTTGCCTCATAACAATGGCTGGGGTATCCCAAAGCACGCTTCAGCAAATGAGAACGGTTTTACACATCCCGGCCCACATTGATAACACAGATGTTCCTACATACTTCGGATCAGAACTGACAGAACCATTTTTGAATAGCACCGGAGTTGACATCTTACTGGCCAATAGATTATACATTCTACAGCCTACACCAATAATTCCCTCCTTCAAAACCACCATCAAGAGATTTTATAAAACGGACACAAAATCCGTGAGTTTCCGTCCCGGTTTAATTTGTTCCTACATTGCTTTTTACAAAAGTTTAATCAACGCCTCAGTTTGAAAGGCCAATTAAAGAAAATTAACCGATGGGTCTCCAATCAAACCATCGGCAAAATTCCAGCACTTATCCCAGATAATGTGCTGACAGCCGACTCCGTCTTGGCCCTCATCAATGCACTTTATTTTCGAGGTAAGTCTGTGACCGTCTGTAGTCCTGTATTTTAGGCCTGTGGAAATATCCTTTCGATAAGACAAAAACCAAAGAAGATGATTTCCACAGTCTTGACGGAACAGTCAGGAAGGTGCCGATGATGAACATCGTGGGACATTATCCAACGCTGCAGCTTGAGGATATAAATGCAGAAGCAATCAAGCTTCCGTTTAATCACAGTCTGTAAGTAGATTGGGAGACGGCCGTGATTCTATCCACTAAAATTTAGCGTGTAGCTTTTATTATGAATGATAAAAGATTACGAAAACAAAAAAACAACTCCAAACGCGTTCAGTTTAGTGTATATTGAAAATACTGATGTACTAAATCGGTTGAAATTATGCCGAATAAGCATGTGGGAAACCAAAGCGAACTACAGTCCATATAGATGCTTGAAAGCTTGAGTATTTTTCATGCTCTTGCCTCAAGACTTGTACTGAAACCATGTTGTCGAGTCCTTATTTCCCCCAAACGCCCTGTCAAACGTTAGAAAATTGGGGACCGTAAATTTTTCCTTTGTTTGTGGCAGTGTATGCACTCTTGAAAAAGTACACACCAGGCTGAGACGAACTTAAAGCGACCTTGAGCTTGTACAGCCAACATGTGGATAATAACTTCAGGGTCACAAGCGCCGGTAGAGATGGTGCTTTCGTCATCCAAGATTAGAATTCAGGACCTTTATTTTACTAGCCACATTTCATCCAATTTAATGATTATAGTAATTATTCAGGCTTTCTGAATTTTATTCAAATCACTTTGTTTCTCAGAAGTATCAGTCTTTACAGTTCTCTGTTCACCCGTCTGCGCAAAACAAAAATTGCTCAATATTCCCAATTATTGCCTATTCGAACAACGATTTCGCAACAAATTTATTGTGTGAGCGGAAATTGTTGTCTTTCACAAGTTTTGCAAAAATCCATCATTGTCAGGGGCAAGAAATGAACCCTTTTATTAAAGCATACAACCCAACCCCTACAACACAAGGTGCTTAGCCCAGCCAATTTTTTGCCTCAGATTGATAATATTTTTCTTCGAGTTCTTTAGTGTGGGTCAACACTGTCTTCGATATCCTCAATATCCTGCGGTGCGTTCATTATATGATATGTGACGTGAAGGCCTAGTAAGCGGGTCACAGTTATCGATACCACATGAAAGCGTACATTACCTCTGGTGAAGCCAGACCTGCACTTTTGGCTTGGTAATATTATGACCCTTTCACCAGTCAGTTAAAACACCACCCATCTGGCATATCGAAGGTGCACCTGACCTTGATTAAACGATAGATCAATTGAACAACGTGACTACAGTTCACAGAACTGAAGCAAAAACACAGCTTCAGACCACGTTGTAAGTACAAATCTCCCGAGGCTGATATTGTCTTATGACGATGCATACATGAATAGCTCAGGAAGAATCCAGCCTCGTCCGGAGTTTATACCCATGACAAGTGCTCAGCAAACACAAATACAAAAACTAACTAGCTATCGAAAAGCCTCATTCTTCACTGTTTGCTTTATATGAATCATTTTTGTAAGCTACGGGAATTCAGCTCCCAAATCCCGTATCCACCGCGTTACCACTCGTCACAAGAAAAATTCGTCAAGCTCCGAACAGTCTCTCAATGCATTTAAGAATTTTGTTATGGTTGATGGAGAACTACATTTTCACGAGGCCCTTGTGTATCACTATACCACATTATGGATTTACCGATGGACTCATTCCAGAGTACTATGTAGTTGGTTTATATTTGTCTTCTGAGTTGGAGTTTCCATTTTTTTCCGAGGGCATGAATGGACCACATAAACCATAGACTAACTGAGCAGTTACTAACCTTCGTCCGAAGTGCAGGCACCTACATTCTAACCTCAAATTGCAAACTTCAGTTACTTGGACGTGGCTATCAATGTGCCACGAAGGCAAGCTCCTAAATTAGGGCAGTAACACTGCTGATTATACTAACGTTTTTTTCGGTATCTTTCTTCAACCATATCCTGCTTGAGAATGAGCCAAATTCTTGGCAGCCACAAACTGCATCTGTCCAAACGCTCATGTCGGTGACAAGTTCTTTCCCAATGTCGATCTCTTGTTGATTCCGCTAGCGTGAGCCATCGAGTCAAATATTCACTATCAGGTTTCAGCTGACCATCTCGCTGATAGCGCCAATCTTGGCGTTGTTTTTTGTTCAAGGACACATCTAATTATGTTCGCACTTGGGCGGCAAAGATATATTCCGGACCATTGGACTGGGTGTTTTTGGGTTAGCCTGAAGTTGAGTTATGCCAATGCATCAATGGCAGAAATCTTCTTTTTGATGCACGATCTTGCTGGCGTATAATATACCAAAAATACACCCGTACTCCTCAAAATTACATCCCAAGATAGTTACGTGGACTTCAACTGCTGACTCCTGGAAGACATTCTGAGATTCAATGTTTAAGATATGATCAACATTTTATCGAAGCATCCAAGTTACAGGATTTTACTTTATCCAGGTCTCTATCCTAGAGGTCGATCAAGGTTTTATCACGTGACTTACATGCGTCTGATGAGGGACTTGCTTCCCTCCAACCGATGCGAAGGTTACACCTGACTCGTGTGTCCAGCTGAGCAACACCCGTCGAATAAAAACCATCCCTGAAAGTGCGTGTTAAGGAGACAAAACTGGCCGATTTGTTTGACCAGCAGAACAATGTCACACTCCACTCATTTATTCGGCCAGCCACCACATTGTAGAATAGGTCATTTACCTTGTGAGTTCCACTCACCAAACCCAGCGCCTCTTTGTTGTCCATAAGTGCTAGCAGGGCAGAGGTAAAGATCTCGTCCAGTTAGTCCAGTTCCTCAAATCAGTAGGTTTGAATTCGTTGACCTTTCCACCGAGTAGCATGTTTCTTCTTTAATTTGCGAGTTGTCCACATACTTTTTTTCGTTTCAAATAGGGTGTCAAGTGTTGTTGTTTGGAGATATTTTGCTTACTAGGAGGAAGAATTTTTTGCTCCATGAAAATCAGTTTCTCTAGTAGGTCGTTGCATAGTAGCAGATTACTCATCAAGTGGAGTAAAATACACCACCTGATGTGGCCGAATAGCTGTCCAAATATATATTTGTATGCATATATATATATATATATATATATATATATATATGGCCTTGCTAGGTTCAAGCTTTTAGGGGTTCAGCCAATGCTGACCAACAAACCTGTTTCCGACGATCACTATTCATTGGTACACATATGCAGGGTATCAAGAGTCATCAGACGGATGATGCATTCTTGGAAGACTGATCTTATTTAGGAGGCTGGAAAATTCTGCTGGCTACTGAGGCCCGAGAAAAGCACACACATCTCCGTGCACTACAAACATTTATGTACTTTGAAATGTCTTCCGAATATGTACCCCAGCTTACTAAGAGGCGTTAAGGACTTACGTCTTGTCAACGTGTCCGCGGAAGACTTCAATACTGAGCTTGTTAAAGTGAATGTGAATAAGTCCAGTGCACATTGAGTCTCTTTTTGAAATTATTTGCCTACATCTGCAATTCATATTTCACAAAGAACCTCAATGAGGGTGGTGAAAACAGTGTCAACAAATCATGGAACGTGAGTCATCTCTTTGTATCTCTGGATGCTGGTATTAAAAGTGACATTGGCTTCATCGAAAGATTCGATAACCAGTCTGTTTGGGAAGAGAACCTGGGAAAGAAATTCTGTACGACAGTGCATAACACAAGTCAATGAGGGCGGTAAACAGTGAGATAAAAACTACCTCAATTACCGTTCGCATTTGAAGGTTGGGGCATCCAGCAATTGCCCTCTGTGTCTGAAACGCACAACTATGACGAAGCTTATCTGTCGCCCAGACTAGATGTGTAGGGTGGAGCCAAACAGACAGAATGTCATTTCTTATGGAGGAAGGAAGATATTATAAATGGCCGCAAAAATGTGATCTGGATGGCAGAGCTGGCTTAGTCTGCTGCTGATGAACAGAGGACTCAATAGCTAAAGCCTCAAGGAAGGAATTATTCATTTTTCGATTAACTGCGTGTGGTTAAGCCAAATGCGATTTAGTTGCAATGCTGGTCAGTCGCTCATGGCCGAACTGTTCATTGTTCAAGCTACTAGCCCAGGAATCGGAGGTTCGAGAATCCCTGCATTTTTTGCGCTATGCGCTATACTGATGATTCTCAATATGGATAAAAAAGCTCCTCGGGTTTCCTCACAGACTGGCTTTACTGACAGGATGAAATCTCTATTCAAAATTATGCACCACCATTAGCAATCAATAAATAGCTCAGAGGCATAATTTCACAAGATGAGTCAACCTTCCTTGTGAGAATTCATCACTCTGGTAGCAGTCAATACGTGACCACGTGACGTGGTTTCCGTTAGTGAAGGATGAGTGATGCTGTTTGAGTGAGAGCTAATCACATTGCTGATCATCCACTCGTGGCCAAGCGCTTAAGTACCCAACCATTGACCGGAAGGTCAGGAATTTGAAACTCTCTGAATTTCGTGAAATACTCGCTGCTGCTGCTTCCTAACAGGGATGAAAGAACTGTACGGTGCTTCTCGGCTTTTCATCATAGACTGGCTTCACTGCTAGGACTAAATCTTTTTTTTGAAAACAACTCCAGCACAGTTATGACTCTCAATGTAATCATTTGATTTATGGAACAAGTTATTTTAGGAAATTGCCTGTACGCCGATCGGGTATCTGCCAAGCTTAGTCGAACAAGGCTTGTGGGTTCAATGATGGAAAAACCCACGAGAGTTTGGAATTGACCGCAACCCCTTCGTTAGCTCAGTGTTCGAGTAAGCTAAGCCGCTTTCGTTTATGCATGGACCGCACTCAGCTGAAATGATAACTGATCACGTCATACCTCTGTGTACTTGCTTCTGTGCCTGCTTCCGGATCGCTGCTCGTTTGCCTACAGCCTACTGCTGAGTTTGCTGTGCAACTACCTAGACGTGGCTGGATGCCTAAGTCTGGAGTACTTACGAAAACTTGGCTGTGTAAGAAGGCAGTCCGGATAATGTTTCGCTTGATATGTAGTTTTATTTGGTAAGTTTCATGATAATATACTGTATTTCATGCACAGCGTACCCGCTTACCAAGGAGATTTCCGTGAGAACAAACCTAATAAATCTGATGTGACCGTGCTCTTTTCGGAAAAAATTGGGCTTCAACAGGACATTTTCCTCATAATCTTCCATGGTTTCGGGTCGTGAAGCCATCTCTGTCAAACATATTCTCGCTCACACAATTTTTACCCTGTTATAGTTTCTGTTCCGTATGGCCCATTCCGATGAGTACGTCAGCCGTCAGAACCGTATGCTTAAAGAGAGTAACTAATTGGCTGCATGAGAAGTTTCTTGGTTTTGACGGTTGGTTTTGTCGTCACAACCTATTTCAGGTATGACATGCTAATCATTCTGCCCTACTGGACTAGCGGTCTTCCAGCGGTTCTGGACAAGCTAAAGCAGCCGGGAAAGTTGCGTTCCATTCTCCAGCAAGAGTTCCGGGACATAAAGGTGATCGTCAGGCTTCCAAGATTCAAATTGGCCGAACTGCCAACAATTGATGTGAAAAATTTGCTCCAAGCTGGCGGACTTACAGCTTTGTTCGACTCGTCTGAAGCAGACTTATCTCAAATGACTGATCAGCCTGGAATAGCCATTTCGAATTTTCTGCATAAGGCTGTCATTGAGGTGAGTGCTCCATTTGTAGTGTGCATTTAAAAAATAATCAAAAGACGCCAGTTTACTGTCCTCAAACAGTTACTGAGTTACTCTCATATTCTCTTAAGTAAGGTCCATCATAAATACCACCACAAAACTTAGGATACAGAAATATCGACTCACATTTGGGTATGAGAAAATATTTCCCGTTTTTAACTCCTTCCTAGAATGTCCCCAGCGAATCACTTCCACGGAATTATACGAGGCATCTGACCTCGTCAGAATACTTCACCCACTCTGAAAAGCAGTCAGTCTTCACTTGCCAGGAGATAGAAATCTAATCAATGGTTTACTGGGAGAAAGTCTTCCAACCATGAGCTACCCACTCCATCCCAAGGTCCATTTTCTGGACTTTTACTCGAATTCTTTTTATCTTCGTTGCATTATTGTGGGGAAAGTTGACTAAATCGCATTCTGAGATTTAGCACGCACTTCTATACCTCCTACTCATAAATTGATTAGCTCTGTGGATACAATCGTATCAGAAAATGGAGGCAGTACGTTTAACACTAATTTCCGTCAAAGTTGACCTTGTTACATAAAAGGTGTCGCTAAATAGAAGTACTTGAGTTTTGCAGCGAATTGTCGCCAAAAATGACCAATCTACCTACTAAATTACCCATCCATATAAACTCACTAACAGTCATGGGTTAAACCGATAGCAACTAACCTCGTTAATGAAACGAAGTTTTATCACAGAAGAACTGACCAAAAGAGAAAAGGATTCAACATTCCCTGCTATTAGAGTCTTTTTGCATAGTCACCCAATAAGCGTCATGGCTTGCACCATAGAATTGGGACTGGTATAGTCTCTTTCCCGGAGGTCTTCTCGGCGTATGTCTACTCCAGAACCCACCGCAACCGTCTAAGGAAAACGGCAATGAACCTGATCAGCTCTTTGCACTTCCCCACTGGCCTGCAAATGTTGTCGACCGAGGAGAAGTTTCACCAACCAGTAGTCGCCCTTTTCCACAGTTCACCAGGGCACCACCGGATTGAGTACCTGAAGTTATCGTGGTTTTTCAAGCACTGTCTGAGTTCTACACCATGCAACAATCTTTAAAGAGTTTAATTTTCTCTACTTCTTGGTGCCATTACCGTCCCACGTTTGATCGGACAAAAAGAATAACTTATGTTCTATTCAGGCTCCAGACTTGTTCAATTCTGCCCACTTGTCATAAGTCACTACAACAAATTCCAAGACAGGAGAGCGTTCCACGCTATTCATAAATTATGCCAGTTTTTGGCTTGTACTCACACCATTACAGTGAGTTCCATTTCAATTTTATAGTCTTCATACTCTGCAAGTTCAGTGCAAGCCTCAATTGACTGTCGAAGATAATGTTTTCCTGGAAGACCTACCTTCTAAAGATGGATTCATCAGCAAGAGACAAACTCGCCTCAAATTAAACCACAAAGGTGGAACTATCCCGTATAGACGTAATACACTATTTATAAGGTTCCTGAAAACTCTTCAACAGCGCAGTACCAGTTTCGCCCTTTCAGGGGATCATCAGGAAGGGGCAGTCCACAATTTTCCGTCAACCTTATGTTCTACTTGAACCCAAACTGCATATCATAAACGAGAGATTCAGCAAGGTTTCAGGCGAGTCGCCCGTCAAAACCAAATTCGTATGCAGATGAGTAAGAACTATTTAGATTTCCACACGATTTTGAAAGCAGAAGGACCAGCTTAACCGGAAGTTAAAATTGGCAGAAAGTATCAGACTATAGGTAAAACTACTCAAACAAAAGCATGTGCAATTTTCATTTACTCTAGCAAGTTTGCAGTTAACCGAAAAAACAGAAGGCCCGTAAGCAGAGAGGGAATGGACAATTGAGATTTCATCCTCTTAATGAAGCTAATCTATGCTGAAAAGCCGGGAAGCACTGTACATCTGTTTCATCCTTGTTGAGGATTATCGGCACTGTGCATCTCACGAAACTCTAGAAAGTTTTGAAGCTGCAACCAGTGGTTGAACCGTTAACCGTTCGGAACTGAATTGCCTGGTTACACAGGGAGGATTTACTGTTTTCCTGCAGTTGCCTTCATAAGGTAACTCAAATTTGAAATCAATATAATAAACAAGAGATTCACTTGAGTCTCTAGTGAGAACTCAGTTGATATGCAAATGAATGTACTTGTCAAATACAATTCCTTCTTTTTCACAGGTTGACGAAGAGGGAGTCACAGCTGCAGCTGCTACGGGAATGATCGCTTCCACGAGAACACGTACACCGGAATTTGACGTGAATCATCCATTCTTTCTGGCCGTGATATACAAATCAACTCTGCCTGTGTTTATGGGCCACGTGGTCGAGCCCGAGCAAAACTGAATTGACCACATAAGTACATCGGGAAATTGTGCAGAGGCACGGCTTGTTTGTTCATTTTTACTGGCCAAACGTTTCCTCCGCTGCCAATGTGAATCGCATAGCCTGTGTAAGATCAGATGACCCCTGCAGTAACTTTTTGTGCGGTAATCGATCTAAGCGTTCCCAAAATTTGCGTTTATTTTCACACAATCTGAGTTCATCTTTGCTCCAGGAATGTCAGCACAATATTTCGATCAGTAGCCGGAAAAAAAGCATATTCGTCAGCCAAGAATATTCTGTAAAAGTACTTAAGTCTAAAGCACCCCCTAGTAGGCCATGCACGTGTTTCTACACTTATTATTTTTCTGGCTAGCATTGTGTTCTGACCTAATATAACATCGATGTTATCTTTGTTGTCCTGCTGAGGCTTTCGCTGTTCAAGCTATACTGAACTGTGCATTCATCATCCCCATGACTAACACCAACAAGAGAGGAGAACGCTGGTTCTCTAATGTAGTGCGTGACTTTCAATCGGTTCAGTCATGTACTAGGTCTTGGTAGACGAATTTGAGTGAGTTTGCGGACTTGCTGTACGCCGTACATTCCGTATCGGCCAGCTGGCAAATAGCTTTTTCGCGCCTGCATATTCGTATGATTCTCTCATCTTGATAGTGTGAACTCCGTGGTAATCAGTCCATTTTATTGAAACCCGACGCAACATAGCACTCATAAGGTTGCTGAAGACTCTTCAACAACCAACAACGGGTTTCATCCTTCCTGGGGTTCATCAGGTGGACGCAGTCCTCGAGTTTCCGTCAAGTGGTGCACGAGCGGTGAACTACACTCATTTGCATATTGAGTTATTGTTCAAGGAAGACTCAAATGAACCCCAGCTAAATCACCCCTCCAATGTATTTTTCGACCAAAATTCTAAGTGAGTTACTTTCGCTAGCTGATCACAGCCCGATTTAATTCGCTGAACAAATGCAAATTCAAGTCCAAATTACCGTTGGCACTACTCGAGCTAAGCACAGCCTTAGAGTGCAAACGACAGCATTCAGTTCGAGATCCTCCTCACCAATGGTATTCGTTTGTTTCCTGGACTCACAAATCAATCATGGTATGGCTAGTTATGACAAGATATTTACCCACAACTAAATATATTTTAAAGACCTTTGTCCTGTACGCTAGCCGAGGAAGAATGGGCGTGAAAAGACACAAACCACTGGTGGCCATCCTCTGTGATTTGCCGTCAGACGATGCGAGAAGAAGGTTAGGGCCCAAATTCCTTGGGAGAAACCACTAAAAAGAGGATAACCACACCATTGGGCGTCACTGAAGGAAATACACCCGAGGATTACGTCAGAGTTAGACACCGTCGTCCATTTCAAACCTTGCCGAATCAATACCTCGCAAGCACAGATGAACAAACGGTAGTCTGCAATCCAGCCAGGAAGCACTGATGAAGCACTGATGGACTTGGAACTGTTACTCGCCACAACTTGTGGGGCTTCCAATGGCGTACAGGTTGAATCAACCCAGAAGGTGCACCGATCCTACAGCACTCCGTTTTCAGACTTCCTGTATACTAATCATGCTGCCGACGTGGCCGCCGCTATTCCGGCTAGCAGCGAAATCTTCATCGTCGGGTGTTTTGAAGAGAAAGAACCAATTGCCTCGGCAGATGCTAGTTGGATATGCACCAAATATCTTAACCCAATATGGCTCAAGTGCACACTGTGTTAGTTCTAGTCATCACGCATATCATGGGACAGATGCTGCCGCAAGCTGGCTGTTTGCTATGTACCAGTGATGGCACATCAGAAAACTGGATGTGTGTGAGAAATCTTCCACGCCAAGATCAAATTTAAGTACATCACGCTTCCGTTAGTAGAAACCCGGAGATATGAACAAAGGTTTTGTGGTAACATACCGACAACGTGACAATGGGACGACCTAGAAGGCAGCAGATTTTTTAGTGGCAATTACTTTTATGCAGGTAGATTGACCAACTTGAGAGATTGTACCGGTTTTTAAGGCTATTTTAGATCAAGACATGGCTTGCACGGAGAGGAAGTTGGTCATAAGTGTAGAATCCGACGAGATGAAAAAGTGGGCGATCATAAATTTTGCTACTTAGTCATTTAGACCCACGTGTGAAGAAATAACCCAAAAATTGTATTTCAATGTAGAAATCTTCATTATTACTGGAATTAGCAAGGCATCAGCTCGGTCAAAGACTACGGATTATGCTGTGTAAGAAATACTTTCGAAATCTCTCACATTTGTGTGCGATTTTTCCGCAGCCTGGTACGTTACCTCTCCCACGAAGACCGTCCTAGTCCAGGAGTGGTCAACAGCACCTTTCCGGTGGCGGTCGCTCTTCCGGAGGTTTGCCATGCTCATGGCTGTGTCCAGCATAAGCTAATACGAGCCTACGAAGTAAAACCATGCAGAAAAAGCCATCCTACTATGCTGCGTTGCCTTTGGAACACTGATAAAGCGTTCGGATAAATTTGTACCTACGACTAGCTGAGCGACCGAGCAAAAGGCCCCATAAAACGACGCGGTAAATGAAAAAACAAAAGCCTGGTTTTCACGTGCCGACATTCCACATTTCTTCGTTCGTTTAGTTTACACTAATCTTAGACGCAAGGCAATTTGGCAGTTTAACACACACATTTCATTCAGCTCAGTTGAAGCAAAGATTTTCAGTGTTCTGGAGCAACCCACTCCCGTGAATACTGATCCCCTATTAATGACATGTACAGTGAAAGTTTGCTAAACAAACGAGAAATCCTTGGTGTAGAAAGAGAACTTCCGAACCCTTACAGTGAAAATTCTTTTCTTTATAAAGGCCACGACCGCAGTATGAACTGAAGGGTCCTCTGGGTTGTCCTCCACCTGTTTATCTAGTTAATGTAAAGAACATAAACAAAAAAGAAACACTGTGTGAAAAAAAAACAGTATAAACAACCTGAAAACCTTGCTCATTGTGTACTGATACCAGCTCGTGTCCTGCAACTTCGGGCCATCTAGGCCAAGCATTTGGAACGTGTGCAGCTAACAAACTGTTTGTAGAATACTCCGGGAAGCTAGTTTTCATATGCATACGCGAAACGTTTACCAAAGTGACACAACTAACTGGACCAAACACTCAGCACTCCTGCGGTAAAGCTTTATGTCAATTGTTTGCACTGTGCTTAATAGGAATTCCAAACACTTGGATATAAGCAACTGTTTACAAATTAAGATGCTAGTGAATTGTGGAAGATTTTTCAAGAACCTTATGACTAGCTCCAGATGAACGAAGTTTAAAAACGTTTCGTGTCCATTTGCCACAGTTGGATGTCTCCATAATAATTGCTAAACGTTGAAAATCAACAGCTTTCCGAATGAGAAAGGGGCTCGGTGAATTGAAAAGTCCAATAATATGCAACAAGGAGAAAAGACGCGGGCCAGGGTTATCAAACTGTCTCTCGGCAGAAGGCGGTTACATCGAGTAAGCATCGAAGGACACTCGCTCTACACCCCGCTTACGCATCTAAACATCTCATCGGGTGCTTGCAAGACGTCCACGTCCGACCCAATTTGGAATGCATACAAGAAACTCGTTAGTGGGACTGACAGTGATCAACTGTTAGTCGATTTGGCAACCTGGAAACTCCATTGTAAGCATGACCAATCAGGTCACAGAATGATAACTGGTGCATTGTTCCAAACCAATCATGTGTTATCAGCCTGAACAATTTTCAGAAGGACGTTCGGCAACTCGTCTTCGGGTTTTTGGTATCTTTCTTCTGAATATGCCGCATAAAACTATCTCATTCTCCGGTTACCACGATATCCGAAATATTGTCGCGATCTGCATTCGGAGTGTATTCGTCAGTTGCGCACAAGTTGGTGTTCAAGTTGAACATAAGGCCGACAGAAACTCGGATACTGCAATCACCTGATGAGCCAGCAGCAGTGGGCTGTCGATGAGTTTTCGCGGATAGGTTATTTGCTTTTGTAATTACACACTTCGTCGAAATTCTTTGCGCTGATACAGTACACCAAATGAATAGAGCGTTTTCAACTAGAATGGCATCAGCACTGGATTTAAGGGAAGATTCCAGAGCGTGACTAAACCCCTGTGTATTTTAATTCGCTATCAGCTAGGTCCACCCTTTCCCAATTTTTAGAAGGTGACATCCGACGATATTTTCATTCAAAAAAGGCCAGATTCCGTTTACCATTTTGGCACAATTTTCTACTCGGTTATCATTCATACCAAGCGATTTCAAAGCAAAGTTTAGTGAAGCGACTTCTCTAGTAATTCTGTGTCATGTGGGGTTAGGTGATGGACATTCTAATGATGCTTCAATGACCCGCTAATTCACCCATTTTCACGTCTGCCCCAAAATTGTGCCTGTATACATTAAGTGCAAACGTTCACGCACTCATCATCAGTAAACGAGTTTCGATCCCGGTTTCGCTCTAACCTAGCCTAGGGAGGTGTTGGTTCAGACTAGGCGGGCTATCCGAATCCCACGCATTTAGGAAGATAATAGAAAAAAGACCATAGTTGGTTAAAAGTGCCTTTTGACAAGGTAAGAGTTACCACAGTCTGGCTTATTCGCAGGTTGGGCTCCTTTGTCAAAAACCGCGGATTGTAGCTATCAACCTTACCTGTTCAAATCACCGGCGAACGAGACTGTGGTAGCTATAACTATTGTACGTCAAGTATGCGGCTTTTATAGTTGATGATGAGGACACCTGCGGCTTTTGTGTTTTTCATTGATACTGATGCTTCAGGCGGGGGCGAGATAGCTCAGTGGTTAGAGCTCGAATTTACTGACCGGAAGGTCCGCGGTTCGAACACGACCTTTGCCTCTCGACTTCTCCTGTCTAGGCTTGGGCAACCTGGCAGTATCCCAGCCCTCGTGCTTCCCTCAGTTGGCATGGCATTTAGGCGCCGGAAGGGTGTTACAGCTAAACGATGCTTCAGGCGTCAGCCTAGACCGGCTGCTAAAATTTCCTGCATTATGCCTACACACTACAAAACAGTCTACACACTGAAAAACAGGCAAAGATTGGCTAGCTTGTCTCCCACAGGTACCAGTTTTAACATAAAGGAGCGAGGTTCTCTGGTGAAGGACAGAGACGATTGGGAGGGTTAGACCCACATGAAGCCCTTGAGCTGAATGTAAATTGTGTAGGGTTTGTTTCCTTTAGAGACCGGTGTTAAATGTTGTAAACACAACAAAATGCATTGCCTTCATATAGGCTAGAAGAGCTTTCGTTTTCATTAAAATCCACCTCGAAATAGTGCTTTATAGAATTTATCCAAACGAACTCAAAACAAAGGTCCATAAATACGATAAGAGATCTTAAATTCGATCCTGCACCTAAATCAAATCTTCCTAAAAAGCTTCATTCTTGTTGTGAATCACCAACAGATAGCGAATGTCGATCGCGTTTACGCGAATAAGATCCTGCGTAAGTATTTGGCTTCAGGACAACCTTCAAGTAGGTATGACATAGGACCTCATCTATCAGTTTGGGGTGGGATTGTCTCCTTTTGCACACGTACTTTGGAAGGCCCTGCGACTGTCGTTCCCCGGGGGTATTTTCTGAGGGGTGTCAACTGCGTGAAGAACGAACCAAAGTCTTGGTCGTATAGGTGGGTGATTATAAGTGGTCATTGATCATGTGGTCAGCTGAAGATGCGGGGGATTACGGTGATCTGGAGAGGTGGTATGGCACCTATATCTCGTGGAGAAACCTCAGTTGACTCAATCGTCACCATTGTAACCCTACATCATCGGTCATTGTAGAAGCAGACGGTATGTTTCTTATCCCAAGATTCAAATCACAGTCGTTCTGGACGTCTATCGGTCTGCGCCAAAGAACGAGAAGCAGTCAAGCTGAAGCTCCAGTAAATATACGTAGGATTAAGACATGGAAACAAGATCCTTTGCAAGAACCCCTACGTAATCATGTTGCGCTTGGGTGAAAAAATAAACACCAGTCTATCCGTTCAATCTGTTCAACACTTTCAAAGATTTGAACCCCCATGAAAGTGTAAAATGCAGTTAGTACATTGCAGATTTCATCATAACAGTGATAACACTGTTACTACTGAAGCAACTTAGTTTGCTATTGTTTTATACTGTACATCATACCAGCTGGTAAGTACAGTTTACATAAAAGTTTGGAGAATACATCTCACAGTCTCCTGTCTGTATACAGGTCAATATCGTGGACTTGAGTGAGAATTCCCTTGCAACGCAAAGGCATTACCGTGTAGTCCAGTTACTCATTTGTCAGCAGTTCGTACAAAGTAAAAACCTACATCATGCACATTTTTTCCGAGGGTTTCAACTGCTATGCTTGGACATAAACACTTGAATTGGTTGCATTCTTTATGAAAACGTCTGCAACCAACAGCTCCTCAACGAATACTGTGAACAGAAGCAGGTGGAGGCCAAACTGATCACTAACTTCGTGCATCAGGTAAAGGAAAATAGAACAGAACTCACATTATCCGGCACAAGCTAACGCATAAAGCAGTACATGATCACGTAACAACAGTTCTTGGTGTCAGACAGCAACTTGTGAACGTGCCAATCTCTCATCACTCGAAACTTTTGTGAAACACCCTCTAAACCGCAAAATGGTGGTCAAATTTTGGCATCTTCGGCAGACCCCAAAATAAAGTAGCAAGTTGGATGGCACGCAATTTAGAAGATTTCTTGTTTAGTAGTTTAAAAAGGTACTACATCCAACCGAGGTTCAAATCCAGGGTAGAATTCGTAAAAGACTTTTATGTAAAACACATCGGCTCATCTGCTTTCCTAAATTTTCCACGGTGAACTCATTTATGGTCAAGTAATGCGGTTAGTACAAGTGTGCGAGAATGAAAAACGTGCTTAACAAACGCACAAGACCGCTACAAAACTAGAAGGTACTTCACGGTATCCAAATGCCGTGCCAAGTGCATTCACAATATACGTCATGACTCGCTGAATGTAGAAAAACGGGGACGCTATGGGAGGACTAGCGACAGACAACAATAACTGATCAACCCATGTACTCTACCCGAGAAAGCGCATCGTCGTCTTCTGGGACGTTGGTCTTTATTTTGGGACTGAAATCAATAACATTCGAAAGAATACTAAGCAGCCACTGATAGACAAGACATTGAGCGCGCCATTGTCCTTCTGAAATGTCCAAAAACTTCACTACTTATTTGGTGTGAGTAAGCATGACCCTTATCATTAAGGGGTCAAGGAACCAAGTTGATGTTTAGACTTGATATACTACTCATTAGGTTGTTGGAAGCCCTTCAACACTTGCAGCGGAACATCATAAATGAGTGATCCTCATGGATTCAGCTGAATCTCCTGTCAAGACCAAATCCGTGTACAAATGAGAGTATTTGTCGGAGATAATGTTTACTTTTGAGGTCGTACGTATGATAAACTTTTGGAGCTCGAAAATCGATAGAGCCCCCTCTTGCTCAATAGCAGACTGATATTCCTTTGCATAATGTACAACATTCAGTATGCTTCGAGGTTGTTTTTCTGAAGACATTGAATAAAGTTTCCTTTGTTTCTGAAGTAAGTATTCGTGAATGATGGTTCAAAATCCACCAACGGATCGATATTGGAAATGAAGATTTCGTCATGTAAGTAGAGGAAATCTATACTAGACAGCAAGGAAGTATTGTACAGCTGTTTCGTCCTTCATCAGCAGTGCGCACCCCAAGAAACTCCAAGGATTCTCGAACCCGTGACTTCCAGGCTGGTAGTTTGAACACAACAGTTCTGGAACGAGAGGTTAATCAGCACTGTGATTATCTCTTCCTTTATCAGGATATGGTGACACTGATCCTTCGCTTTGGGAAACCAGACCACATGGACACGTGCTGACTGGCTGTTCGAGTAAGTATCACAGAGAAAGAAGAATCTTATAAGACGAATAAAAATTCGTGAGTTGTACCAAGCAAAATCGGGGATGTATCTGGTCTACCAAACCATAGAGAAAACCTTCACTGTGGGAGAGTAATTGTTCTGAATTCCACGAAAGGTTGTTCCGAATTAACCCAAACACAATAAAGCTCCAGACGGGTGTAGGAGGAATATGACGTCACGCAGTTTAACTGAGCTCAAGTGTGTTGTTGCTGTCAGTCGTCATTCTGATGACGTGATTCAAAAGGTGGAGTATATGGTTCCGGGTGTGCTTATTTATCAGGTTATGCAATTAATTACAGTTCGACCTCATTATAAAAAAACGTCTCTTTTTAAACCTGATAATAGATAAAGGTACCAGTAAGTTTCCATTTTATCACCATCATTGGTGTAAGCGGGCTGAGACACAGGCGGGGCTCCCAGGCCTAGGCAGGAGGACTTTTGGGCTGCCCACTAAAAAGCCTGCGGCCAAAACCGATGTCTAACCTCAAGGCAACGTGTTTAGCTTAAGGCTTCCAGAGCAGGCTACATTTTTAAAGGAAAAGTCTTCACAATTGTTCCAGTATTCAACCTAAAGAACCAGGAGACCGCATTGGTCTGACCTCTACCCACTGACCAATCCGACACAAGAAGCTGTATAAGTGTAAAACGTACTCTCCCCCCACATAGCTCAGTGAGCTGTGAAGTTGGAGAAACCGTCACACGAGGGTAAGGTCCAGTGTCTTCGTGACGTATATTCCCATTCTGATCTTCTAAAAATAAAAAAACCGTCAATCGAAACCACCGACAGAGTGGGATGTACGATGAGGTCAGTTTTTTAGAAATGGAGAGTGTTCTAAGGTCATGAGAATTCCAACACTATCTAGGAATGTGCACTTCTGCCTGGTTTCACCGTGCCACATACGTTCACTGCTATCAGTGTGTGTTGTAACCATGGGCAGTTATCGCTGAAGCATTCATACACTCGCTGTTTGCATCCATTTACTAGTTTATGGTTCAAAGTTGGTGCGACACTTCAACAACTGGAAAGCCGCTGTCATTTGGCCAATGGCTATTAGCCCATGTACTGGATAGTACACAGAGGACGGCGTGTCGAAAACTGGGATAGGCATTATGAAGAGAGTAGGAAGACGCTAGACTGCCTTTAACCCAGTTCGGAAACATTTTTTATGATAAATTCAAGTTGAGACACAGTACCGAAGTGCCTTGCTACCATTGATGGTGCTAAAGTGCCCAACGGTTATTCCCTAGTTAATCATAAGTGCGTAAGGTTTTAGAAAGTTGCCTTGGACTATTTGCCTCACAAAGTAAGATGGTCTTATATGTTGCTTGTTGAGTTACCTTGCAATGACTAATATTTTGATCACTTCACAAACAAGTAATCATTCTGGACACCAAAATTGTACCCGTATCAATAGAATCGCAATGATAACCCGTGCGGTTGCCAGGCAACATAAAGTCTAGGAGTAAACCGGCAGTTTGTCAGTTGATAACACCACTGGCCAATAATATTTCCAATCCTGGCGACCCTCATTTAATTGATGGTGGAAGTTTTCAGTGAATACAACTGAAGGTGAAGTTAGGTTTCAGTTACCCAATAAACACTGTCCAGTTGTTTTAGTCCGCCATGCTTCATGGAACACGACCGCTGAATTTGAGAAAACAAGGAGCGGTCGGTCCTTAGACGCACACCCAACACTTCTCGGGAACACAACCTTCTGCATAGAGATGTGGCATTTCCTGGTATTTACATGAAATTCCGAGATCGCCCACAACAAAATTTGTTTCAGTTGATCCCTTGGAGCCTATTCCGATTTCCTCTAAGTCCGTTCGTCGTTGTCGCTCGGATGACCACTGGAACGGAGTTCATGTCTGTCAATTTATGTTGTTTTCGCAACTCTCCAGGCGATTTTCTCGGAGGATACTCAAACTTCATGTTATAACTGTGGGTTTTTTCTCCAAGGAGTATTGGATGTATTGTTTTGTGAACACACTAGGAATATTATTGGACGAATTGGTATTTTTGGATTTTTGGTGCGTGCTTTCTACTTTGAGCGGGACCTACGGTTAGCGTGTAGCGAATCCCCTTAGCTTAATTAACTTTTCCACCATTTCACTCAGCTCAACCTGTGCATGTGCACGTGCAATTTTCCATCCATTTTGTTTATGTTACTCCCACTTGCACCACTGCCATGTTTACGACCTCCACCCACATCAGGTCAAGTTGTTTACGTTTATGAAACTGGAATGGCCACTACTGTTTTCACTTTGAGCACAATAAATTCGCACGCAACTCGACGCAGCACGGCGGCGCGCGCGCACGCAGGACATGAAGACCAAACTCTACAGGTTCACGGACAATCACGGAACACGTGTAGCAGGTACACTGCAGAGAAAACACTTCCTGCGTCCGGACCTTCATTCAAAACGTTTACCAGTTATGCTCAAACGATAAGTTTCCTTTCGACTTATTCTACTTTTGCATTGTATTTACAGTACACGAGGTGCAACTATTAACTACAAACCATTGTCCTACACAGTATAAACTGTTATTAGTGCATACCACCTTCTGATTCGTAAATTTGACCATTCATAACCAGAGCACTAGTAAGCGTAACCATTGCGGTTTGTGATGTACCAAGGACAGGATACCTTAGTGCCGCATTATGATGGTCCCGAAATCAACTAGACGAAACATCATTCTCTCAAAGACTTGGTGGAGTGCGTCTTCAGCGTACATCGGGACACGGTCGGGAGGAGAGATCTCCGCCAATTTAGGCAGTTTCCTGTGTAACCATCTACATCAACAAATGGATTAATTATAATCTACTTACAATAATTTTAGTAACTGAATAGATAAATGAATTTGAACATTGCCGTTCGCTATTCTCGGCTTCCTTCCTAATCTTTTTCAACACTGACGTTTTGCAACAAGGAACATTATCACAGTGACATGATGAAAGATTATTGCTCGCCAATGACATTCTTCGGATGGCAGTGACTAAATATCTACATTGCTGGGTTGCGAAAGTCCATCACCCCCCATTGCCGGACACCCTTGTTCAATTTTGGTTTACTCACAAAACGCAAAATCTTTTACCGTTCATACATTTTCAGAAGTGCAATAGTATGTCAAAGTTTTTTTACTAATGTTGATGGTGATTCTGATCTTGATGCTGTGGAATTCGACAACTATGAGGTTCATGTGTGCAATTACTGTTATCATTTTATTACATTCTGTCTATGTTCTAATCGTGTTATCATACTGGGTGCACTGAACAGTAAATGCCATCCCAAAGCAGTTTTGCCGTAAGCACGTTTACCCCTAAACAAAACTAGACATTGAGGAAGAGAAGGAGTGATGCCCATCAGTGCTGTCTCTCTCTCTCTCTCTCTCCAACGGTGGCCAAGTGAGTACACGGCAAGATCGCCTCGACCTGTGAACTACAACCGGTAACATATGTACATGGCTATAGAATGGCTATGTATAATCCAGTGCAGAATAATGTTTTAGCAACAACACTAGGCTTTGAAAGCGTTTCTGTGAGTAGTACAATTAGATAAATACGCAATTCTGCTGCATATGGTAGCATTTGGCTGTGCTTACAGCATGCAGTGAAAGGCTTGCAACTATTTTTTAATGATTAGAAAAAAACAGTGCGGCGCTTTACTTTCCGGTTTTCCCTTGTGCACAACTAACCAATCAGAATGCTGGCTTGTGCATGAATCGCATGCCAAGGTAAAGCAGACACTAACCAAGTGCTTTCCAATTAAAGGTGCCAGATGACCTTGAAAATTAACCCATTTAAACAAATCGCTGCAGGCAAGAGGCCACTGCAATATGCATTCAGACCAGACGTCACATTTTTTTAAAGTAACACATACCAGAACGCTAAAGTTTCAGGAAAATTAATCTTAGTTTTCACGTATTGACCAGCCGGAAAGCGTTGCACATTCATTCGAAAAGTGTATATGGGTTCGGAAATCCACTGAAACATGGGAACAGCGGCGAACAATAGTATTGGTGGCCCAATAAAACCAATAAAACCGTTAATGAACCAGAATTTCCACGGGCCACGCGAAATACGCTACGATATATATTTGAACAAACTGATGTTGGGCATTTCACGGGAAACCTCTACCGCAAGACTACCCTATATGAAACACATTTCGGGAATAAGCTTTGGATTTAGTAATGTCTGATTGAGTGTGGCTGAGGTGTGGACTAAAATGATCATCAATGCGAGGTGGGCGTGACAAAGGATACATGGGAACTAGTCATGCATACGGCAAGCATCATAGACCAGGACGGCTATCAGTTCTGTCGATCGAATTCTGTCCCGTCTCGCTCTGTGCCTGCCACAGTTTCGCATACCGCCCGTCCGGTATCGCTAACAGTTGGTGATGAGTTCCCCGCTCGACAATCTCGCCCTGGTGCATCATAATGATCTCGTCGGCATTCACGATGGTCGAAAGGCGGTGGGCTACGACCAATGTTGTTCGATTCTGGGCCATTTTGTACAAACTTGATTGAATGATTCGTTCGGTTGTCGTGTCGAGAGCAGAAGTAGCCTGAAGTATGAATATGAAGTTAAATTTGTATAGTAGATCGATATAGTTTCGTTCTCTAGTAACACTGCATTGTTATATTACTGCGACGCCTTCCCCCATCGGGAAAGCGGCAACCTACGAATACATATATTCTGCCTATCTCTCTGTGACAAGGTAGCCGACAAAGTATTAGAAAAATCCTGGCTTTGGTGTCTGCTTTTTTGTCCACCTTCCATTGGTACTTGGGTTGGTGCTACTCGACGAAGCAATCGCCGGAGTGTCCCTATAGTTCCATCACGTGATGACGACTTGCCTGAGCGACTACGTCACGACCAATACTCTCAGACATCGGTCAACTGGTGAATTCGCAGTTGCTGGTGAATAGGGCCCAAACGAACAAAGTCTATCCAGACCAGGTAGATGAATATAGCAAAGCCCCGGAAACCTTGCACGCCTGCCGTTGATTGAACTTTAAGTGTTTATCGTAAAGCTCTGAACGCAGCCAATCATTCGCACTTCCAACTAGGCAATCTAACAGCTTGAACGTAGCAAGTAGTTGATGCAGACCGTACAGCAAGTCCTCAGTACCTGTGACACCTGGCTTTAACCGTTTGTGCCAAATTCCTAACGGAGTTACAGACAGACATTTTCGTGAGTTTCACGTAGATGGTTTATGGAACTAGACAACGCCACAAACGCTTAGTCAGGGGGATGCCGATCGTTCAGCGAACGTCCAAACCATGGGCGTTTCCATGACCATGTACTACATGCATAATACTGTGCCGGTCATTGTGCACTGAGCGTAGGTCGGCTGAGGTTCTCAAAGAAAGCTGCGTTGATCTCGCTGATGATGACATTATGTGTTGACTTGAATGCTGTCCCTCAAGGACATAAGGCTTCTTTCCTGCTCGCCTCTTTTCTTTCCACTCTTTACCAGGGCTTTCTTTCGTCATAGTTGTATGGCAATTACGAACCATTGTGTATTACTAATGCATTGCAGTCAATGGAGATGTTGATTGATAGGTATTCAGTATAAAGTGCTGGACTAGAAGGCATGCAGCTAACATGTCAGAGGGTAGGAATTGAAAATGCCACCAGGTTTCGGACTAGAAATGACTCAAATAGGCTCTCGAATATGCATAAATCCCAGCAATACTACTACTCTACGGCGTCCACAGTGAATTTGAATGAGATAAGGACAAAAAAGAAATATATGTGTTGATCAGACGAACTAACCTCATCCAACAGCATGATGTACGGATTCTTCAGTACGTTACGCGCAATGGCAACGCGTTGTTTCTCGCCACCGCTAAGTTTCAACCCCCGTTCGCCAACAATCGTTTCATATTGGTCGGGGAACTCCAGTATACGCTCATGAATGTCCGCAGCACAGGCGGCTTGCAGTACTTCTTCGTCAGTGGCTGTCTGACGTCCATACCGAATGTTGTAGCGTATGGTATCGTTGAACAGCACGGTGTCCTGTAGATATTCACAGAATAGTAGTGGGTCAACAGGTTGGAACAGTCGGTATTGGTTGGATTCTTGATCAGATCAGTATGTCACGGTGGTAACTTACTACGCTCACAACTTTTTTTCCAACGAAATTTAAACAGTCAAGAGCTATGTTGAAATTAACGTGGAAGTCAATTAATTGAGATGCGAGACGTGAACCAATTAATAGAGCTTCAAAATGACCAACATTAAAACCAGGAGTAAGGTTACTAGACGGGTGATAGATATTCGTCAAGTCCATAAAGGAGTTGAGGAGTTTGCTGTTTATTGTATAACTTACGGGTAGGGGGAACAATGAAAGAGACTGAAACAGCCGAACAGCGCGATGATGCCCCAAAAGGAGGTGACTGAAAGTGGCCTCTTTGTGATCAGAAACAGGGTAGAAATGAAGTGATCAGGTAGTTTGTTCGTGTTTAGAAAAAAAGATAGCAAGGGACGTCTGAGGAACGAATTCTCATCAGATAGCTAGCAGCTGATATAGCTGTCGGGTCTCAACACATTTTAAGTACATAAAACAAGCCACGAAAACCCAAGTGGTTGTTGTAATACCACAAACATGAATCCATAAGCAGCTTAGAGGAAGGATAGTTTCACTGGATTTGTGAAACTTCCGTCTGAGAAGTCGTCACCCAAACAGCCAGTGAATACGCGCCCACGTGATGTGGTTTCCGCAATTTAAGGATGAGTGGAGCTATATCTTGTCTAATTGCAAGTTAATCAGAATCCAAATCACATGGTGAAGTGTTGGTTGGCTGGCTCCTCTAGTCCGTGACGCCATATCCTGTCTAACTGAGAAGTAATCTCATTGCTGATCAGCCGCTCTTGGACAAACGGTTAGGTGTTCAACCATTGGCAAGAAGGTCGCGGGTTCGAAACTCTCTGAGTTTCGTGAGATTCACACCGTTATTGATTACCAGCAATGATGAAACAGCTATACAATGTGTCTAGGTTCTTCAGCATAGACTGGCTTCACTGAGAGGATTGAGACCTAGTTGTCTTTACTTTCCCTGCCCAATTTTTAAATTCCCATCAGTGCATGAAATTTTGACGTGGGGGGAGGGGACATTTGATGCAGGCATAGCATTCGCCAGAAATGCACATGCGCATTGATAGGTGGATTAAACGGTCGTCCGTCCGAAGAGTGGGCCCACCATCTGAGCGTGCACAATTTAAGTCCTTCACCAAAGGCCTACTGCTCTGTTGCCAAGCCAGACAACCCTAAGGAAGAAGCAACACACAAATCAGCTGACCCCCAAAAGACCAGTTGCTGAGATGATTCTACCCGACTGCACTTTTCCCCGTAAGGTCAAACCAGTGCCAACATCAAACCAAGACAGTGCAAAGCCGGATGGAATCGCTAGCTTTATCGTGCACAATAGTCGTATCTGGATACAGGAAAAACCAAGGCCGTCTGTGTTTCTAAAACAAGCCAGTAGGCTTGCCAAGTGAGACTACACGCAGATCAACGGCCATTGTGTGAGCCTACTGGCGTGGAACGAACGACAAGATCAGAATACCGGCAACTGAGGGTCAAAAAAGGTTGGAATTCCAGTAGACTTAGCAACAATTAGATGGTTGCAGTTACGTGGTAACAATTAGATAGTCACGGAGGGCCACCTTGGAGTCGAAAAGCTGAAGAAACAAAGTGCCAAATGACGCTTCTTTAACTGAGCCAGTCAAGGTCCATTAGGAAGTTGGCTCCACAGAGGAGCTAGTCTGGGTTACTACACTTAGGCACAGGCCTCGATGGGTATGGAAGGCAGCCAACTTGTCTGACACGGTCGTCGGCGGCTGCATTGTGTTCTTTATCGTGACGGCTTGATTTCTTGTTGCTATGATGAATAGGGCAGTTAGGTGGCGAAGCGGAAGATAGCATAGTGACCTGAATTAGAAAGACCGATTGGGGCACACTCTTGTGCACCGAGGTCCGCCTTCTCAAAATATATGTTTTCCGCTGTGACAAAGCCGTGGTAAGCCCCCAGTCATCACCATCATCATCGACAGCATGACGTCAGTGTTCAACACCGATGCTTCGCTGCCGTACAACCATGATTTATTTGATTCATTTGTTTTGCAACCTACATTCATGACATTTGGGATCCAAGAAATACTAGCAGCATTTAAGTCAAACCATAATGTAGAAAGAGCTTTGAGTGTATGAGATGTTAAACAAGTCAAACACTGAGTTGGAATTCACATATCTGGAACGTCGAGCGCGTTGTCTAGCACGTGACTTCACGAATGCAGGTCATGCAATGAGTGATGTTTACTCTGGCGATAGCATGTGGGTCAGTTATAGGAAACCACATAAGAGGTGTTCATCAATGTATGGGGTCCGAGAGAGTCGGCTGGGTGAATCACCTTGTCCAGCTAGACGAAGGCATGTGATTGATCGCTATTCGAGTTTGAACACAGGCGCATACTGAACGCAAAAACACATCGGCTAGTCGCCACGGTTATGCACAATAAAGAGGCCTCGATGCCTTAGCGAAAGTTCATCATGTCTGGTAGGTCGTTTCACCAGACTATTTCACTGAATCGTATACAAAGTGTGTACGCGTATACAACGGTGAGGTCAACTCATCAGACCGCCACCGCTTCATACGTTGTTCGACAGGCAACATGAAGAATTCGAAACAGATGTTATGTACACGCGTTTCTTGACTTAGTAATTGGTACCAAGAATGGTCGGTTCGAATACATTGGAAATAGCCATGGCAGTGTCGTGCGTGGGACACCTTGGAGCGTGTTCACGTACCCTCTACGATAGCTGATGTGGTTAACCCTATCCCACTCCCTAAAAAGCGGTTTGAGCAGTGTGTCAAATAGACGATGAAGCTACGCTTTTTACTTGGGCGAACGTAGCCGTGGAAGTTGGTGTACTTCCAGCGAAACGCTTCGGTCTGTGGATAGACCCACCTGACTCTATTGAAGTTGGCAACTAAGAAGAGCAATGCGCTGTCAGCCCCTCCTTTCAATGTGAACTGGACGTCTGGATGAGCTTTCATCTGCAAATTATGGGCCACGAAACATATCAAAGCAAAGTCATTAAAACCTGAAACCGACTGTGTACGTTTCGAGCAGCAACACCTAAATGCACTGTACCATTTAAGGTCATACAGCAGCTGAGATAGCGAAAAACAGCGAGCTGCCAGCAGTATATGGAGTGCAGGTCGAATTAAACGTTTTTCCAATTAAGTGGTGGATTTGTCGATGAAATCAGCCCACAGTAGATATACTTATCATAGAAATGGAGTCGATTGCCAGGTATGCTTCAGTGAACTTCGGTACTTTGAATGTAGATCAGGTAGACGTTGATCTGTTCGCCGACAGTTTACTTGCAGCCGTATTGTTACCAGCCGTGGGACGTCATCAGTGCGCGCATCATCACGACCACATCTGAACTTTGATTAGCCAATGTCATGAAGTCATGTAAGTGAATCTAGATTCGCTCCCCGGATTTACTCCACTGTTTTACACGACACGTGCACAAAAAAGCACATTTCTATAGGCATCCCAACCTCCATTCCAAACTCATTGTTTCAGAGATTACTGCTACTTTTCGGAAAAGTTTGGTAACAATCGGTAGATTGGTACTTTGTCCCTACGACCTCGAACACACATGAAGATTGTAGATTAAATTTGGTCTTGTTACGTAACATGAATGATCGTTTCTCGCGAACCACTTGACCCTTGTCCACATATCACCACCTGTCAGCCCAGGGACTTCAATCTAGTCAGTTATTATTGTCTCATGTGTCACTCGCAACATTTGTTTCGGGAACACACAGACTGATTTATCTGAGACCTGCGTTCATCTGGCCCGTTTGAATGTGAATGTCAGGATTAACGCCTCACAGTCCCGTGAGCTAATCATCATATTATGCCACATAGAGTAATGATCACCCATCATACGACAGAAGTTTCTGTGCAGATTGTCCAAACAGAATATCCATACAATGGAACAGAGTGTTGAAAACCACTTGCACTTCGAACAAGTGGTGAGTAGCAAACCTTCAAGGGGACTCCGAGTAGCACACGGTGTGTCTGTCATCTTCACCGTAAACAAGTGGATATGTGCCATCAAAAACCTGAACAAACTAAACATCATCATCATCATCATCAGCTGTAAGAACCGCGTACTTGTCGTACAGTGGCTTTAGCTGCCACAGTTTCGTTTACCGATGGTTCGGGGAGATGGGGTAGATAGCTGCGCATTGGAGGCGTTAGCTGATACAATTGATGCATATACATAGTTGTCAGTAGACTTTAACTTGGGGATATTGGGAGGGGAGCTATACACTGACGGCAATAGCTTGGATGCACGAGCGCCACTGAGGGCGAGACTAAGCCATGCCTGACAATGTCTGTAACCATTATTGTATCCCCTCTCGGGGTCCCCAATCAGGGAGACGACAATGACCAGTGCAACTGAGTTTGCAGGTAATGGCTTTCATTCTCCGCTGCCAAGTCAATGTTAAAACTCCCCTGGCTCGTTTCACCCTTCACGTGGTTGTGCAAAAAGAAACCTTCGAGGAAGTCGGTCGACTGGCATACGGAGCACGTGGCCCAACCGGCGCAACCTATGCAGTGTGATCAGTTCATCTATCGTGGGCGAGTTATTACTTCCGAAAAGCATTCGACGTACTTCAGCATTAATGATCCGGTGTTCCCACCAGACTCGAGCAATGCTCCGAAGACATCGGAACATTGAAGGTCTTTTGGCTTCCTCAGCGCGCAGCGGCCAGGTTTCTGATCCGTATAACAATATGGAGTGCACCGCAGCATTGTAAACTCGACCCTTGACGGATAAGCTGATGTCACGCCTACACCACAGGTGATGCAGGTTCACGAAAGCTGCTCTGGCCTTCCCAATCCGGATGGAAATATCATCTTTCGCGAGACCACCGGGACTGATACAGCTGCCAAGGTAGACAAATTTGTCTACTACCTCAATTGGTTCATCCGCAAGTGAGGTTAAGATTCGAGTCCACCCAGTCTTGCCGCAGCACTTTAACATATATAGGCACTTGGAGCATCCGTGTCATAAGTATCAGTGTAAACGAACCGAGAAGACTTTTGTAAGGCCTGGAGATGTCAGACCATGCAAAATGTTCAAATCTTGGTATATCTATGGCGGCAAAAGTTGGTTCACCCTAAATTCTGATGGAGTTGAATTTCGACTATCTGGTCAAACGACCGAAACCCATTAACGGTTCGTAATCAGCTCAGAAAATTTTTTAGACTGTAACGTTCGAAATGAACCCATATCGCTGTTGCGGTCAGCACCCATGGAAACTGAACCGTACTTCACACATGAAACATCGCAGGTTATCCGTACACTTTTGGTTCACTTGTACTTTTCAGATCGACTTAGTTTCAGGATGATGTTGAAAGATTTACTGGATTTACTGTGGATGAAATGCTCCAGTATATAAGTCCACAATTTCGGGTCCAACAGAATGGCACACGATCACACTATACGCTTGCTATGCAGCAGCCCTTGCACCCTTGATCGGACCAAGTGATCCGGTCAGTTGGTTAGCAAAAGGTCACCAAATTTGACACTACTGGTTTGTTTGTTTGTTTGTTTGTTTTTCGTGCGACTACCTTGTGTGCATAGTTTACAACTGGATGTCCGAAAATGTCTGGCGAACTCAGGTGGACATTATGGAGGTGCATAGGCTGACAAGCCCCGAAATGTTTAAGAAATTAGCAGATTTCCCTCAATTACGACCCTTGGTCTGTAAGAGAATGATGGGCAACACAGCAAACGCTGGTTTCAATATTGTGGCATATTTTTGTTCCTTTACGCAGAAAATAATGCAGGTGGGATATAATGTAGATAGACCTTACAGAGAAATAGTGTCCAAGTTCTCTGTCCCGAAAATTGCTTGTGCAAGGACAAGGAATAGAAGCAAATTCCAAAAAGAAGCTCAGAATAACACACCATGAAGCAAACTGTTGAGTGTGACGAAGCTCGCAATAGCCCAGTAGATGAACTGACAGCTACCGACGAGAAGGTACTTAGTTCGGACCCAGCCCTGACTTTTCAAATGGCCTTTTCTAAGGTTGGACAATTTGAGCTATCATTCTGCCTGTAGTCGTCATCTTGCAGGGAAGCTGTGCACGAACAGAATGATAGAGAGAAATGAATCTGACGCCCAGCTGTCACCTGATCAGCCTCAACAGTTGTGAATTTAGATCGTTAAACCACTCAAACAATCTAACTATTGCTGAATGGTTAAGTGGTTCCACGGACTTTGTAAAGATGAGGTAATATCCCGAAATGCTCAACCACATAGGATATTTCATCCTCACTCGGAAAGAGATCGGACACATCAAGAGCCCGAGACTGCCAGAAAGTCTCCTGTGTTGAAGAGTAACATTAGAGATGAAAGGCTTCTAGTGAAAGAACAGTCTACACTTTGAACACACACTATAAACGTACGGTAATACTCCAAGCACCAGTTTCAGGTAATCAGTCCCTCGTAAGATTGGATGGCTCTTCAGGGGTCAACGGCGGTGGAGACTACAATCACACTGATAGCGCTTTTATGACAGCCAGAAAATTAGTAAACACATCTGCAGTTAGTATACTTTCTGTCGGAAAAACAGTTTGATTGTGCCCCAACTGTGCACACTGTGCTGTTTACAATCTGCAGTCAAACTCATGCTACCGATAAAACCGGGCAAAGAAACCGGATTGCTCACGTTACTACACTATAGTGACTAGTCAAAATTGTAAGCCAGGCTGGAAATCGTGGAGTAGCTGGTGGCCCAAACAATAATACCTGACTAGATTAAGGTCACAGTGGTAACAGGTGATATGCGAACAAGGGTCGAGTGGTTTGCGATGAGCAATCATGTTATGCAACAAGACCAAAGTCAACTTAAAATCTTCATGTGTGTTCGAGGTAGTAGGGACAAAGTACCAGCGATCTCTGGAACGATGAGTTTGGACTAGAGGTTGGGAGCCCCAGTGAGACGATGAAGGTTGCAGTTGGCGTGCTTTTTTTGCACATGGATGTGTCGTGTAAAACGATGAAGTGAACCCGGAGAGTGAATGTGAATCCCCCCACGTGGCGTTGTTGCAGTGACTAGTCAAAAGCTCAATTTTGTCAGAAACGATCGTGTAAAAGCGATGAAGCAACCGAATTCCCACGAAAAAGCCTGACTGGTGGATTTACCGGAAAATGGATTCGACAGAATTCTCTATGGGATTAACTTCTTTAAGTTCGCGCTTCTTCAACCGACGCACCACTCTCATTTTGCCGGAAACTCTTCGACAGCTCAGTACCGGTTCTGCCCTTCATGGGGCTCATCAGGTTGGCTTAGGCTCCGAGTTTCCACCAACTCCAAGTTTTGCTTGAACACAACTAACAAAGCGCAGTCATTTACGAATTACCTTACTGTTTGAGGTAGACCCGACTAAATCTCTGTTAATGATACCTTTCTACCGAATGCGCTGAGCAAAAGCCGTTTCCTGTTTCATTTGGTCCGATATTCGAGGCATTGCGGAACACACCTTCCCAATGGTCGAAAACCACGATGATTTGCTTGTCAAGCATCAGTTTATCGGTCAGCATTTTGGTTATCCAAGTTTTTTAGCCCGGTTCGAGCGTTGTTGACCTTCAGCAATCAGAGGTGGAATTACGCTCGTCCGTTGCCACCGATTACGCCGGACCACCAAAAAGAAATCATCGGAATTTTCGAAGGTGGACTTATTGTTCTTGAGCTGTGGCTGTTTGAAGCCATTTTCAAAAGCCGAATGAGTAAATAACTGAAAGTGTGGCTATTAACTTTTAGTTTCCAAGATTTTCGGCCAAACTTCAGGCCACAACGGATTTGTAGAATAACCAATGATACATTTGGTTAACGAGACATGCGAACGCTCAATTCACTTTTATGTCCACGGCTACGGTGAACAACCTAGGTGAAATTCTCGTCGAACAGTGCGCATTGGGTTGGACTGAAGTGAAATTGTGGGTGAGCAGAGAACTTCAAGAGACTGAAGCGATCACACACTCTTGTCTTCGGATATCCAGAAAATTCCCCTGCGCAGGCTTCGGTGACAAAGCGTGAGAGCGAGAATAGGATGTCCTAAAGACAAGAGTGGATGGTAATTGGATCCAAGTAAAAACAGACGCTGAGTAAAGGGGGTCGACATAAGGATCTTAGAACATACACTGTCATCTACTCAGGTGGGATGAAGCAGGGCGAACAGACCGTTACTGCAAAGACCTAGTCACGTTCACGACATAACTGGAGGGGCCAAAAAGTCGATAATGTATGCCACGAGTGGCATGTGATATTCAGCGATAAAAAGGGGGAAATTTATTCTGGATTGTCGAGATTGAGGAGCAAGTCCGATGGTGACCGGTGGATGAGATCAGACGAGGCCAAGCTCAAAGGTCACGTGGTCACCGACCAATCAAGACACAGGACAGCAGACGAACCAATAGGCCGTAGACTACTACTTAACTCACAACCACGGACGCACCCTAACGGACGCTGATGGTGTCACCTTGATTGGTGATAAAGCGGTTGCACTCCAATTGCCCAGTTAAGCAAACAAATCAACAAACAGCGATTCAGATCAATAAACAAACCGCACATAATACGGAAGCGCGATAACGCCTTGATGCTATAGCCCACTGGACGAATCCGTGATTTCTATTCCGAACTATACGAGTTTTTCAATAGGCCTGCTCTCTGATTTCATCTTGATCCTTTGAAAAACGTCTAACACGATACTGGAAGACCAGAGGTTACAAAGAAGACCGGTGACTTCATAGTGTTGATCAACTCTTGGCGGTTGTGTGGCATACATGCGAGAGAGATTGGAACTCATAATACGAAAAGCACGTTCAAGTATTGTATCTTGTTGTTAAATAATAAAATCGTTGAAATTCTTAACCATAAATATATTTTCACTCTCGAATTAAAGCGGTCTCACTAGCATTTTGCACCTTCAGAGTACTTTTCACCATAACTGCAGTCAGCTGACTTCATCTAGAAAGCCCCAAGTAAAATATGGTTTTTCATTGGCTGAGAAGTCCAAGTTCTAAACTCGATAGCTAAAAGTCAAGATGCAATGGAGATACTGAGAAAAATGGAGTGACTTTATCAGCGTCCTGGTTAACACATTTCGCCCAGGTTGTGTGAGAATGTGTGTTTTCCAACACATAGCGGTAAATTGGGACAACGATAACGGAAGCTGACTGAAAGAAGATCTGACCACAGTTCCCAGGTAAAATTTACACCAACCTGAGGCACAACACCGATGGCCCGCCGAACCGACGCCTGTGTTAGGTCCGCGACGTTTTGCCCGTCAATGAGGATCTCGCCTTGGATAACGTCGTACAGTCGGAAGAGTAGGCGAACAATGGTAGATTTTCCTGCCCCCGATTGGCCAACCTGAAGCGTAGTGGGGATAAACAGGAAAGGAAATATCCATTAGTGTGAGGTAAGAACAAAGTTACTCAAGGGACAAATGCGTAGAAGTTTTGTCGAAACCAACTAGCGAAATCACACGAACATTGTCGCGCTGCTTTTTACTGTTTTTTTTTTCAAAAGTTTGGCATTAGATAGCAGTATAATTGATTATGCAAGTTTAAAAAAATAATTTCACCATTATCGATGGACGGAGACGCATTAGGTCTTCCTGTCAGCCATGGGTTCGAGGGGGGTTCCACTGAACAGAGACATCCTCGAGATGAGGATTAATGCCCCTTTATCTCGTGGTGATCTTTCTTCGTTAGCTACCGTTTATCCTGATCACGTACCCCGCATGGCTGTGGCTACAAATGAAGCGGTGGTCCTCAAACTCGTTCCTTGTCTGCATCCTACGCAAAAAAAACCCAGTACATTCCACACTCGCATTTAAGGTAGTGCAAAAATATTTCTCGCAAATAGCTCACCCGTTTCTCTCTTGAAATTTGAACAGATGTTATATCAGGACGTTATCTGTTGTCTCTCATAATCCATAAAGTTTGTAAAGTTTGCAGACCTTCTGAAAAGCGCTACCTGTCTACAGTGTTAGACCCTCGGCTACTTTTTGTGCATTGGGCAACAGTGAACAAAGCTACCAGTACGGTAAGAACGCTTCGGATAAGATACGGAATGCGTTTACCTAAAGTAGAAATCCCTTTTGTAACTTCTGTTTAATTGCCGGATTAATGATATTTCTATCATTACTAAAGTCAGCCATCTCGCTTACCTAATCAGAAAAGAATTTCCGACCCAAAAAGCATGAACTAACAATTCATCACAAGAGAATATCCCCTGAACGATATCTGGGACAAAATTTACGGATGCTAAGTGACCCTTTGAATGAAACCCCTTTCGATCATTTCCTTGAGAGCGGTAATTTTCTTCGAATTCGTAGGAAAAATGTCTAACTGAATTCTCTCAGTCTGTCTTATTAAATGTATCCCTTCTCACTTTAAAGTGATAGGATTTAACGTGTAACGCAGTGAACACTGGCAAAAAAGTGGTAGTCAAAAAGGGTCATTCCTGGTTGTTGGTCTGTTCGCCGAGTTTGGCAGTTGGATTGCAAACGTTTCATCACCAATCGAGGTGACATCGTCAGTGCGGGGTTGAGTGGGTGGGTCATTCCTATTTCAGTTTACATAAAAATTCACAGGTGTATTCGAAGACCAAACATCCTGGATAGATGAAGGCCCCTTCAACCACAAGCAAGAAAAAAGCATAACATGTTCCAGATTCAGATATTTTAAATGCAGCTTAATCAGTAGATGGACTAAAAAGCTTTTGACAGCTCTCTTTGCACAAACATCTCGCCTCCAATGCGCAGCTACCTACCCCATCTCCCCGAACCATCGGTGGAGGAAACTGTGGCAGCTACAACCAATGTACGACAAGTACACGGTTCTTACAGCTGATACTGATGATGACGGTGACATCCCAGATCCACCTCGAGTTTCGAAGCACAACCACTTGAGCACACGAAAAGCGGTGTAAAAAAAGTCACCCCTGCTTGATTTTGAAATTTATTCTCCAAATAGTACTCCAAATCATAAACAGCTGTTCAGCGGACCTACCGCTGCGCTAACACAGAGAAGCAATGCACAGCTGTTTCATCCTCGTCAGGAACCATCAGCACTAAGCATTTAACGAGTTCCTGAAGCGATTCGAACCGCCGGCTTTCCGGTTGGTAGTTGAACGCTTTACCATTAAGCTACGAGTGACCTATTATGAGTGTCACTAACTCGCTCTTAGATGAGATATGACGTCATTGTCCCTCAACCGCACCAGTCCCATCACGTGATTCGGTGGTGACTGGCTCATCGAGGCTCATACGGTTAATACGACCTGTGAAACGTTTCCCTTTTCGAGCGGATTTTGTGTGAAGAATCATGAAAGCATAAAAAGCTTGTAAGATTATTTTCTACCAGTGGCTACCATGGGCTCCCCAGCGGAGCCGATGAGCAGCGAGCCCCTTTACTGATCCAACCTTTCTGTGGGGACCGCTTTCAGTCAAGTTACGAATGTGCTGTTTTGTTGAATCATTCACCAACTCAACAGTAGCGGCACTTTGGACAAATTAAGTTCAGTTCATAAGCTGCCACATTGTTTCTACTCTAAGATAAAGGAAAAAAGAAAGTAACACGTAAAAATTCACTTTACTATCGAGAAAGCGCTGCATTAGGGGAAAATCTGCAGCTGGGACAACATCCTTCGACCGATGCGGTCGCTGCAGAAAATGTTTCGTTGCAACACCACATTACCGTTGGACGATGATGGTTTTAGGTATTTGATGTTGCATCCCCCTAGAGCCAATCTACATGAGATCAGGTCCAGTATCTGTGAAAATTGGTCCTGGAATATGACTGGTGGAACACTAAACACATACGGTCATTGGAACAATTACATACGAGCATTACAAAGAAAGCTGCCGGTTCACGCGCCAGTCCAAGCCTAGGGCTTTGTGTGTACTTGGTTGAAACATTTTGGTAAACTATATTGTACGTTTTTGCAGGTACACTACTCGTGCCTGGTTGAGAACAACGAAGCTTAATATACCACAAGAAACCTAGGCTTGGTGCTGAACCATTGAGTCGAAAGTGAAAATCAGATCGAAGCTCAGTTGTTTCCCCCACCCACTCAACCCCGCACTGACGATGTCACCTCGATTGGTGATGAGACGTTTGCAATCCAACTGCCAAGCTCGGCGAACAGACCAACAACCAAACAAAGCAACTGTCATACTCGGGCAGTCCCTCCATGAACGACCGAATGATGACAACGTTGAAATGTTATACATCTCCACAGCGGACCAATAGCAATTCATACATTGATTGCTAACTCACCAAAGCAACTGTGTGTCCAGCTGGAACTTTAAAAGATATATTCTTCAAGATGGGACGTCTGTCCAGAAAGGGCGGGGAGAGAGAAGGAAAGAGGTGGATATGCGCCAGGGAATTACAGTTTGGTCAGGTACGGTTAAAAGTACTTTACCCCATTGGCCGGATGTACGCTAGGAGTACGTAAACTGACAAATACAGGAGAGAGTGACCTTTCATGTTTTGTACACCTTAGAAAAGTTTACTTCCATTGACACACGTACAACGGAAATCCAAAAGCGGCCAGGATAGAAAAAGGTCTGACAACCGTCCAGGGAGAGAACGTATAAGACGAACCAAGAAGAGCAACAGATGTTAACCTGAAACAATCTTGTTGTGCACAATCAGAAGATGAAAAAAACTGCGAATAATTGACGCCATCATAACGAAAAGATTTGGAAACTCGAGAGTACCTTCTATGATTTAACTGCTCTATGGCAAAACATGCTCATGAGAAGATTTTCTGAGGCCTTCACTCAATTATGCACCCTGATGACGATTTGTGAAATTTTTCAGTTCATTGGAGTTCTTCAGTAATCGAAGTCACTAGACTTACTGAAAATCAGCATCGCTCACAATTAATCCATACCCAACCCTAAATGTTTCCTGTGCCCAGCCAGACAATTTTTTTCGTCATCCGATCGGTTGAAGCAGCGGATAACGTCTAGAACAAAAGCTTTACCCGACGATGATCGGATGCCAGCATTATGTCGGGTTCGCCATAGCGTTAGTTTGCTGAAAACGCCGCATCCTCACATCACGGCCTACCAAACAGCCTTTCGTTTACACTTCGATAATAATTAACCATAAAACAAGACCTGCTCAGCGGTGACCGATCTCTAGAATCGGGAGAAAACAAATCGTTCAGCTGTAACATTTTTTCGGTGCCTAGCTGTCATGCCACCCGAATGAAGCATGAGAGCTGAGATACTGCTAGGTTGCTCAAGCCTAGACAGGAGAAGTCGAGATGTTGGGGGTTAGGTAGGAACCCGAACCTTCCGGCCAGTAAGTTAGCGTCCTAACCACTGAACCGAATCGAGTTCCATGGATCTCAAACAATTGAAAATAGAATAAAACGGGTAATGAATAGCGAACAAATGGTATGCGAATGCTCACAGAGCACGGGTCATAATACAGTTAACTCCACACTCTAGTATCTACGGTTTCAGTAATTGGCGTGAGTTCACTAGCTATCTGAACATAGGTAAAACTGTGCCAAAGTTGAGGATCATTGATCAGACGGGATCATTTACACTACTCTAGCGTACGCTGATATAGCGGAGATTGAATGCTTGTTTCGCGAGTCAGACGACCAGAGATCGAGCCCGGCTGTAGTACAGCGTACTCATTACTGACAAGATCTAATGATAGCAAAACGCGGCCCTAGGGAATCTATTTCCGGCCAGCCGGTTGAAAACGGCTTCAGAACAGCAACCTCATGAGTAGTTCCCTTCATGAAATTGTACTGAAGTATCTCGAACATCGTATCAGCTGAAACATGAGATAGTCTTCGTTCAACATGTTCAGTTAAAGACCATCATAAACAAGAGATTCAGTTGGGCTTTCTATTAAAACCAAATTGGTGTGCAAATGAGCGTATTTCATAAATTTCGTGTAATTTGTCTTCAAATAGAACACAAGGTTGACGCAAACCCGGGGACTGCGTGTACCCCATGAGTCCCAAGAAGAACAAAACCGGTCGTGGGCTGTCGACGAGTTTCCTGAAACCTTATGCAGTAACATGAACATCTTAACAAATGAAACATGAGTGACCTTAGTGCAGCAAATTCATTTGGATAATACCATAAACGAGAGATCTAACTGGGTCTTCCGTTGAAGTCATATTGGTGTGCAAACGAGTGTAGTTCTTGAAAAGGTAATGTGTTGAAATATTGGTAGCTCGGGTGAGTTTATTGGTTGTTGATCAGCTGGCTGTTGAGCTGTTCGCCGGGCTTGGCAATTGGCTTGCAAACGTTTCGTCACCATACGAGGAGACATCATCAGTGCGCAGTTGGGT